>VZSV01000037.1:410243-423377 GCA_013398735.1 Nothocercus julius
TTCTGAAGCATCTGATCCTGTCTGCTGTAGAATGAATAAAGAAACTATTAGTCTCAGCCAGGAATTCCTACATTCTTCAATAAATATTAGCACCAAACACTGTACTCAATGTAATGGCTATGTGGTTTATCAAAAAGTACCAAAAGAAACCATTTAGTCCAAAAATAGGCATTTGTGCTTATTCAGGAGAGTGGAGCAGGAGATAGAGCAGACATGACCTTATAACACAAAGTCTTTCAATGAAGATCTTGCTAATATGGAACTTTTTTTTTTTTTTTTTTTTAATTCTTACATGCATTTAGCTTTTAAGTGATTAAGTGGTAAGAGGACTATTAATAAATTATATCTTCATTAAAGCTTACTTTTTTTTTTGGCTGCACAGAGCTTGTTTTCAAACATAAAATTTCAATTCAATCTTTATCTTTTTTAAAAATATAAGATTTCCAGCTTTCCTCATCAATTCCATAATTAAACAGCAACTCCCATATGCAAAACCAGTTGATTGATTCTGAAACAACCTCATCAAAGTTTACAGTCCTCTGCATTGTCTGATCCTCTGGAGTGGTGGTCTGAAACCAAAGTTGTGGACTACAACACGCGTCCCTACAAACATCTAAGTCTCTGTACCAAACTTCAAAGAGGAATGTAAAGCACTTAGAACCCTAAGAAAGGGGTTTGGATGAGTGCTGAAGGACTGAACAAAGCACACATTAACAAACAATATTACCTTACAAAATTATCTTATGAAAAGTAAAACACGACTGAAAAAGATGTTTCCATTAAAGGTTATTCATACTGCTTTAAGTCAATTCACTCAGTTTCCTATAATAACTCAGTACTTTGTAGTAGCAAAGTTTTGCTGAAGAACTTGAGTAAAAGGACAAATATTTAATACTTCACATAGGATCCTTTACAAAGAAAAGTGAATATTCTATTACCCTTAGAGTTCAGCTCTTCCACCAGTCTTCTGCAAATGCAATAAGGCCTATCAATATTTCAAAAGGCAACAATATCAAAGGAAATGTCCTCCTAAGATTATTAAGCCCACAAGTCAGCCTTCAGTTATTTGACAACAAATACAATTTTACCTGACTATAACTCTCCTAAACTTCCATTTTACATTAAGAGAACAATTTACCAAGGGCTTTATGAAAATCACAGCTACCCAATTCTATCTGAATTTGAAAGTTAACGTCTGCCACAAACAAACTGAAGTCAATGGAATTAGACACAATATTAAATGGCTCCAAAGAGATTTACCTTCACGATGGCTGATCTCAGAAGAACAGTTCACTGCTTTAAAAATTCGTTTATTCAGGAGATTGGATTCAATTTTACACAAGAACAAAAGGTAATCCTTGAATCTTGAAATTCTACCTGAGCTACAGGAAAAACCTAGAATTCAATGTTATACATGAGAATCCACCCTGCAGACCATTAATAATAAGTATTTTAAAAATTTAAATAAATGGGCAAACAAGTGACATGATTAGAAGATTGTAGAGAATAAACAAAAATGGCCTGATGGATGAAAGTGCCCTTTTGCTCCATTTCCTAAGAGACTATTTCTGCTCTCCTCGAGACATGGCACTGTATAATTTCAAACAAGATTATAATTTGCTGTTGTGTTGTTATCTAATAATCTCCAATCTATCTTTTTGTTTTTTTCTCTCCCCACAGTGATAGCACATTATGAACAAATGAGGCTTTGCTATGAATGTCGAGCTATTTACCCAGAGAAACTTATATGCTTTAGATTTATTGGGAGGAGGGAGCATTCATATGTTTCAACAGTTATTTCAGATAAATTGAGATATTTTTAATTTTGCCTTTTAAGATGCCATCAGCCTAAAGTCTCATTAGATTTCTGCCTTATCCCCAGCCAGAAGTTTGAATTCTTTCCCTAGGAATCAGAAAGGTTTTCATCAAACAAACATAAGTTTTTTTTCCACTACCCTTAGCAAGGAAGAAAGGATGGATGGAAGGATAGATGGATGGAAGGATGGATGAAGAAAAAAAGAATATGGCTGATCAGACATGAAAATTAGACCCTTTGCTCATAAAAGTAAGCAAAGGAAGACAACTTTTTCCTTTTTCCATACATGTTAAAAATGGTCAAAAGAAGACCCGCTTAAATAAAAAAAAAAAAAAAAAGAAAAGAAAAGAAGGTTCATTTTTAAACTAAAGGACAATTCCACAGCAGAAGCCTGCAGGGTTTAAGAGAGATATGAGGGAACTCTGTCTTGACTAGAGTTCTTACCCAGGACCCAGGTATTGTGGAACAGTCTTCTTTCTGTAAAGAAAGAAAGAAATGTGGAAGCTTAACCCTTGCTTTTTCTGGGAGACTTGAGTTTGAGAGTTGTTGATAGGAAAAGAAGATCCAAAGGTATATGTATGGTTATAGAAAGGTGATCAGCATTTCCTCAAACAAGTTGCAAATGTTCCATGTGTAGTAAGTTGAATGCATCTGGGACTGCTGGCTGTGTTTGTTTCACTGACAGAACTTTGTACCTACAGTATCAGATACATCCAGGTATACTGGCTTTGCCACATGGAAGCCTATACAGTACATTCAATTCATTCAAACCTTGCCATGTTTACCACATAGGCACATCAGATGTCCATCATACTGCTCATCTGTGTCGGTAAAACATGTCCGGGATCTTCAAATACCTAAAAGTTCAGACCACAGCTACCTCCTCTAATGAATCTGTCTGAAGATCTGGTTTCTAGACAAGTGTCTGAAGCCTACAGACCCTACCTTGACTAAATTTCCAGGTACCAGAGGAGCATATGTCTGTGAAAGCTATCACTAGCCAATATACTTGCATTTACTTATATTTTACAAACAGCAGTAATACATGTTCATTTTCCAAAAATAAACAGAATGACAGTCCTTAAAGATAATTTGGGAATCGTTGATAAATAAAGACACACAATAGTTCAGCTTTAAACTGAACTTACTATTATAAGCCAAAAGCATCAGTAATTTGATCATTTCCAGCAATTTGTCATGACAATTTCCTCCCTGGGTAGAATCCATATTTAGATGATAGATCTATATTTTGTTTTTCCCCTCAAAACATCAACCTACGGGTTCCCTTACAGTGTAACGCATAAATGACAGCCTGTGCTGCTACCTGAGTGCAAATACGCACAGGAAGTAGAAGTACATCCTTAAACAAAACTAAGATGGAAAATAAAGACCCGTCAAGTTCCCCAGTGCAGCTGCACCTGCTACCAGCAGCATTCAGTTACTCAGAGGGGTACCCTTTCCAAACAGTCTATTAAGAAAAACTTCTTTTCCCATAAAAACAAACATCCTTGAGAGTTTATGCTCAAGGGTTTATGCACAATGGCACAAATTAGTGTCCTTGTAAGAATTTTAGTCCTTTCAGTCAGAAAAAAAGTTCTCTCTTCAGATTCCTCTCTCTCAAATTAACCCACTTGCAAAGCGATTTCTTACGACCGCAAATCAAGCTTAAGAAAAGGAAACATGTCATTTTGGCAAACATTTCCAATCTACAGGTATTGTCATATAAGAAATATTGATGAGCACTTACTTGATTTACATTAAAAACTTAACAAAACATCTGAATAATTTTCATATTTCACTTAAACTGCAAAGCTCATCAGAACATTTTGGTTTTACAGAAGTAGAGACTGAGTCAGAAGCTGGCCAACTCGGCTAGAGCTTCAGGGAAAATTGCTGAAGGTGTAGGATTGGATACTGGCTTCTTCCTCAAACTACTAGGTCAATTCTCTTTTGAGAAACTTTTGTTATATCAAAGGTCTGTTTATGGGGAAAAAAGAACATATTCAAAGAGCATAAGCTATGCTCCATGTGTTTTTCTATAGCCACAAGGAAGTACGATGCACATCGCCACAAAGGTAACACTAAACAAGCAAGCTCTGGAATAGGAGCAGTACTCTGCTTTGCCTGAATTCATAAACTTTATTTGGTGGTTACGAGCTAATGTCTTGCACAGTGACACTGCAACGTATGGATTACACCAACCAATGCTGTACTGGCACTGGGGATCTTTAGCTGCTCATATGCCAAAGTATTTTGATAGCCTTTGTTACAGTGGAGAAGTCTTGTAAGCCTTGTTTATCACCTGTAGTTCAAATCTGAGATCTCCATTCTCTCTTCTGCTGCATTCTGTCTGGGGTAGCAATGAAAATGTGATTAAACTGTGGCTAAAACATGTTTTGTCAGCTAAAAGGATTCATCATAGCTACCACACATGACAAAAAGCGCTGCATTCAGAAATCAGTAACTATGACAATTCAAATAACTCAACTAAGCAAACATACGATCAGCAGCAAGCACAGACTTTTGAACAAGGATGAACCAACTTCTAAGCCAGAAGTCAGAAGAAAATATTTTTCTTCAGACTTGCCTTCTTAATGCTTTTGTTCCATAACTGTTGCTTGAATTCCTTATCGCTAAACTAAGTACATTTCAGAAGATAAGATCCCAGTTCATTACAATTCCTATTTTACTCAGAAAACTAGGGATGCCCATCAAAGGCTGAAAACTTCTAGAATTTTTCCCTTAAAATTATAAAGGCTCTTTAGTTCATGTTTCACCTTAAGTTCACCACCAAACTATAATACAAACAGGAACCTCAAAGGTTTTCATACACTACAGACAATACAAGATAAAAGAAAACTTCATACCATCAAACTACTAGTTCTAGGAGCTACGTAGATCTATAACTACCATCTAAATACACAGTATTACTTTTAGACTGCAGAAATGATATTTTGGCAATCATATTGCTGAAAAAGTGTGTTTAGACCTGCTTTATATAGAAGAAAATAAAAACTTAAATCCTGAATGCTTCACTTCTAGCATATTTAAGAAGTCAGTATTACAGAAACGCGTAGTGGTACAGCAGTAATCAATAATGCTTTCAAAAAGAGCTTACCTTTCCATAGTCCATAGCCCAGGCATACCATTTATTGAGCCCAGAAACTGATTTAACCTTTCTGTCAGTCACCACAGCATAAGGCAAGCACATAAGTAAGAATGGAAGCAAAAAAAAAAAAAAAGATTTTTTTTTTAAAGTCTCTGCTGTAAATCACGACTGCTACACTCATCTTTCAGCAGATGAACATTTAATTGAAACTTAGCTACCTGTGCAAGGAGCCAGATAAGGAACAGGTGTCTTAAGAGTCAAGGATTTCCTTAAAAGTTGTGATAAAAAAGTGTTCTGAATTTATTTGCTGCTTAATATTTAAATTCTTATTGGAATGCCTGTCATGTGACATTATCACTCCCTATCTTCTATTCCCCAAGTTGGGTCCGAAGTATTTGAACTAAAAGTCTAAAAGGGTTGGGTAGTTTTTTCTTTGTATTCAGGCCAAGGAGATCACCTCTTTTCATTCTGTTAAAATGTGAAAAAAAAAAAAATCTGCCATACTTTGAACATTACTACATTGCCATACTACAGAAGGAAGCTACCTTATTTCAGACCAGGCCTCCTCTTGATTTTTGATTCAGCTTGCAGTGGACCAGCATCCTGAGAAGTAGCCACTAGGTAAACCACCTCATTCTATTGTTATTTCTACATGTTTTGTCCACAGAAGCTATACTAATTTTTTTTTTTTTTTAAATGTTTGAAATAACAAGATTCTATTGTCCCAATCTAAATTTGAAGCATTCTGAACAGCTTGCCTTTTCCCCCACCGCCCCGATACTCCTGGATAAGAGAAAAGACAATCATTTTCCAGGTGAACTTCCCTACATCCTGATAAGCAACTAACTTCTACAGAGTACTTGCCTTTTTCATCCAAGAGTTCAGCCAGACCACAAAATGGGAGGTTCACACGTTGCTTTTGTTTAACAGCAAAAAATACCCACAATAAGATTAAACTTTGTAGAGAGGGATAAATAATCTTCACCGCCCTGAAATATGAGCCTTCTACTCACAGCAGAAGTTTGGGGAAATGGAATCAGTCTAAAAGTAAAGATGCCTTTCCCTGCCTCCTCCCAAGAGAGGGAGAGAATATTGAATAAAATCAATGACAAATCAAATCACTGAAGATAACTTGTTTTTTTAGGAATGTTAAGTGAAAACGGGCATGAGAATTTTTTCTCCTAAGGGGAAGATGAATGCAGAAAATGTAGAAAGCAATTTGATATACAGTAATCTGCAAGTTAGTTTTTATCTGTGACTTAGGGCTTTCAAGATAGCCACTGGTTCTGGGGAAAAAAAAATATATATATATATGTATTTAAAATATTTAGAAAAAAAAACACAAGAACAACATGATCTTGTCATAAGTTTTGTCTTATCACTAGTCTGCTAGATCACTATCATGCTTATTGACTTTGCTTTTCAATTCTCCTTCCCCTACAGCAATGTACCATGTTTATATTTTATTTCAAAATATTTCAGTTTGGATATTTCTAATTTAAGTACTTCAGACCAACAAAAATGACACTTTTCTCCAATCTCTTTTCTATACATAGAGTCCAGTGGAAATTCTCACCATTTGCACCACTGTAAAGTAGCATCTGATTTTTAATATGGAAAGTTGTAATAAAAGTATTTCATTTTTAGATCATGACCTGCTTTTGACTGGGCAAGATCTCTAATTAAACCAACTTGACAGAAGAGATTGTCCTGCAAGGAACATCACAAGAAATTTTCTTTCAATGACCAGAATTGAATCCAAGTTAAGGAGTTTATATTTTTAGATGTACATATGTATATGTGCACACACACTTTTTAATACTGCCCTTTTGTATCTCTTAAGATTTCTCTACCTGTTTGCTTCAGTTCAAATACTGCTTCATTTTTTAAGTAGTTTTGAAGTAGGTATATACTATAGTATTTAGATAGCACTATAATATTTAAAATATTTTATTTAGTCCAAATAGTATAGCAACATTGAATATATAAAGAAAATTCTTTTTATTTCCTTCCAACAGGTGAAAGAAACTAGCAAATAACCAAATTTCTGCTTTAAAGCATTTAGGGCAACAGGGAAGACAAGGAGGAGTGGTTAGAGATTTTCATCTGCAACAAGATTTCTAAAACTGAAATTCTAAGAAAGCAATTCTTATTTTAACATTTAATAAACTATAGCATGTATTTTGCTCTGACTAGAAATGCATAAGTGATATGAACACACACTCAATTTACTCATTTTTTTTGGAGTTTAAAAAAGAGTAAGAGGTAAAGAAAAAAAAAACTTGTATTCTGAATTCTGCAGGCATAAGCCTATGCATTTCTATCTTCTGTTTGCTCAAAGAAATGACAGCTTGCTGTAAAAGAGCAAGAGTGTGCCCAGAATAAGAAGCAAAAGAACTATCCCATGTAATATACCACGGCTTTTGAGAAGTTCTGCTACACTGTGAGAGGCTTCATCCTCCAAGTAATTCCAATTAAAAGAAATAAGATGCTCTCCGTTTTATTCTCTTGTTTCTCCTTATTTTCAAATCAAATGCAAATTGCTTATTACCATCTAAAATTTATAATCTGTTCTGACATATTCATATGAAAATCTCATGTGGAGAAGTCTGGAAACTCATTTAATTACTCAGTTAAACGAGAAGTTTCTTGTCTTCATTTTAATCTATGCCTACTCAGTGTTTGAACCAGAACTAATTTACAGGACATGCATGCTCTAAGAGTAGGTATCTTTCCCCTCTTAGCTGCTATGAAATAATCACATCTGAAAAAAAAATTAAGCTTTCTTTATGGCTATTTGCTAAACTTTTACTAGTGGCCGAGCAAAGCTGGAAAGTATAGGTTAACTCTACTGCATATGCATCCTTGGAGATAACCTGACAAAGTCCTGCAGAACCTGACCAATTATCAACTTAGCCCTACCTTATTCTATACTTTTCAGTTATTTCAGAGTTGTTGTTGAAGTAATATGCTATGTATCAGAGAGGAAGAGAAAAGAACAAAGATTTTCAAATTCAAAACAGCATGCAAGTAAGACTTCACCTTGAGATTAACATTAAAAACCATTAAAATAAAATGAAAACTGTAGGCACACCATGACTAGGATGAAGGGTGCAAAAATGTGCTATTGTCATCTTCACTGGAAATTATACTGATGTTTTGCTCCTTTTGAAAACAAAACAAAAAACAACAAAACAAAACACTGCCTTCAAGCAAAACAATTGAAGTCAATCCAAGTATCATGGAGTTTGGAAACAATAAAAAATACTAATATTTGTCCAGAGGATTAAATGCTTTTATTTTGCCACCATGCAAGATTGATATATTATTTACTTGTTTGTAATGTATTCCATTGTATGTCTTCTAATTGACTAAAAGTTATGACAGATGCATCTCTCCTATACCTTAAGAAAAAAGAAAGAGAGAGAATGGTTTTTCTGTTTTATCAGAACTAAATGGAAGACATTTGGGGATTATGATGAAAGAAATGCATTTTATAACCAATGAGTAATCAAGCTCTCTACTAAAAGATGGTAATACAACAGTGAAACTTTTAAATGACCTCTACAGAAATGGTCATCTAGATCTCTCCAAGATTACTTAAACAATAAAATTAGTTCCCTTTGCTGACTTAATAGACTCAGGAGCGACAGAATACATTTCTAAAAATTTAATGTTTACCATATTTGTTATTATTCTTATGACACAGTTTTATTAGCTTTGAGAGCGTATCCAGTTATTCAACCTTGTTCAGATTAACCATAATGAGTACTTTTCACATATTAACACATTAACTACACACTACTTTGACAAAAAAAGAAAAAATCATTTTAAATTAAATACTATTTTCATTGAGAGGCATCTTCAGGAGTGAGTTAGAAGTGCCATACACAATCCATTCAAAAATACTCAACTGCCATCTAGTGGCTGAGTAGGCCTCGTACGGGCCTACATGGCTTTGGGGCTCTGTAATGAAACACTTCTGCAATCACTTGTATCATTTATGTTTGTGTTCTCATTCTTCTTTCAGAGCCTAAGAAATTCTGATATTATCAGAAGTCAGTGCACCACCTCTATTTCTGGGGATAGAGGAGGAAGAGCAGACAAGCTCTCTAAGTTATATTGGGATCTTATCTTGAAGGACCGCCTACTTAATCATTTTCATGCAAAAGAAATTTAATTCATTTCATACTAGAGTTGTGAACATGAAAATAATAGTAGTGATTATTAGACCTTCTAAATCAAAAATAAATTCCAGAAGACTGCATCATGTTTAATCTGACAGATTCTCATCAATCAGGTTGGAAGCTTCTGCATAGAAATTTTGTTTCTTCAACACCTAAAAGATGGAATATATCCAATTTGCATTAATCATGTCCTGGATTGATGTTTGACAAAAATTACAACTTTGCCTAGCAAATGTTCTGTACTTAGCAGTTCCTATAACCCAAGCAACAGAGATTGTGTTGGGTTTCTACCATGTCTTGCATTACGCAACTTTGTTTCCTTTCTGTACATTGTTGGTATATCATATTTTATTTTCAAGGCTAACAGGAAAACACAATTTAACTATATATGATTCCTGATATCCACCTGTTTTAAGGTAAGATAACACATTCCTAACATCACATACAGGATCTACAATTAGATCATAAGTTCCTGCAACATATATTGCAAGCATGCCTTTAGTTTGTGCAAGATTAAAGGGGAGGGAAAAAAAAAAAAAAAAAAAAAAAAAAAAAAAAAGGTTATAACTCCACGTTTTTCTGAGTTTTTAATTTCCTGAAATAAGCTACTGCTGGCATGATGCTGCAGAAAATTTCTATTGAAAGAGTGCTTCTCCTTGATATACCCAGTTCTATTTGCAAGGACAGAAGATCGCAGTTAGCTACAGGATCTTTGCAAAAATGTTCTGACTCCACTGTCATTTAATCCATATGGTTGACTTAAAGTTTGCTTCTTTCAGATACATTCCTTTTTTCCTCTCAATATAAGACAGTTGCATCTAGCAGATCCTACTGAACATAACATATGCCTTTACTCAAATGTGTGTGTGTGTGTTTTTTTTTTTAATTCAGAAATCTAAGACTTTAGCAATCATACTTCTATGGGAAAAGAACTGTCTCAGAAGAGATGTTCATTGCCTCTGCAGGCCTTCTGTTCCCCTTTACAAAAGAATCCTGGCAAGTAGCAAAGGGACGGAAGAGGAGTGGTGCGTATTCCCAGGATAACTGTGTCCTTCTGAATGACTATTTCAAGAAAGAACATGCGAAGGAATGAAGCAGTTTAAAAAGAGCCATAGCCACAGATTGGGAGCTCTTCCTTTATGAGTTCCAAAACCAATTCTTCTCTGTTTTCTGTTGAGCACAACTGCTAACCAGTGTCATCTACAGTTTGCTTCTAGCCTGATGAGAGCCACATCACATAGAAATACAATAGGTTTAAAAAAATCTCCCCCACCGCCTTTTTTTTTTTTCATCTTTTTGGGGAGGTAGTGGCATCATTTCACCATTTCACACAAATTTTGACATATACCTACTAGAAGGCATATCCTATATTTTCAGGCTTATTTTCCTGCAGTATGAATCTATACAAAATGAAATTTTAGCTCTTACTTACTGAATAGTCATTTAAGAGACAGGTTTAAGCAATGTGCAGGTTTCCAAGACAAACTCACACAGAAACATTTTATAGCAACAGAAAATAAAACCCTAATGCCCAGTGCTTTATGATTATTTTCTAAATAGACTTATTCTAAGAATATCACAACCTTTCTTGATTGCATTAAGTATAAAAATTGAAATGTTCTGAATATCACCAAGTTATTTCCTTAAATAGTTACCACATTTGTAGTTAAAGACTACACTAAGAAAAAAATTTTTAAGAAGTCCCTCCAGAATGATAGAGGGAACATCAATAAAATGTAGTTAGGAATATTCTGAAGAGATACTCCAAAAAGGAGAGTTATAATACTTTTTACTTTAAAAACATATATTCAATATGGCAAAATATGTTCTATAATTTAAGGTTTTCAAAGCTAGAATTTTTTCCCCATGATATTGTTGGAACATGCACCAAAAGATAGATCATGCAGCATAAATCTCTCTTTATTGCCTGAGAACTGCCAAAATTTTATGTCTGGTTGTTTTTAAAGTACGTGGTGTTCCAACAGGGCATATAATTTTGGTTGAGGGATTATTTGATGGTTGAAATAGGGTGAACCAAAACAAAGCAAACAACTGGCTCTGCAAAGTTAAGGCATAAAAATATTTTGATGGCAAATTTTTCTGCAGCAAATATAGATTAAATACAAACTATTAAATGCAAACTATCAAACTATCACATAACCAAAGTGCTAAAAATTGGATCAGCCTGGTAAAACCTCATCTCCTGAGATAATATTACTGAGACAAGTCATCTTCAATGAAGTGAAGAACTTATTCAAATGGGATGCTAACCATAAAAGTTAGCATCAATTTCTATGGTACTCAGTGTTAGCACTGATCGCAATTGATCAAAAATTAAAAAAAAAAACGAACAGAATAGAGAATACTGAACTTGAGTGTCTGCCAAACAAATAGCAAGTTTTTGGTTCTATGATGACCCCACTACTAACCAAAGCATAGTTTACAGATACTGATTTTACAATTCAAAAGTATTTTCGCCTTCAGCTAAGAATAGATTTTTGCTTTGCATGCCAGCCAATTAAAACAAAATAGAAGAATGAATTAAGATGTAGGGAAAATTTGCAATGATACTGCAAAAGATCAGAGGCATGAAGTAGAAAGGAAGGAACTATACTCTTGCACAAGAGTACAGTTGCTAAAAACTGAAAATCAGACTTGAGTCTGGAATCTCTAAATCAGTTTTTCTCTTCTTCCTTAATTAAATGAGTTTGGCCAAACTAAGCTTTCTCTGTTCATAGTAGGACATACAGAAACTATCGTTGTTCTTAGAACGTTTCAGAACTGGGACTTGATATGGCTGCCAGTTTCTCTTATCTTTCCCCCATTTCCCAGATCCAGTGATAAAAACACCAAACACACACCCTGACCACACCTAGTTTTTTAATTCTTATTTTAAAATGTAGGCTATTTTGGACTGAACAGGAGCAGTCTTAGAAGCTTTTGGGAATTATTCAAGACAATACAAGGTTATATACAGCTGAAGAAGTAAGGAGGGAGAAGATAAGTAGCAAAGGCACTTTGCATTGGTAGCTAGCGCAGTATCCAGGCTTTTTGTGTGTCAAGATTTTAGTCAACTATTTATTAAAAAGGACATCAATTATCAGCAACACATTACACTTACATTTGTTTCTATGCCAATATCAACCATTGTCAATTATTTTCATTTCAACTTTTCCACTAATACTCCTTTCCTTTAAGCATTTCAAAAAAAAAAAAAGTCACCTACTTGGCACCAATGTTTGCTTTCTTCCAAAAGGAAAACTAGCAACAAATCATTGAAAGAATAAAGGGAGTCCAATCTCTTGAAGAAATATTCCATGGTATTTCATCACATCAGAAAAAAATATATATTAAAATGATAAATAATACTGAAAATCATTCAATTTCAGTAAAGGACTTACCTACAAACATGATGATAGAAAGACAGTTTGACCATTCTACTTTCCAAATCTTAAAAATATTATATACTCAAACTGTTTGGGACTGTAAAGAATGGTTTGGATCCTTAACAGAGTTTTTTCCAAGGACAGTTTCTCATATTAAACAACTTCCACTCTAATTTTTAAAAGACACTATAACAAGGACATAGTAGAGCAAGAACTCAAGATAATTTTCTGTCAATGAGGTGATCAGGTATACAAAATCATTATTTTTGCTATCCATTGATAAGTAATAGCAGCAAATAGAAGGAACTAACTTTTTTTCCATAAGAAGCTAAAACTGAGCAAGAAGAATGAGGATGTCTGACATTAAAAAATGCAATTCAGTAAGTAGAAAACACAATATGCTGGTTTTACAAGCCAATTAAGAGAATTTAATGACAACAGTCCAACCTGCTTCAGTGGAGCTTCAGTGGAACTATATAGCTAGAAATCTCCAGTTTACCCTATGGCATTCTCAGTAAATTTTATTACTTCAATCCACAGCCCTTTTCCATTGGTGAGCCTGCCCAATAAAAAGACATTGGATCTATCTGAATTAAAATAATAATTCATTTATAACTAACTTTGAGAAAATATTGT
>VZSV01000037.1:424582-442877 GCA_013398735.1 Nothocercus julius
CTTTAACTCCCTCTGAAAAATCTCTGATCTTGTCACTACTTGAAATTGGTAGATTAACTAATATAGTCTAATCTGCTATTGCTATCCTTATTCATACAATCAGACCTCTGGAATCAAGTGTTACTTCTGAGGGAACTGAACAGTAATATTTTACAATAATCCTCACAGACAGGGAAGAACCTTGAATATCTTTATCTAAAAACAGAACACTATGGATCTTCTCACTATTTAGAAATTAGAGTTGAGCTCAGAATATTGAAAGTGAAAGGAATGTCTGTCTGTTCGCATTTGGAACATTCGTTACGCACACAAAAAAATCCTATTGTATATCTGCCTAAAGTATGTTTTTTTTCCAGTCTTTTTACAAAATATTAGATAAAACACTTCTGTGAAAGTCTTACCTGTAACCGCTGGACATCATCTATGCATTGTTTCTCTGCTTCTAGAATTGCAGATTTCAACTCTGAAAACACAGATTTTATGAAGAGATACTTGAATACGTGATAGAGTTAGTGTTAGATGTTCCACTAAGTTATCCATTTAAATTAATCAAACAGTCTGTATACATAAATAAAACAATCTTTATCTCAATTATCAGTTTGTGTTTAATATGATTCAATTTGCAATGTGTATTTAATTCAATTCAGAATTCTATGGTATTATAAAAGCATATAAAACTTGAAAGAAGCCTGTTGCCATTGTGAAAATATCCAATTCATAAAAAGTAGTTACTTATAGCTCTGTTATCAATATTCCACAGAAGGTCTAGGGAAAGTGCTCATGCATGTTCTTCCCAAACAGTTCCACCAAAAAGTGCTCTATCCTTAAACTGTACAGACCATTTCTGCTTATGAAAGGCCAAGAAAAAACATATGGAGACTGTTAGTAGCTCTGGTGCTTTTTCATGTCCTCCACAGCCATCCTCTGCTCTAATATAAAACTTTGAATATCCACTATGAAATAGACAGATATGTAGAGATTGAAACTCAAAGTGGGGTTGAAGGAAAATTTGGCTTGCTAGTGCAAGTCCATCTTCTGAAATCTCCACCTCATCCTTGTTGCAATGCAGCCTGTCTCAAATATCTCAGCCTTGCAAAGGGATTATTTGGGAAAGAGAAGGGACCGATATAAGTGTACAGTCACAGCTTCTCAGAACTTGGGGCACTGAAATTGAGGACATAAAACTAACTGTTCACCTATGGAGGGAATTCCACCACTCTTTCATTTGGGGGAAAAAAAAAAAGTCACGCATAGATTTGAGTTTTGACCACGTGATACTCATTTAGAGTGAAAAAAATAAACAGAAATTACATTAATACACATTACATGTGCATTACTAAGAATATTTGCTACTTCAAAAATAACTGAGAACCCTCATGCTTATTTAAGCATTCTTTCACGTATTTATTGTCTTTAGAAGAAAAAAATCTATTTGTCCCATATTAATAGTTGTAAATAGAACCACAGATCACCAATCATCACTGTCACAATGAAACATAAAATAGTAGTAATTAAGTGATCAAGGACTTTTATCTGTGCATTTTCCCTGTTGAATGGCAGGGCAAAAAGTTTTCCCAAACTATACTGTCTAATTTTAAAAACTGGAAAACAATCACTCTTTCTTCCAGTATTTATTTTGGGAACCTGAAAACTAAGGGGAAAAAAAAAAAAATTAAAGCTAACCACCAGTATTTGAAGTTAAAAAAGAAATAGATAAATATGATCCGAATCAAGGTTTTCATTTGGAGGAGAAATATGTACTGCGTATTCCTATTTTTTTTCTGCAGCAGAATATTTTGATTGCTTGCTAGATGAAAGAAATTAAAGATTTTATACTGGCTATGACAGAAGCGTGTAGTAACTCCGCACATATTCAGTACTCTGAAGTTCTTCAGTAAGTCCTTGCAGGGAACAGCAGAGACTTCTTTAATTTATTTATGTAAGAGAAAAAAAGTCTTACGGTTAAAGCACAGGGCTGTGAATTAGAAACTCTGTTCTTCATTCTCTACTTTCCACAAATTTCTTCTCTCTAAAAAAACCTCTCTGTGCCTCAGTTTCCTTGCTTAATAGGATGATATTTGGTAAGAAAAAAATAGCCATCAGCTACAAAGTGCAAAGTTCTCCAACTGTCTTACTGGCTATTGCTAATGAAGTGGCTCTACCTTGTTAACTGACATAGCCTACTTCTGTACACAGTTCAAGAACAGAAATATTTCTTAAACCTGTCTAGGAAACACAGGTCACACTCAGTCTTTTAGGAGCATTGCTACACAGCAGACAAATCCACAGGACTGATGGCAGGAAGAGTAGAATTTTATAGCTGATGGTCCATGATCATCAGCTTAAAATACCTGAACATCTGGCGACCTTACAGTTTGCCGACAATCTCAGCTGCTGGAGGCAGGATGGGCAGGGGGCAGTTTCATTGCCAGGGGCAGATACGCTGCAAGGCTACTGCTCGAATATTAACATTTCCTGACTTTTTTACATTCTTTCACTGTTTACTAAAACAGCATTTGGATTCTCATCTGACAGATTTGTCTGCAGGAATGAAGAATTGGGTGAGGATAGACTGCCATGTGAGAAACAGCTCGTCTCTCACAAATACACAGAATAATTAGTTTCTAGCAAAAAATCTCCCCTGAAGGAACCAAAGAATATTAGCATTCTTAAAATATGCAATGGTTCAATACTCATGTTACAAATTATGTGAAAGAAGAGAGCTTCTTTGGCTACCCAACCTGACTGTGTATTTCCCTGCGGGCTGTGTATGCAGTTTTAGATTTCTGTATGGTAGAGACAAACTTTAGATGAACGTCATTTTTGTTCACACTAAGCTTGGCCTATGTTCTAGTGCTGGACAAGACATGCACATACGCATGACTAATTTGAGAGCTAGCTGGGGTCATTTGATACCGGTAACTCTCAGCTTCCTGAACCAATCTCCCCACCATAGCTCTTAGAAGACCATTTGAGATAGCTGTTCTCAGCCCAAAAGAGGTATTTGGGGCGGGGGGGAAGTGAGGAGCATCAAAAATTAATGAAGAGTAAAGTAACTGAGAAGAAAATAAGCAAAAAGCACTCAGATGCCATATGGTGGCATGGATAAATTAGCTCAAGCAAAGGTGCACTCCGTGACTGCACTACTTATACCGAAGCCAGATAAATTATAGTCAGTATTGCCACATTTTTCTTTGTCCTGTTTCAGGTGCAAAAAAAGAATATCTGGATAAATATGCAACAACTGAAAGCATTGGGGCCAGACCTGCTGTCCGCTTCTGTGTGCTTCCTGAATAGCTGTTATCCCACCACTGCACCGACTACACCTAATAGTCCCCTTTAGATTTAGCTTTGAGATATTGCTTTCTCAAGAACTCACATTCTCCTCCTCTTGCTTTTTAAATCCTGTAGTAACCCTTTAAATTGACACAATGCAACTGTAATTGCAACAGACTGCTATACAAGTCCCAAGGGAGAGAGGATATTTATATATAACCATTACACAAATACACTATTCTCTTCATTCTTATTGAACGTGTATTTGTTTAGATCATAGCGTGCCAAATGAAATAATTCTCCCAGAATATAATTAGCAATTTGCTTAAACTCTGACAGGTCAAGTTCTCCAGTGCTTTCGATTATTACGTATTTATCCAGAGATTTTTTTTAAATCTGAAACAGTACAAAGAGATGAGCCAGGAGCAAGGAGGAAAGCAGACGATACTGCATTATACCTACAGAGAACTCAGAGTATTAGCCTGAAGTATTTTGCATTAATTTCCTTTAGACTGACTGACTCTCCATTTGCTGCAATGCCCCAAGCTTCTTTGGAGTAAACTTCAGCCAAAGCACAGTTACCAGTATCTTTCCTGTTTGCTAATGTTTCCTGTTCTGCAAATCAGGCAAACTGTGTCTTTTACTGTAAAAGTTCTGTGAAAGTACTGAAAAAAAGGAAATATGAATGACATTGGAAAAGACAGTGTCCATACAGTTACCAGTATTTAATAGTGAACAAATCTCTAGCTTGTTTTTCAGTTTAGGCAAGCTTCATTATAAATCTAAGCTCAGTCCAGGGCAATACGAACAGTTAATTTTAAGCTTAGCCTGCCAAAACTTGCAAAATTAAATCCATTTATCCTTGAACTACGAGGATTTTTAATCTTCCCTAAGCAAAACCCCCAAAAAAGAAAGAAAAGTTAAAGTGTTATATGATAAAAGACATGTTCCCTTTAGCCCAAAATATTTGCTTTGTTCATTTTGCATAAAGCAAAGGAAATAAGTGCCTGGACAAGGCTAGTTTTGGTAAAGGCATTAACGTAGATCTCAGAGATTCAGCATGTTGGGGCTGTTTCATTTTGCATGCGGAAGTTTTGGAAACCTCAAGCCCAGGTGGTTAGGACAAATTACAGGGGCAAAGGATGCCTGGGTTCCACTACCTGCATCGTTGCTTCTTCCTGTACGTTAAGTAGAATTGCATCAACAGCAAAGGATGAAAACAGTCAAATATCTAATGCCCTGTTATATCTAGATTTGGACAATGTGCAATGGCATGAGATTAGCAGGGTTTAATCCCAAAAGAAGGGAAGAAACAGATTTAGTTTCTGCTTATATAGATAGATATAGATATATAAATATATAAAAATCAATGCCACAGTCACTGAAATTATTGTTACATTTTGTCCCCAAACCTACCTGAACCTAGAATGGAAATGGGAATGTTATTTGTTGGTAAAAGGATTTAAAGTCGTGAACCAAAATTCATATTAGATATCTCCGAACTTCATTTTTTTAACAAACTACCAAATAGCCACGGTAACCTCCGTTAAACAACAACAAATACTGAAAAATCCAAACCTCTAATTCCTCTAATATTTCTCTTCCTACACTCAACAACATTCCTTCTCTTTGTCCCCACGGAGCACACAGCAAATTTATTTAATATATACCACATTAAACTGATGATTACATGCTTTGCTATTTTAGGGATGGATTACCTAACTCCTCGCGGAATTCACTCTTGCCTTACTTAAAGCTTGAAAGTCATGTATAAGAAAAACACTGTACACATAAAAAAAATATCCTGCCACATTCCCCTCTGAATCAATAGCTCACCTAAAATTAAAGTTTTTATTTAGAAGTTATTATCTCCAATTTGAATACCGTATCTTTAGCTAATACAGCAATAAATACATCTAATGCAGAAATACAGCTTCTGTATACACAGTAATTTCAGTCTTTAGAAAAATGCTTTGCCCCTCCAGCTTGAAAAGACACATACACATAAAACAATTTTGCTACGCATCTTGGGTCCTTTGCCTTTCAGTGTTCACCTGAAAGGTCACTCACCTCCAGGATCTTCCACACGGCAAGCATGCAAATAATCAAAAAAAAATGACATTCTACATCTGCCTGAATGGTATTCAGAAAAAAAGTCATTTTTTTCCTCTTCCCTCTATGTCTTATGCTTCAAATCCACATTAACAAGCAAAGAAAAAAAAGAATTGAAAATACATTTAAAGTTGACACCGCTGGTGATTTTTGAGAACTGTTTACATTCCATTTAGAACTGGTCAAAAGACACAATTTTCCATTTTACTTTAATTCTATTTTCTTAGTATTTTTTCATGTTGACAGGGGTACTCCTAAAATGCTTGTGTCATGCACAAAATGATGATTTGCAGTTGCATTTGGTTGACCAGGCTGCAACTCACAAAAGGAACAGAGAAAAATCTCTAAACATTATGCCTATAGAAGAGATATTAGAACAACATATAAAAGAAAAACCATGCATAAGATGAACATGTTTAAAAATTATTGATATTATCCTCATGGTAGAAGTAGTCTTCTAAATTAGTAAACAACAAAAAAATCACATATTTATAAATATTTTACTTAATCAGCTGCCTTCTCCAGATATGAGAACATACCAACCTGTAGGGAAACAAGCAAACAAACACGAGGAAAAAAAAAAAAAAAAATCCACACATAAACAATGTGTTTGTGGTGCATGGTGTATTTGCCCCAGCCTTTGCTGGGCTAAAGTACCTAAATAAAATAAAAAACAGTTTTCAGCCTTATGACTTTCTAGTCCAGTGCTTGTTCCTAAAAAATCTGAATGCCTGTCCACTAGCTAAGTCTTCATGTCAAAAAAATGCGTGACTTTTCTCTTTGAGAACTCAACAGTGAATTCAGCCACCACATGTGGCAGCCCTTCATTACAGCTAACACAAAGCAGTAGATCATTAGTCCAATAGTGACTAGTCCAGTCAAGTACTGCAATGTTTCACTTTCTGAACTACATCAGTGAGATGGGTGCAGAAGAGTTCCCTCGATAACTAATAGAGCCGCCTTGCTAAAAGCCACAGCACAAACAGAATTTTATGTGCAATATACTGCAAAATTATAATGCAATGCTGCATTTTGGTCAGCATCACTTATTTTTCTTGTGAACACTGGAATAAGTGATACCAGAAAAAGTGAAGTGTGGCTATGATATATGGTGTCCATTTATATACTTTGCTTGTGTTCCAGAGGAAGTGGTAAAAGAAGTCCCAAAGAGAAACAAAACTGGAGTTAACTCCACCCAAAGCCTACAAGCAATACAAATAGCCCTGTTGAAATAATGACTTAATTCTTCAAATTTGAGCAATGAAAAAAGGAGTGGTAGGAAATGGAAAATTTGAGGATAGCCAGTGGCTCACCATGGAGGTTGTGGGGATGCATGCAGCCTGACGGTGTTGAGAGCTATTGAATGGTAATGCAAAACCAGGCGTCCAAAAACCTGTGGTATTTGCCCACATTAATAGAAAACAGGTTTTAAATTCTCTTTTATATTTCTTTCTAAGCTATATTTTTTTTTAATTTCTATTTCGTTTTCAGCTTAAAACAAAGCTTTTAATGAAAACACAGAAGAGTTAAAAAAAAAAAAAAAAAAAAAAAAAAAAAAATGGCAGGCTAGTATAGTGACCAGACAACTTTTAAGATAAGCTGACCTCTTAAGAAAGACCTCAATTTATTTTTCAGATAAGCTGCTTTTCTGTCAGCAGGAAACTGCTGAATCCACAAAGGAATACCTTACACTACTCTAATAACATTCAGTGTGTCACTAGTAGCCTTCTGAAGTTTTCCTTCTCTTAAGGAGAGAAAAGTACCTCTATTTCATGGCTCTGAGGAAACATAAATCGGAGCAGAACAAAGGTCATAACACCTGGCAAAATCCATTAGTCTGCCAATGCCAGGTGCACATCTTAATAGTTAAAAATATATATATATTTTTGATTAGATTCATACTAGCTAGCAGTATTTCTAGTCCAAGTTCTTCAAAATCACATATTTGTTAGAAGTTAATATCTTACATTATGCCTCGGGTTCCCAAACACAGCAGCTCTACCCTCCCCCTCAGTGCCATGTATCGCAATTGCATCCAAGAACTCTACCTCCTTCCGCAGTTTTGAGTCTTTTTTCCTCATCTGGAGGTTTGGGTGGGGGCCACGCAGATGGAATTCTCCTTGGAAAGCTTCCTTCAATGTAATCCGATGAATGTGTGGGTTGGCTAACTGCAGCCCAAGTATAAAGCTGGTCTTGCTGTGGTTATTAAAAAAAAAAAAAAGTTGAGAAGTTCATTGTATAAGAAATACAAGCTCAAAATATCAAGCCATTTGCTTCCAACACAAATAGTTTGTTATCTACTCCTCTATCAATGCAGATTAGGTTTTATGCTCTTCATTCCCTACAAAGACTTAACACAAATTTATATTAAAAGAAATGAATGTGGTGGTTTTAAAAAGATCTCTACTAACAATTAAAAAAAAAAATCCAATCTTATATTTATCTGCAGCACCCATTTGCAGCATCAGGAACAACACTGAGATGCGTTCAGCATTTTTTTGAGCATATGAGGAATTTGCTTCCACTTCTCCTGTCCTTAAAGAGATAATAGATTCTGTCCATTATGAAAAAATCTCTTTACATGGGGGCTAGTTCATGGCTCAGAGAAGGAAAAACATTTCGGTTCATACTCTTTGTAGTACTTTTAAAGAAACTACGCAAATAAGGAAGTCTGAATATTCCCCAGATCATGTCAAGCTGAACCCTGTTATTTTTTCTTTACAACCCTGCTAAACCGTTTTCCTCCTTTACTTTTCTATATTCATAGAAAGGCAGATAGAAAACTGACTTTGCTTTCAGAATTAAAAATATAATTAATATATAATCCCCCCCCCCCCAAAATCCTCTGGCCTCAAGGTAGAATACATATTTGTTACTTATTAGCTTTGAGGAAATTCACTCATTAACAGTAGGAGAAATCCAAATAATAAGACAAAAGGTATAGCAAACAAGTACTTAAGTTTGAAAACAAAACAAAATTTAGCTGACCAGTTCAGCTTGTCACTGACTCTCAGCAGGCACCAACATCACCAACATACACAGGTTGTGATAAAATCTTTATATACTGTACAACACGATAAAGATCAATGACAGCAAGAGTATTAGCAGCCAAGTAATTGACCTGGAAATATGCAAAATTTTGTAATACAAAACTGAGGGAAAAAAAAAAAAAAATCAAACCACTACATCAAAACAGTCATATCACACAGCTATATCTTCTCACAAAGATCACATTTATTACCCTTCACTCCCATTATTGCCTGAACATTGCAAAAGATACAGTTGCTTGGTAAGATATATTTGTCTTGCTGCAGAAACATTTTAATCTAAAAATGAAGTAAGTCAAAAATAGATGCATGAAAACAGCACAAAAACAAGTCACACTAGGTTCATTACCTAGCTCTGAACTGCATGGTCTTTGAAAAGCCTTTTTCTCATTTGCTATGCTACCGCATTTGAGCGCCCAGTCAGGCAAGACTAGTACAATTCTTTAAGTAACTAATAATCCAGCTTCATCTAATTGATACCAATTACATTTCCCCCCACACACACACGCACACGGATCTATATTATATTGCTTTTTTCCCTGTTTCTAGAGCCCTGTGGGAGGGAAATAATCATACCCATACACAATGTGGTCGATAAAAAAGTGGTGCTGCATACTACTATTTATCTCATTATCCGTATTACCCAAAGTTCAAAAACAGAGGGAAATATAATTGAAAAAAAAAAAAAAAAAAAAAAAAAAGTCATTCAGAGACAAACCAGAAGAAAATATCGTCATCCTGCCCACTACTCAGAGTGGGCAAAATGCTGGCAATCCAAGGAACGATGGGGAGAACAACAGCTATGGAGGGTGAGCACAGTTGGTTTTCAGTGGAACTGGAAGTAGGGTTACATGACCATAAAACAGAAGATGATACATTGCAGATGATAGTGAAATGATGTACATGAGGAAGACAAACGGTTAAACTTTTTCTAGACATATTTCAGCCATGCCAGTTCTTAGAAGACACAGAACAATCATTTTAACAAGGAATTTCTGGAACATGATTAGTCTGCATGCATTAAGACATACTAACATATCTCTGTGCATGGTACAGATGGGGCACATTATCAGGAGATCTGAACACAAAATATCGCTGTACTTATTGATAGAATTTAGAGCATATACACTGTGAACGGTTATAAACTAAGACATCACATCACTGTGACCCCCAGCTCAGCACGGGAGATTTGTTTCGGAGTGTAAAGACCATGTATTTTCTATTTTTTTTTTTTTTTTAAATCTTTTCATTCACTATTCAGCATAAAAGAGGATGAGAGAAGAGGCTTCTCACCCACAGTGATAAATCAAAACTTGCAGAGTTCAATGTCTATACAAGATACCTAACAACAGCTCAGATAAAATGATTTGGGGAGGAAAAAAAATGATGAAAGAAAGGTAATTCTGAATGTCTGGATTTTCCTTTGTCAATAGCCCTTAAGTGACATGTAAGCTGGCAAAAGGATTAACCCCATCTCCACCTCCACGCCCTTCAGGAAGGGATGGATATCTTCCCAATCACTGTAGGCACTGTCAAAAATTTTATCCTCTTGGCCATTTGTCTTTTTCTCTGTGGTAGTTAATATATTAACCCACCTCTCACCTCCTCCAAAGCTAGTAATACTGTGAATTTACATGTTTACCAGAACATTCTGAGGAAAGCAACACGCATCCAATTCTTACATCGAATTACTTTTCAGGTAAAATAAACTGAATAAAATAAGGTAAATAAACACGCTGATTTATCTTCATCATTAATAAATTTACTACAAGCATTCATGAACTTATAGACTTCCATATCCAAATTTCTGTCCTTTAATCTTTTCATTTCTGAGGCAATCTTTACTACATCTTGTAAGTACAGATAGTAAATTCTCTTACCATGATCAAGCTTTGAATATATCTGGAATTTCCATTTCATCTTGCTCAAATTCCACATTTAGAAGGAGGAAAGAAAACAAAACAAAACAAAACAACAGACCACTCCTTCAGCGAGGAAAATATCCCCACACAAACTATCCCAGTCTTAATTATTCCGACTCGCTTCTGTGCGGACTTCAAAAGCTTAAAGCAGCCAGATCCCAGCACGCTAAATGTAACATCTAGGAAAGTTCTTGCTTCCACGCGTCCTTACACAGCACTTTTCACTTGTTCGTAAAACTGCAGAGCACTCACACATGGGCAAGGCAAACTGCATGATGGTACCTAATCAATAAATATTTTACCACTTATAGATGCTACTGCATCAGAGCGTCAGATCTGTAGTTTAACTCGCTCTCTTCCCATCCAGCTCTCACCAGACACAAACCACAGCCTTCCATGGCTAACTTGATACTTGGTACCAAGACACACTGCTCTCTCAGAAGTAGCCTTGCTCTTCAGCTCAACATCACATTGAAAAAGCACATTAACAGTCATGCCAATCTTTACTGCACTATACTGAATCTGTACTACCCCCTGTGATACTCCAGGGTTAAGCCATAGTCCTATCATTCAGGCCACCTCAGTTCAAATGAGCCCAGAGACTTGGGCTATCTTTCAGTAGAACCTCAAATTCTATTCAACCCAAAGTTATCCTGAAGAGTGGAGGTCAGAAAGGGCTGGTATGTCTGCAGAGAGGTGTAAATGGGCTGGGATTTACCATGGGCTGGTAGATACCAAAAGGTTTCTGATTGCTAAATAGACTTGTATCAGGACAGATCAAGATGGACATGAGGGAGTGGGGAGAGAGGAAGAGCATTAACTGCACTTGAGGCTGAGCTGGATAAACTCATAGAGGAATTTCATTTTATGGAACTTGGGATAAACAGGGGCTAGACTGCATAACCCAGACCTCGTTTTACAGGCCTAGGTTTCTAAGTGCTCTTAAGAGCTTGTGCCACATTTGTATACAACTGCTTGTAATTTAGACTTGTTACCTTCTGTTTCATGTGCATAGAAGGTGTTTTTTTTTTTTTTCTTCCCCTTCCCTCTATTCAGGAAGTTTAATCATTCCAATGTATTGAGCATACATCCTCTGAAAGGACAGAAAGTCTTTGCATGTTCCCTGGCATATAAATAGTTAACTGGACAAGTAAGGCTTAGTTCCAGAAATTAGAACCAGACTACCTCAGAATGCTCTTATCAGCAGGAGACTGCTTTATTTTAAGCAGCTTTTAAAATAAAGAAATCAATACAGTCAAGAATGGGAAAAGCGGTTTACTTTTTGAGGACAGGTTCAGTAACAAAGCTGTGATCATTGACAGAACCAGAGCAGTGATTAAAAATGGTTCTCGGCTTGTACTACCCTTGGCCATAGTAGAGAGCAAAGCTGCTTTACAAGACTGAAAAGCAGCAAGCTGGTTATAAGGCTGTTGTACAAGGCTGAAACAGCATTTTATCCTTGGGAACTAAGTTTCAAACATTCACTCCTTCATCTAATTTTCTTCTTTTCATAAAACTGAAGTGCCTGAACAAAATCTTCAAAAACACTTTTCATGTGCCAAAAGTTCATGAAAGGTTCCCTCTCTGTGATCACTCAGAAATGGCTTCTTCTTCTTCTACCACCAAGTAGGACAAATGTGTGTGGTTGTTCCTCACAAACTGAGATTTCAAGTCCTGGGGATGAGAGCGCAACAGAGCCAGTAGCCCAGTGCTTTGAACTATTACGGGGAAAGGAAAGCAGGAAACAGATTCCCACATCTATATTCACTCAGTTCCAGAACTACCATCTGACTCTTTCTGTGCCCTAATAACTTTTCAATTAATACAGCAGAAGAGGTTGAGCTGGAGAGCATAAGACCAGCTTTCTTTGAAAGAAGAAACACTGGCTTTCTAGTGCACAATGAAACAGCAGAACCTCAAGACCACCTACATCCTGCCTTCTTGGGCATTGGACTCAAACTTCCTTTTGAGAGGCCACATCCCAGGAACATTGGGTTACCAACTCTTATTTAGATCACCTGACAGTCTTCTCTCTTTCACTGTCTCCATAATTTATAAGTTGAGTCCAAATGCTTGTCCATCAGCATTGTTTCCACCTACACTAACACATTTCTGCCATAAATTTTGATCTTGAAAAATCTGAATTTTCAAAGGAAACAGTTTCATCAGAAGATTCTTTTCATCTCTATTTCACCTGAAAAGTTGATTAGTATTACTGTAAAACTTTGCTTTTGAAATCCGAGTGATATGCTGTGTGCAAAAACTCTGCTACCTGTCACTATATTTTCAATTCCAAGCTAGAAAAAAAGACACTGTGTTAATATAAATTCCTAAGAAAATGAGTCAATGCACAGAGAACCATTAAGTGTCACAATCACTTGAGGTGACAAGGTGACCAACACCTTCATCCTGAACACAACTATTCTGAAATTTCTTTCCTAAAGAGGGGGAAAAAAAAATAAATAAATAAAAGAAATGCTAGAAAACTGAAGGGTCACACGTAAGCAATAAAATAAATATGCAATTAAAAATTAAAAAAAGCTGGGAAGCAGCATAATAGGAACACTTCAGCCAGTGATCATCCAACTGTTTCCATTTTAGCACTCTAAGGAACATCCAGAGTTGCTTAACACAGAAGACAAAGTGTCAGTGACTGGGCAATGGAAAAGGAAGAGCAGAGATGAGGGCTTTAATTTAGCCAAACTCAACTGCCATGGTAACTACACGACAAACAAAGATTAAGGCAGCAGGGGAACAAACCATTTTGTGTTCCGTTTAACAATTTTTACTTGTTTACTTTGAAAGTCTTATTCATGAGTGACCCCCAACATATGGCCATGCCAAATATCATAAAATTTGACTATATAACATCTTATATGTTATATTCCTTAGGATTGCACGTACGTGTGAAGAAATGCTGTGCTGTTGCCAGTGGTGTGATGCAGTTTGTTTGAAAGAAAAGCTCTCATAACTGAAGTCAATTCTTGGGACAGTTGCTCCTTGGAAACCGCTCAATAGCTCTGGCTTTGATTTCCAAGAGAGAGAGGGGGTGTCTGCAGTCTGTTCAACTACCAATTTTCAGACTGGTCTAAGCAGTGTAAATAGAAGAGGCTACCGCTAAGAAAAGACTCAATGCCGCTAACTCGTCCTCCAGCTGACCAGCAAAGCCCCAACATCTGCTGCTCCTCGGCAGAAAGCAAGCAACATCTTTACTTCCTTCAAAAGCATCTGTGCTACCGCAGGTGGCCAGGAGATAGTAGGAAAGTAGACATTTCTACAGCATTCCTCATTTATGTTGTCTGGCCCTCTGCTTACTTGAGGAAGCATTATTTCAGAAGCAGATGACAGCCTAGACAGGCATCATAACAACAAATCAACCAAAGTGCAGTCCTAAATTGTCAACTAAGCCTACGTATTACCTATATCATAACACAGCAAAAAAAGAAAAAATATATATATATCCTTCAGAAGATACCTATCTCTTCCATTATAGAATATGACATACATACATCATTACCTTTATGCATTTCATATACCTAGCCATTTCTATCTCACTAACATCTTTATTCAATATACAAACAGCATACAACAAAATCATTAAAAACAATGTGATCGTGCAATCAGAATGACACCAGAAATAAGTAGAGATCACAGCTTAGCGCGTAAGGCAGAAATGTCTTAAAATCACATTTCAGATGCCTATGGAAAACCGTAGTGCAGGTTTGCATCACCTAACAAAATAGATGTGAAGAAGTTGTGAAATTGAACACCTAGAGAGCAACAGAGATTAACTTTCCAAAACAAGGGGTTCATTAGATTGCTTGTCCTGTGGATACAAAAGCATGCTCAGCCTTCTTCCCAAAAGTCTGTACAAAATCAGCGTAAAAAACCTCTATCAGAAAATTCTAGTCAATCATAAAACACTAAAGCGTTTTAAAAATAATCAGGAACAAAACACAATACTGCTAGGAAAGCATGTTTGGGGGGGGGGGGTTTAAAAAAAAAACAAAATTAAAAAAAAGGCAAAAGTCCACAAGGTCTGCTAACAAGGGCAAAAATGCCCAAAACTTAAGTCTGCACAATGTGAACCAGAAAATCTGAAATAGGAAGACATAATTAAGAGACTAGAAATCTGCAATTGTACTAATGGCAACTAGCAAATAAAATGCAGACAAATGCCATGTAAGTCAATGGTTCTTAATAGCTACATAAATAACCTAATAAGTAAAGATGCCTTGCATTGAAAACAAAGTGTCAGGTGTTCTAACTGGTGTCTGACCAGTTTCAACTCTAGCATAGATGTCTATTTTATATACACAAAAAAAGGCTTTCTGAAGAGCACCATTTTCTAGCTCCTGTGATGCATGACTAACAAAGAGGCTAAACAGGAGATGAGATCTTTACTTGTCGGAGATTATGATCCTACCAACAGGTACTTGTAAAACTTGTGGTATGCATTCTAGCCAAAGATGAACTGCTCAGCCAGCTCGAGTTTGTGTTGATTTTACTCTAATAGGATAACACAATGAGGTAATGTGCTAAAAAGCTTTAGACTACAACGGTGCTGTAATAAGATTATTCAGTAACATACCACAGCCACTAGGGATGGACAGAAAACGTTTATTTCTTTTACATACCCTTAAGCCAGAGGATATTTCATTTGCTCAATGGAGGGGAGGCAGAGGCCCCACACTCAAGAATGAAATGTCTGGACAGACAGAAAAGGAGATATCTTTTGAAGTGTTACTGAGGAAAAGAAAAAAAATTAAAAAGTGAAAATTGGATAGATAGTGGTAAGAGGGGGAGTTAGATGTGACCATGGAGCACGAGGAGTATGGAAGATGAGAATGTAGTCAGATGTGTGACTGCAAACATTTCAAGACAGCAGAAAGAGTTCAGCATTAGCCACGTTAAATTAAATTCACTGGAGGGCATCCAGAAAAGGAGATCAGAGTAAGAGAATACGACTTTTAAATAATCTGTTTATATTCATCTTGGGCCATGAGAAATAGATCATGGGCTGAGCAAAACTTACTGAATTACTTTTATAAACTGTAACCTAACATCTTCAAAAAGAATCCCCAAAATATATCTGCGGGATCACACTTAAACAAAAGGGGAAAGTGGATCAGATTCAAAAGAATAAAATAATAATGGAAACCTCAGAAATACATGGGGTCATTCACAGAGGAAGAAAAGGAGGGATCCAAGGAAGGATTTCAGTGGAAAGAAAGTTGGCAATCCTGAAAAAAAAACATGCTGAAGGAGTGACCTAAGAGGCTTGATAAGAACCAGACGAGGACGGAATCAAAGCAGCCAAACGAGTAACTTTAAGGAACAAGTGATCCCCAGAGTGAGAAGCAGCAGGGAACAAGGACAACAAGGTGGGAGACAAACCTGTCTCCGAGAGGGGCAGAGTTACTGGAGCTCTGTTGACAGCAGTTTCAGATGAGTGAAAAGGACTTCAACCAAACTGGAGGAGATCCAGGATGAAGCTGGAGGCAGTAGCTGTTAAGCAGCACATCTGATGAACTCAGAGCTGAAGGAGGAATATAGGACTGGCTGTGCTCCCAATTCTGGATGTTAAGGGCAAAGATTATGTGTTTCCAAATTCAAAATGGACAAAATTTTAAATATTGCTTAATACTAGTCTAATTCCTCTATCTTTAAAATCAATGGAAGCATAATTAGATCAACATTAAAATGCTGTATTAAACTAATTAAAAAAAGAAAAAGGAAAGAAAAAGAAAACCTAAATAAACAACAATGAAGTACAGATATAGAGAGAGATGCAAGAGGATACACAGGAATCACAGATTGCACATGTCCTGTTGTAAGTAATAAACTGTCAGTTTTTCTTTCCTGTTATCTACCTGTGATTTCATTTCCTTACATAACTATCTACACTTATTTTTATGAGATATTTTGTTCACTGACCCTATGAAGCAAGAGCATGTATGAGTAGCCCAATTTTGAAGAAATTCTCCACTACATGGGTTTATTCCACAAGTTTCTAAACATTGTCTAAACATTAACGGGGCTCGTGCAAGAAGCCTGTAGGAGAACCTGCACTACGGTCGCCACGACTGAAGCACAAACGTATTTGCCAACTCAATAACAGCAGCTTCCACCTTTGCACCATGTGAGGCACCCATGCAGGTGTTGGGATCCCTCTGTTCAAGGCAGGAGATGCCTGTTCCTTTGAGGTAGGCTGTACTGCCTGCACACAGCACGCGCCTTTATGTCACTCCTGACATTATTGTTTTACAGGAGCATGATCCTGTAAAGAGGTCTTATAGAGGTCTTATAGAGAAAAAATAGGTGAGAATTTGTGACTTTCTGGCATCTCAGTTCAAACTAAAACCACTGGTAAGACGGCAACACCTAAACTGCCAACTCTGAAACAACGTTCACACGGCTCTGGGCTAGAACTCTCTTTCAGGCAGTCTGTCTTGCTGGTTTTGTTCAATGAAAGAAACGCAGAATAAGTGTCTTACTCAGGTAAGTGTGGTATACCAATAAATAACAATCTCCCCTGCTTCCTTCCTTTTTTTTTTTTTTTTTTTCCTCCACATATAGACCTTACCAAATTAAAAGTTTTTTCTCTGCTAACTTTGTCTTCAAAAACTAATGAAGGAACAGATTAACTGAATACACAGTAAAACCAGAATATAATCCTAACCAAATCATATAACAACTCTGTGCTTCAGCTTCTTCATGTGTAGAATAGGAAAAATCTTAACTCTACCAGAGAAGTATTAAGGTTGGTTGTGCACAATATATTGAATTATTTAGAAAGAGTAAAAACACCAATTATTTTTATTATCAACCAATATAAAAAATAAAGCAGCAAGCAAGCAAACTGGTATTAAAGATAACATTTTGGTGGCAAGGACCAAGAAAAACCTCCACTGTAAAGTTTCCATGATGACACAGTATCATATCATAGAATCACATAATATTGAATTCATCATCCAGGGGGAATAGCATGTTAGGCCATGTCTGCATCACAGTCTCTTCAAGTTTTATAACCGCATGTAAACATCACTAACACCATGGTGCTCTAGCCGGCCCGCAGAGCCTCCAAGCAGCTAAGCCTCTAGCTAGAGTGCCAGCAGCTGGCTTGCACCGACCCCGTGCCACTTCATGTCAAGTGTCAGATCTTGGAGGGGAGAGGCAAATCTAGCATAGATATCCTACTTGGTTTCTGTACTTTCATGACACCTGGTATTCTGCCATTTTCTTAATTTATACTTTTGTTGAACCAGCTGTTGGGACTGAAATGCTGCTCGACCTGTGCAGCACTTGCATTCAAAGAAAAAAGCTTCAGGAAAGCATCAGATACAGAACAACAGTACAACAGAATATGATACAAGTTAAAATGTTGGGAAATAAAGTTATGGGAGAATCTTTTAGAACTAAACTTACCTAGATATAAAAGCGTACATACCTGAAAATACTCAGAAAATACAGTTGGCCACGTTTTTAAGCGCAATTTTGATTAATATAAATAACAAGATTCTCTTAGGTTTGACATAGGAATTGCAAACCTTTGATAATTCATGCCCCTTATGGCAGAACAGACAGATGGTAACTTTTTTTTAGTACTTACATCAAATGTGGGTGTGCTTTGTTGGGCACTCTGATTACACGGTTCTCTGAAGCAATCGGTGAAAGGAAGTAAAAGACCCATTGCAATAATACGAGAACATAGTTTTTCTGCTTCTTCTTGTGGCGCATTCTCCTGCTGACTGAATAGTTTTTCCAGCAGAGTTCGCCCTGCCAAGGTGATAACACAGATCAATAAGAATTTGCATGTCTATGAGATATAAAGCTTAAGACATTGCAACATGTATTAAAAATCAAGAAGCATTTCAAGTACAATATAGGTTTCCAAAATTCTTGAAAGAAAATATCCAGTAAGTCTTTAATATAAAA
>VZSV01000037.1:443017-453118 GCA_013398735.1 Nothocercus julius
AAAAAAAAAAAAAAAAAAAAAAGATGCTACTGCAGCATCAATTGCCTATTTATTTTTTTATACAATTGTCCTGATGAGAAAACTGAGATATTACCAAGAAATGAAACAACTTTTTCCAAGGGTGTCACACAGTTGCAGAACTCACCCAGCTCTTGGAATGAGCCTTTGTCTTCTGAATCAAAAAGCACTCAGAGTCTTTAAAAACTTGCACACAACTTCTGTAGAGAAACTCTCAATAGACTTACAATAATAGCCCCCCCCCAATAATTACTCTGCTTGCAAGGATATTTAATGCAATTCCAGAGCAGGGGAGTGCTCCAGTCTAAAATGCAGTACTGCAAGGACAGAACTCAGGGAAATCTTTTGCAGAGTAGGAAAACCAACCTATTTCTATTACAGGGCCAGGTTTCATGATCCCAATGTGTTGTTATCTCAGCACAGCATTAAAGGAGGGCAAGTCTTAGGGCATATTGCCAAAGAACAGTGCTAGAGGTTTGAGAGAACTTAACGCTGTGTGAAGTTAGCCAGAAAGAGACTTAAAAAAATGATTAGTTTTATACACAGGCTACACTAAAATCCACACTCTAAGAATATTAAATTACTTGATTAAGCTCTAAAATGTAAAAAGATGCCAAAGTTGGGATTTACAAGAAGTAAAGAGATCAAATAGATCTACTGGAAGAGAAAAAGGCAGAGAGAGTACTAAAGTTAATTGAATGCTTTAGTATGAACTAAGTGAGAATACAATTTGTACCTAAATCAGTTTCTGCTTTTTTCCACAAACTGCAAGCCAAAGGCATTTTGCAGAGAAAAAAAAAAAAAAAAGAGTACTATATTAAAAGGAAGCATTTCAGTGTCAGTTAAAGTAATAAAAAATACTGCTTTTCACATTCAAAAGTGAGATATATAAAGCATTTCTCTTCAAATCCTAATCTTTTTCAAATTGTAAAATTTCATGGCATTTTTTAATGTACAAGATACTTGTTTTTTAAAACATCTGGCTCTGATTTAGATAGGATATTGTAAGTGTTATTTAGCCCAAAGTTCCCATATTCCATATTATTTTAGCTTCATATAGCAAGGCTGCCTAAAATTAAAAAAAAAAAAAAAAAAAAAAAAAAAAAAAAAAAAAAAAAAAAAAAGCAACAAAACATTAAGATGTAGAGAATTAGTGCTAAGGTTTTTATCTCCATATATAAAGATTTGATAACTGTGAATTATTCAGAGTCTCATAACTTTTCATTAGAAATAATGGAATATATCCAGGAAACAGGCTTGTAAGACAGACAAGTTTTGTCATACGTTGATCAATTTGCAGAATAGTTCCTTGATTTCACGACCCATAAAATAAAGATAACATTACTGCTTATTGAACACTTTTGCTCTTTTGTCTTATGCAAATACAAAGTTCAGTGGTAAATAGTCTTCAAATGTGTTAATTGATTGTAGACAAGCGTTCTTGGTGTGTGATTTTACTAACATTTCACACAGTTGCAGCAATATGCAGCCATCTCAAAGGAACTCAAAGTAAGGCAAGAGCACGAAAATGTAAAAGTGAAGCACAAGTAGGGAGCTATCTGCCAATATACGTTTTTGTGATGTATTTTAGGAATCTTTCTTCAGTGCTGTAGCTACTGATGCTAGGGGTGCGGTAAAATAAATGCAAACAGCACTTCTGCAGACCTAGATGCTAGCCAGAATCACTCAAACAAACATCTCCTCCTAGCTAAAAAACAATGGGTTTTAACCATATAAGTGTTAGAAAAAAGATTAACTGTATTATCAGTCCTTGAAAAAACTAGGGAATAAAAGTTACGTAATCATAAGAAGTTAATTATAAAGAAGTTAATACTTAATCTAAAAGAATCAACAATTTAATGTCATTGCTCCAGCTAACTTAAGTACTGTTAAGCTGTCCTTCATATCAGATACAGAGAGATGTAAGAAAATAATCAATCAGTTAATATCAACTACACAAAGGTAATGTTTGGATAAAGCTGTGCTCTACTACTGTGCAAGTGCTATGGACATCAGAAACAGATGTCCATACAGATATACAGACATATACAGAAACTAAAATTTGAGTTGAAGAAATGCATTTTGACAGTTTTTGTTAAAACAGGGGCAAGCTGAAACTGGTTCAGTTCTCAGTACCTACAGAATTGACTTCCCAGTGAACAAATCTATATATAAGTAATAAACGGATTACATGTTCAAAAGCACTTACCAGGCAATATGTTGAAAATGGGATGTTATTCCAAAAGTTTTGTATCTAAATGACTAGCACTTATTAACAAATCAAATGGACATCACAAATGTCAAAACAAAAGACAAAAACTACCCAAATTTATAAAAAGACAATATAATTTTTCCTTTTTGGAGTGGTGGTGGGGGGGAGAACAAAGGGAAGGGAAATGGCATGCAGGATGCTTGCGAAGCAGAGGAGAGCATTACATTTATTATTTTCAACTCAGGGCAAGATAAAGATTTTTTTTTTTTGCACAAGCATACAAAATACCTTTGAATTCTGGATTCCACTGGTATTTAACTACTCCTGTTTTGAACTCAAAATGGACTACCTTTACCCTATCTACATTATACACCTGTGTGGAACTAATTCAAATTGAAGTGACTTTTTGTCTATACGCATGAAATGGAAAACACTGGCTTTACAATGTTAATACCTAAACCTATTCCTTAAATAACAAAAACAACATCACAGACATATTTGAGGCAAATGCTAAATTCCTATCAACTTCAACACAGCAAGATTTTCAGCTAAAGTTGTTCATCTTTGAGTTGCAAATAAAATGTAGCTCCAGCGTTTTTAACTCAGACCCATTAAGCACCTCAGACTCATTATTTATATGAGATAATATCTGAATGTGTTCAAAGTAGTTGAGCATAGTTGCTCACAAACAATCTGAAATAATTAAATGAATAATGATTTCATAATTACTAAATGATTAATTGATTTCTGTTAAAGGGATTTAGGGAAAATAGTAAAGCAACTTCTCTTGATTGCCATAAGCATATTAAAGGATAAGAAACTCAGCACTCTTTTCAAATTTTTTTTTTTTTAAATAAATAGTTTATAAATAACTTTGCTCTCCAGAGATCTCAGATCATGATGTGGAGGCTATTCTTACCTTATCCCAAAAAACAGAAGGTTGGCCTGAGAAGGGGGACAATACTTCTTTGATTGGAAAGAAACTGTGGCTAAGTTTCAGTGTTCTGAGGATCTTACCATGATCCTTCATCAAATAAAAAATAACTTACAAGATGATATTCTTAGAACAAAAAAGACTTTGTATTTTTTTGCTTACAAAGAATTACACAATATTAACTTTAAAAAAAAAGAGAAAATAATTTCGGAAGCATCAGGTACACATAATTGATACTTATGCTGCCACAGCTCAGCCTCCTCTGGCTCAGCTTCCAAATTCTACCCACTCTCTTCCTCCATGTCTTTCTGCTTTTTCCTCTCGTTCCCATTAGGATGAAGTACTACTGTCTTGTGATCTCCTTGTGATTACATTAGAGGCTTCTGTCCCGTTGCTATTACCAAAACTTCAGTAACACTAATCATCAAAACTGCCTCCGGCTACAATTCTACAAGCAAGTTTTCATGGGAGAATGAAAATTCACAAGTCCCTGTATAGTTTCCATTCACACTACCTCGCTTGTTGCAAAATGTGGTTGTTGTCAATACTTTATCTTGTGAAACCAGATTAGTCAGATACAGCATGGAGGGAAAAGGGCAGTTTGCCCCAGGAGTCATTATAGAAATATTATTTCATATAATAATGAAATTTTAAACTATGTATTATATGACATAATATTCATATAATATCAATATTGTATGAAATATACTTATTTCACATAATAATGCCTAACAACACTGGCCACAGATTCTTCCTTGCCATGAAAAAAAGTGCCTGAGTATGTGTTTGACTTCTACATGTATGGAAGCAACAGCTAGACTTTGATGATCACTTCTGATGATTTGAATCACCTTGTCTGTCATGACCTTGACTATGAGTCAATTTTATGAGAGAGAATGTCCATTTTAGAAGGAAAAATTTTTGATCTTTCTATTGCAACAGCTTTATATTTGAGCATAACTTTTTTATCTCCTGAAACTGAGGCTGAAAGTCTGTACTCTTCTGGGGCTCAAATATACCTCATACTTTAATTTAGAAGTACTAAACGTTGAAACATGTTGAGTGTTATCCATAGAGAAACATAGGCAAATCTGAATCGGCGCGTTCACATTATAGCCTATTTTCTGTCCAGCTTATTTAGTAGATCTCAACTTTTTGAAGAGCAACAAGATGAGTAACCAAATCCCAAGAACTAGCAATACAATAAGCATGCTGTTTGGAGCTTTGGATTTACTTATTTATTGAGGGGATGGAGAAGCATAAATGGGAGAGAGAAAGAAGAGAAAGAATTATATTAGTCATAAGCATACCAAAAAATACACATGCATGCATCCTGAAACTACAGGTACAGCATAACTGGCTATAATGTTTGTCTAAAGCATATATATATATATATATATATAAAGCAACAAGAGCCTCCTGTCCGCCTTTGGAAAAGACAGAGCCCAGCTGTCAGTGAGCACAAGTTGACAGTGATGATTAAAATGACTCATATTCCAAAGCTGCCCCCCTGGGCTTGTCCCCTGTGAATCTTTTTTCAAATGTCCAAGCACAGCACACTTGCAGCGCTGACAGAGCGGCTGCATTGGCAAGTCTTCACCTACACAGAATGGAGACACACTTTCCCTTTTCCCCAATGCACTGAGGGAACTACTTCGGCATAACACAAATCCTGAAAGCCTCATCATAATTCAGAGTCTCATCAAGGATTAATGGTGACTCATGTACTGCTTACAGCTTTAAAAAAAAGAAAAAAAAAAAAAGTATCACTTTTTTTTCTCCTCCCCCTCCCCCCCCCCTTTTTTTTGTACTTCAGGGAGCTCAGAAATGCTCACACAGCAAAGCTATTTTATAAGCTTTGAATCCAAAATTACCACAGGCTCTGCTTGATTGTTGGCACTTCGGATGGGGGAAAAAGGGAAAGAAAGAAAGACACAAAATGGTTGTGTATATTTTACACTGCTACACTTCTATATTCTGTGTTAGAGAATATAAAAGACAATTATAGTCTTATGTTCTTAAGTTTTTTTTTTCTTTTTACTGCCAAAAAGAAATCCAAGCATAAACACAGATACAGAAAGAGAAACAGAGAAAAAGAAAAGCTATTTTCTACCACATTCAGGAGTTAGGAAATACTATAGGTTAGATGTCTGCTGCCTCATATATCTCCATATTCTCTCATTATCATATATCTCCATATTTTCTCATTATCATATTCATCATTTATTCAATTTTCTCTTCTTTTTTTTTCCTGGCCCCTTTTCTATGTAAACTATCATCCAGCTCGTAAGTTAGGCCTAAATCATCTGGCAAGTCACCTGAACTGTGCAGCATCAAATATTTCCCAGTGTGCTGGAAGAGAACTCAAAGATGCCTGGCAGACAAAAACACTGCAAAGACTTACATATACACTTACATGTATGCGAGCTAGTCACTGCGCTCGGAATAATTTTCTATTTATTCAGATTTTTAAATTGGAAAATAAGTAATGCAAGTCACAACATATTACTTTAGCTATCTGAGGTTCCTTTACAGTACTATTGAATATAATCCCATGCTACTTCTCAAGCACTTCGTAGTACCAGTTTTACTCATCTATTTTTCCCCAAACTGCACAGCAAAACCTGACAGAGTCATTTCCTACAGGCAAGAGAATCACACTATTTTCATGTTTCTAAATTTCTGCTGTTTAATGTACATTCCCAGGTCTCCAATATACAGAACAATGAGTGACTAATATTGGCAATTAACTTTTCAAGGCCCGAGTCCTCTACTACTTTTTTTTACTTTCACTTCCTTATCCTTTCATGCTTCAAAACAGTTTTCAGCCTACCTGTGGCAGTCAGTCTAAGTAGAACAATAAAAACTTGGGACTACTGAGAAAGGAGAGGTTTTGAAAAGCATACCCAGAAATATGGTAGTGAAACAGAACTGGAACTTAAAGAAGTCTGCATCTAGTCATCTCTTCATGTGAGAGCACAGGCCTAAGGCCTAAGTATACACAAGTGTATACTTTTGCATTTAAAAACATAGCAAATTAGTCTCTTGCTTTCTGGAAACCTGACCTGAAAGATTATGCCCAATATTTCAGGATTAAAGAACTCATTTATTGTACTTTCTCACGGCAGAGTTTCTAATCTTCTGATGATTTAGATTAGAATGTTGTTCCAAATCGCTCATCCTTCGAGGTTTATTTATTTATTTAAGCAAGGGATGGAATTTTCATTGACAGATACTTTCCTAAAACTGCGTGACAGTTTTCACGTCGGTTACATAAAACATGGAAAACACACCAAACAGGTCTATACAAACTACATGATTATAAAACAAATGGAAAAATTAATCCCCCCACTAGGATAAATATAATAAAGTACATTATACATCTAATTTCCAGACAACTTAGCCTTAAACATGTCAGACCTTGTCAAGGACTAGTGATATGGCATCTATTCTTAAAATTCTGTTATAAGGTGTTTTTTTTTTTTTCTTTTTTTTTAAATCAACATAATTGCCAATACCTGCATTAACTGCCTGAACACATACATATGTTTTTAAGGGAAAAAACCACCGAGGGAATATATTTATACCTTCTTTTACAATAGACTGTTTAGAATATTATAGTAAAGTTAAGGATGAGTGGCAATGTCTGAGAAGACTCAGTTCTTTCCTCCACCTCTAGCCTTCCTGATTCTGTTGACATGGGTGGTATGAACTGAACCCACAAAATATCTTAATTTCAAAAGCCAAAAGTTTGTCCAAACAGGAGCATTAAGGAAAGAAATACCTCTGCATTAGCCGCCTTTCATGGCTTTCTGTACCTGCCTACATACTCTTTGGCGCAATTTCAAGGTCAGAAATACTATTTATTAAATTCTACTGAGTACTGTATTGATTGATGGTCCATTATGTTCACAGATACTCAAAAAGTAATTAGACAAGAACTACCAATTATTAATTTCACGTCTCTCACTCCTGCATCCGATTACCACTGAGCCTCCCTGCCTTTATCATGTTTCACAGAAATCACAGAATGGTTGAGGTTGGAAGGGACCTCTAGAGATCATCTAGTCCAACTCCCCTGCTGAAGGAGGGGCACCTAGAGCGCATGTTTCCGTTCCCTTAAGCCCCTCTCAGTTGTTCACAGGCCCCCTCCATGAGGACTCTTGACTCACTCCAAGCTGAAAAGAAAGTACATCAACCCCTGTGCAAAAGCATCAGCTCCTTGGTGGGCTTGTTCCAACTCTCACTCCAACACAGTGGTGTTAAAAATTTATGCAAATACCAATAATCCCCCAGAAGATACAGCACACCAATTCAAGTAAGTTGTTCTTTACCTTATCCCCCAAATTACTGCTACTTGTTTCAACAGTTTGGGGGCTATTCAAGAGAGCTTGAGTAAGCACAGCTCAATTAAGCAAGCAGCATTTAGCCCATTGCGCAGTTACAGTAAGAGAAGCATATAATAGCAACCCAAAGACCCTCAAAACATCCCAAAACAGGCAGGGCACACAAGCATGTGCTCTTGTTTGGAAGTAAAGGTGGAAGCCAGAGTAGCAATATGGGTACCCTGTGGGCAAGGTTGCCAAAAGGGCTATCATACCGTAGGAGGCACCCAAAGAGGCACCTCTGAGAAACCTCCACACAGTCTTCCAGGCCCTGATGGAAAAAGTCAAGGTCTGGCAGTATTTGAAAACAAGATTCCACAAAAAGAAATGGAAAGTATACCAAGACCATGGATTCAGTCAAATAAAATGCCACCCAAATAGGCTGTTACAAGTCAAAAGATGGTTCAAAAAAATATCCCCGTTCATCCGCTCTTCTGCGATAGACAGAACTCAGTGCACGTATTTTAAATCACTTGATTATGAGATGTGGCAACAACATCAGTTTCAAATGATCTGTTAAAGGATGACTTAATCATGTGCCAGGCCTGCACAGATCACACTGCAAAAAGGTCGAAGTACCATTAACTTGAAAACTAGTTAGTGCAGACCTTAGAGCTGGGCACTGAGCTCCTTGAGCTTTTGCCTTCACAGGGTCTGAAATGTATTTTGTACCTGCTTCCACCTTGAGTTTTCCAATATGCAGTGTACATATAACAGTATTACTAAAGCAAAGTATCAGTCCATGGTTTTGTCCTTAATTTCTACTTGGAGATTTATAAATACCTCTCAGAATCTGAAGTTTTTAAGCACCAAATAATCCCCAAACTGTGATGCACAATAGTGCCCTTTTTTAAAAAAAAAAAAAAAAAAAAAAAAAAAATTATTCTACAACATTTTATCTTTTGGTTTCTTTCATTCTGTTAAGATTTTAATGCAGTTTTACTGAAGATGACAAAAGCCTATTACTAAAGCTTTTCCAATTTTAAAGCAATTTATTACAGAGTAGAATCTATATGTCTATCTGTCACATCCTTAGGCACCATATGCATCTTTGGCATCTTCCAGATCATATTTTCCAAGTGCTTAGGTTCCTCTCAGCAAGTATCTAATTCTGTCCCTTTTTTTACCTTTTAGTTTCTGTGGTGATTTGTGAGGCGAAGGCGTTATTCTGTGCCAGGTACTCAGAGGCTGCCAGCAAGCCACAATTCCTTCTGTAAAGTAAGAAGCTCCTCTGATGTCTGTCTTTTTTTTTTTTTTTTCCTCTCGTCTTTTTAGGAAGCCATTGCTGCTGCCTTCTTTTGCCAGTCCTCACCGATACACACTGTTCTTTACACCCCAGTTTCGCAGAGCATCTTTTTTTCTCCTGTTGTTCCACATTTCATTTGACAATACATTAGAAGTAAATTTCAAGTCAAGCCATAAGTTGCCAGATAAAACTGGACAAATTTCACCGTGTTTCATGCTAGTCAGAAGTGGAACATGAATGGCATTTCTTTAAATGCTACTGTTTCCTAGTCTGCTTCAGCTTTTCTTCCCTCCACAGGGCCTAAGCACTCAAGATCTGAACATCTCCTTCAACTTTACTAGCTACTGATTTTTTAATACTCTTTATCGTAATATACAAAAGTTCTTTTGCTTTATATAAAGAAAAACTGATATGGTATCAAAAGGGGAAAGCAGAAAATGAGAACAACATTCCATCAAAAAAGAAAAATGTTACTATGCATCACTATGAAACAGTATGCTTTTTTTTTTTTCCTCCCCTCTTTAAACACTTTCGGAGTCTCCTTCCCGAGTATACTTTAAGTTCATATATGAAAACATTACTTATTTGGAAGTTTAGTCAACTTCCTAGCACATCTACACACGAGATAAAAATATGATCTACTTCAATATCTTGACTCCAGACAGCACAATCTTTACGCACACAGTAAGCTTTCCAAGGGACAGCAGGCAATTTTGACTGTCTGTGTACTAGTCTTCAAACACAGCGTTGCTAACAGAGGCAACTGCCTTCTTTCGAGTTCAAAAGGTTATTTTTATTGAAGTTTTGAGCATTCTCTCTGTATTGATGCATTTAAGAAGCCCTTTGCCACATGGTAGTTTTTCATTCCCAACTGCTCATACATATGGCTTAGCTGCTGGTCTCGACAAATTAGGGAGAGCGCCAAAATATCTTTTTAATTACTCTGAGCCACGGCAACAGTCCAGGCCACACTAGATCAACAGCAAGTTTCTACTTTTCAAACACCCTATATTTTATTTTTTAGTTCTTACAATTTTTTTGAAGGATGTCCTCTCAACCATGCTGCAAACATCCTAAAACACCCCCAGGGGCACTTCAGAGCATTTCCCCCCCCCTCTGTTATTGGCTCACAGAGGAAAAGAACAAAAATAATGATGAATAATGACAATATTCACCTCAGAACTGCTTTGGTCCATGATACTCTATCTTTGAAGCTCGTCGGAATATTTGGAGGAATACCAAACTAATATAAAATAATAATAGTTTTTTGAGTTCTTTTAAAAACACCAAAATCACTAAGTTACAT
>VZSV01000037.1:459374-475210 GCA_013398735.1 Nothocercus julius
AAAAAAAAAAAAAAAAAAGCCTTAATACATGCCGCTCACCTGAAAAGACATTAGGAAATGTCTCTGTAGAAGCCTGCACCCCTGAGGACTTTCTTGAATGAGTCAAAGGCACTCTTTCCGGTTGAAACTTCTCTCGGAAGCCCCTGTGCTCCAGGTAGCCTGCAGAGCCCACCTTCTGCGCTAGCTCGCTTTTGTGATCGGATACCTCGTCGGTCCAGTCTGCCGAACGGCTAAATAAACCCGCCAGACTAGCAGACCTCTGCTTCTTGATTGAGACTTTTTCCTTTTTGTGGGTGGACTCCTGCCTCCTTGTGAAAAGCGGGCTCTGGGATGGGGAGGGAGAAGGTGAATGGTTGGGAGAACTCAGTTGCCTGGTTGTGGTTTTGATGTAACAAGGATTAATTAGGTAGGGTTTGAAGCAGCGGGAACCAAGCACCGGGCTGCCTGCTGTCTCCTCTGAGGAGGAAATGCCATTTTTCATTTCAGTGGATAAGCCATTAAGCAGGTCATCTTGGCGGGCTGGTATTGCACGTTTATCTTCCTGAGTCTCAGCAGCAGCACTGCGGCCTGCATCCCAAGCACCATCCTCTGTGACTGAAGCTCGCAGATCAGCCTGCACATCACTGATTTTAGCCTCAGAATCTCCTCCTGAGGCTGGAAAATGTAGTGCCGAGCCATCTATCTGAGACCCGTTTTCCACCGCAGCTCCATTTAAATCCTCCTTTAGCTCGCTAGCTACAGCATCCACGCCGTCAGCAAGCCCATCCTGCTCCTCAATCAACAGCTTGCGTTCCTGGGTTTTAAATAAGCCGTTTCCAGGAGAGCCTGTTCCATTTACCGCCTGTTTCGGTTCGCTCTCTTTCGCACAGGAGCCCGGAACGCTTTCCGCAATTTCAGATCCTGCTGGAAAAGCCTCCTCAGTGCCTGGGCTGCTCGCTTTGTCAGCGGGAGTTACTGAAAGGAACCGTTCAAAATCTAAGGGGGCTGCTTGGGAATTAGCTGTGTGTCGGCCCATTGTTTTGGTGACAAAGTCCTCGGTGCCAATGCTAATTGCCCCCTGCTGCTGCTGCAGCCTAATGGCTTGCTGGATATCGGAAAGCAAATCCTCTTGTTCGGTGGCTGAATGGAAACTGTATATATCTGTGTCGGAGCCAGAGCTGGTCCTTTGTCCATCCTGTGTCTCTGCAGCAACCGGGACGGTTTCATTCCTGATTTCAAAATGTTCAACGTCTGTGTCCGAGAGACCCCCTTCATCCGCAGAGATGCTTATATCGGGAGTTTTGGTCACAATTGAATGAGTGCTGTCCAGCTCCCCCGGCGGCAAGGCCTGGCTTTCCAAAACATCCTCCCTGGAACTGCTATTCCCATCTTTAGCCTTAGACAGATTTTTTCTGATCCTTAAATTTGAAAACACCGAGGCCCTCGAGTCCGACTTACCCTTCTTCTTACCAGATTCACCTCCTTTTGCATGCTTCCCCAATCCCCTCCTGCTTCCCGCTACCTTCTTTGTGCCATCTGTATCCTTGGGCCCAGAGACATCCTCTCCTCCGTCATGCACATCACCTGCATTCTTCTTTAGCTTCCCATCTTGATTCCCCATGATTTTCTGCAGCACAACACCTTCGGAAATCAAGCCATGCTCCCGGATTTCCTCCCCTCGGCCTGCCGGCGAGATCCCCTCTAGCGATGATGCAGGTTTGTTTTCAAGCGGTAGTGATGCAGGCGCAGCAAACGCTCGCTGTGCCTCTCTCCCATCTGCTAGAGCCGCCTTTTTGCATAATGTGCTGCCTGCGCCGGGCTCCGCTGGGACATGCTCAGTGCAGCACTGCGAGCTGCAGACAGCTCCTTCCAATGGCTGCTCCTCGCCGCGCTGCCGGCTTGCAGGGCTCGGGCTGCGCTCCCGCTTCTTTTGGAAAGACTCCGTGAAGAGTATTTCCTTTATAAAAGTGACTTCCTTTTCCACGGTTTTAATTGCCTGCATTGCAAGCTCAGTTTACTACCTACTCATTTATAATTTCAGGACTTCAGTGTTTGAGTTCCTGGAAGAGAGGGGGTGGGGGGAAAAAAAAGTTAAAGAAAGGTACCATAATTATGATGCAGTTCTTCGCATACATAAACTAGTAACTTTGGAAAGAAAAATATTATGCTGCTTTAATAGTTTACAAGGTGCTTAAGGACATGTTGCTTTGACAGACTGCACTGTACCTCAGGCGTTTTTTGTGTTTGCTTTCTAAAGGCCACCAAGACACAATACATAACTTTAAAAGGCAAATCACTCGGCAAATAGATAGCAGAGGGATAACAAACAGAGACTTTTCTCCACAATTTTAGAGTCATACTTAAAATTCAATACATTATAGTAATTATACTACCAAAAAAAAAAAAAGAAAAAAAACTCTCCCACAATTTGTATTCTGAGAAGGTACATATACTATTATTCCCAGGAGATTCAACTCATCAATATTAAAACACGTCACCATTGTATTTGCTGATAAGAACATCTGGCATGAAACAAGATGAAACAAACACACACAAAAAAAGCACTATTCTAATGCAGCTAAAGAATAGGATGCGAGTGAAGTATTCCTCTGCCTCACTCTAAATATTTAATAATGGACGTAAACTCTGCTGCTTGATAACTGTTTTGGAACTTCGTGAAACAGTTTTAATTGGTTACTTATTTTCCTTCATTTTTGATGTACAGGTACAAATATTTCATAAAACATTTCTCCTGAACTTCCAAAAAAAGTATTCCCTTTTCCCTTTAAAATTCAGATTTAAAATATTTGAAGTAACGGGGAACACCTGCATAAGAATAGAGGCTTGCCAAATGGGATCATATCAGTGGTCCCATACCTTATTTTTAACCCCAACCCAAAAAAAGTAGATGTAGATTTCTGTTTATAATATATCATATCTAAAGATCACCTAGTCTATCTGCTTCAACTCCTGTGAAAGTGTTTACATGAGGTCCTTTAGCAGCTTCTCTTTCATCAAAGATCACTTACATTAACACACCAATCCAGGAAACGCAGCTTGTTAGTCCACCTAATTATTAACTTTGGTATCTCTTTCTTCCTATCAGTAATTCCACTGTCTTTCCTTCTACCTTAATTTACATTAAAACAGGAGGGGAGAAAGAAAAAAAAAAAAAAAAAATCAATCAATCATTCATTCAAACTTTAAAAAGTATCCAGAGACACCACCTCCCCTTTTCACCTCTGACACGCACTGTTTAGCCTCATTACACATCTGGGCTGTGGTCAACATTGAATAATTGCCATTAATTGAGATCGGAAGAAGCACCACCGTCGGTACCCTTGGTTCAGTGACTGCTCTGAGGTAAGCCCTGGCCCACCAGAGGCTTTCCACCCGCTAGAGCTCAGTGTTTTAAACAGACCAAAGTACTTGATACAGATATACAGATATTCATTGCTTTTTCCAGTTCTAACTCGAATCTTATGAAGGGTTCGTCGGCATTTTGTTTTTCATTTTTAGTATTCATTCATTTTGTAAATAATTTATAAAAATACTAGCATAAAAACTGCAAGCGCATGTTATACTATTTTGCTTCTTGACTCTTTTCCTACTTTTTCTGATTATTACTGAACTACTTGTAGCTCCCAACAAAATGTAAAGGTAAAATCTATCAGCAAATTAATAGAGTGCTGAAGTAGTATAAAGGCTCTGTTGACTGAATACCTAAGAAAAATGTGGAACTGGTGTGACTTCCTAAAACATTCTCCTGTCCTTCCTTCTCTGTAAACACTCTCACAGTGCAGCATTTGTACTGCAAAACAAAAACTGAGTCACCTGCAAAGCTGGGGTAATAAGAGAGAAAAATTAAAGATCAATTTTCCTTTTTTTAAAGGGAAAAAAAAAGGAAAATAGAAAACTACAAGGAAAACTACAAAGGAAAATAGAAACTACAAGATTATAGTGATTTAAATCATTTACCTATGATGTATTTTACCTAGAAGTTTTATATATCTCAATTAATAAATTCTTCAATATGCTATGTAAATGGGTAGGAATGACGATTCACTGAAGTTAAATAAGCTACCCAGATAACTATTCAGTTTCTCACTCTGCAATACTGAAATAAACAAACAAAAAAAAATACATTAAAAAAAAAATTCATTTTCTGGGAAATCCCTCTGAATGTGGTATGATAACAAAGCAGAGGCTCTGGCTAGTAATGTTTCATTTTTATGAGGAAATGGTGTCATTGAAACAGCATTACTTATATAAGAATAGTTATACATGAGGCCAAAAAATCAAATAATTTGCTGTTTTTTCCATATAAAGCACAGAAAATGTGTTAAAAGTGGGCATGGGACATCAGTTACTCCAGAGACTCCAAAGCAGGTGTTACAGGACAAAACTCTCAAACAACACTTGTTGAAAAGTACAGAGGGTAATATTAACCAAACAACATTTTTAAAAAAGTTGATTGTACTTGTACTTTTAATTGCTAATTTTTTTAATTTACTTTTAAATACGTCAAAAAAGTAATTACTTAAAAATACTTGTACTTTTAATTACTTAAAAAAGTTAATTGTACCTTGTTCATTCTAAATGGTCTTTTAGATTCTGAAGAAAACCAAGAGATGTTACAAGACAGCAGAACCCAGAAGATTTTTTTCAGCAGTATAAGCCACATTTGACAAACTCAGAACCACTTTCATATTCTATACTCCAAAAATAATAATAAAAAAATCCCATAGAAATTATGAACAAGTACTTTCAGTGCTTAAGAAGGATATTTCCTTTTTAAGCAGAGCCATAACTTGTTATTAGCTATTACAGACCACCAACAAGCTCAGGTCGGTCACAAATCCTACCTCCCTCACCTAAGGTTTGAGGCAGCCGCTCACAAGTTCAGAGCTCCACTCTAGGACGTGCCTCATCTCCAAGACTCTTGCAAAGCTCAGGCAACATTAATAGCAAAATGCAGCTTAAAACTCACATTTGGAGATACCCCTTTCCTTGCACTCGGAGTTTAACTTTCACACAAAGGTGCCTCTTTCAGGAGAGCCAACCACTGCCACATCCAGCCAGGGCCAGCACCCAGCCTGGCCTCTCCAGGAGGCCCCACTCCCACTGGGAAGAGGAAGGGCTGGGGCAGACTCATTTCCCCCACCTGAAGGCACCAGCTGAGCCAAGGCCAGGTAACCCCGACAGGCAGAAGGAGAGGAACAGCATTTCTCCTCTCCTTCCCGCTCAGGTCCAAAGTATTCCCCAGCTTTTGGCACTTCTGACCTGGGCAAAGCTGGGAAAGCTCCTGGTGGGAGCACGGCGCTTCCCCGGTGTACAAACCCAGCCACCTTGACAGCTTTCAGTCTTTGCCACAGGTTATTTACTGCCACATTTTATTTGATTAACTTTTGCAATGGTTGTCCCAGTAACACAAGGGTAATCGCGTGCATGGCAGCCCTGGCTGGCGGGTGTTGCAGGCCCAGCCTGGGGCACGTGCGGTTGTTGGGCTCCAACCCACAGTGACTTTGGGGCAAGGTGAAGCAAAATTCCCAGAGGAGAGAAACCATGGGAAGGCTGGGGCACCGCATGGCCATGGGGAGAGGGAGAGCAGAGCGACGGTGCCGCAGGGCGTCCTCGGAGGCTCCCTGCACGCGGGCTTGGGTGGGAGGGTAAAGGCACGTTGATTAGCAGGGCGTTGGAAGGTGTGCCGAGGGGACCTTAGTGACTGGGCGCTGTAATCCGCACGGTGCAAAGAGCAGCTGTTCAAGCAGACACTCCCTGACAGCCGTACGTCACCACGGCTGCACTTCTAACAGCACGTAAAGCTTTAATTTTATTGGTCATGAGAGAGGCTGCGCTCTCCTTTACTCCAGTTGGATTCGTATCCGGAGGCCCTGGGAAGCCTTACCAGGCCGCCAACAGCAGCAGCAGCGTCAGCAGCATCTGCAACCCAGCTTTGCACTGCAGCCCCCTCGGAGGCAGCAGGAGCCACGCGGCAGGGATACCACGGGTCCCCCGTCAGGCCTGGGCAGCCTCTACCACATCCGACTGTGGCAGCAGCAGGAGACGGGTCCGCTGAGGGGATCTCCTCGCACCTTGAAGCCTCCTGGAGGAGCCACGGCCCCAGAAGGCCTTGACCTTCTGCAGGATGCTCTTACGTTGCCAGAGCAGCATTCAGTACTCGGGCAGGTGAAAGCCACTGCCTCCTCTCAGGTCCTGCAGACTTGTCTCTTACCACTTGACAAGCTCTAGTGGTCTGCCTGTTCCTATCCTAATGGAGAGCACTAAACACAGTGATTAGAGGGGGAAACAAAACAAACAAAACAAAACAAAAACCACAACAGCCTCAACAGTATGCAGTTCATCTTATGATGACAGGAAAGTAACTTAGTTTCCAGTGGCTATGAGATTCTGCTATTTTTTATTGCTTATTTGAGGAGTATGAGATCATGCCTCGTGCACTGTGTTTATTTTACATAAGGGTCATCCAACTTCTGAGAAACTTCTTTTTTTTTTTAACCTACTGGAAAACAGTTCCTCCTGTAAGACTCTCGAACGTAGCTAGCAATGATCAAATAGAAGTTTGACTTGCTAAGGTGATTTAATTAAATATATGAAAAATGATGACTAGGTTTTTCAGATGCCGGCACTCCACCGTTCTTAACTCCTCCTGCATAATTTCCCCATCTAGTGAGAACTAACATTTAAAGTTACCATACCCAAAGAGGCAGGTTCTCCAGCAACGCAATCTTTGCCAGCTAATGTGCTGCAGCATCCCCACATGGTTACAAGCTTTTGTTATAAGCCAAAAATCTTTGTGAAGCATTTAACCTCCTGAATTTCTCACCTAAATTCAGTAATACATTTATTCATTATGAAACAGTGCTTTTTTGTTTAAAGACATGATCAACTGAACATAACAAGACAACCCAAAACATTCCAACAAGTGATTTTTTTTCTCCCCATTTTTTCTATATCCCTATTGCAGCTTTATTGCAAAATAGACTTTTCAGTATAAGAGCTACAAATATACAAGAGCTTTCGTAGTTAGCTATACAAGATGGGTTGACTAAACAGCTGCACACAAAACCCTGCCAGCATTCCAGAGATGTATGCATTGTAGGTCAGGGTCAGGCCACAGAAAGAGTCTCTGAAAACACAGGCTTTTTCAGTTACTGCAGCCAGAGACTCCTGTATTTGAAGCACAAGTTGCTCTGCTAGTATGGCAACCAGTGTAGTGTGATAGTGAACCGTGAGAGTCTGTGTTGTTCCCTCATGTTACATAGTGTTAAAAATCAGTGAGTTTATGCCACAGGCCACAAATTTCCTTGCAGAAAGTTAATTTCAGGCAAATTTTATTTCAAATACAGCTAGCCAGCAGTTGTTCACTAATACTTGTTTTGTAGCATAATCTGAAGATACTTAACTATTTTTTTTTTCCACAATATGGTCTATGCTGGGTTGCATTTAGTTAGCTTCATATAAGACAGTTTCTACAATTTAAACCACTCTACAATAGTAAAAATGAGGGTAAGGATCCAAGTTACAAATCTGTTTTTTCTACAGTAGCAAAATCTGTGCCCTAGCAGCGTTTCTTCAGTCCTCTTCATAACTTTTGAACCCAGAAGACAACGTCAAGTTTTTAAGATCATTAAATTATTGCAGAATTCACATGCATACGGAACCAGTATTGCGTAGAGGAGAGGAAAGATAAGCAGAACTGACTCTCTCAGTTTGTTGATGAAACAGGATTCACATAGTTCAAGGCTACCCACCACAGGCAAGCATTTCATAGGGAAGAATGAGTAGAGCAGAAGAGAGAGATTTGTTGTACTAGAGTGTAGAGAAAGGAACAAAGAATATAAATCTGTAGGAAACGAGGCCTCCTCATTTTCATTCCTTAGAGAAGAACATACATTCTCTGTTACATCAAGCAGAAAATTAAGTATTGTCTTTTTGGTTTTGTTAGACTACTCCCATGGCACTTAAATGGCAGGGTTGAAAAATGGGGACTTTGATCGTATCAGTGGACCTTTCTGCCTGCAAAGAATCCAAAATGCTATGAAGCAATGGTAAAATCTGAGCCTTGTCCTCTTCTGCAGGAGACAAGGGATTGATTTAAATGCTTAGGATTGTTCTGTCTTTTCTTTAATAAGTATCTACTAAACTGAAATAAAAGTAGACAAAGGTAATTTTTTTTTCTTCTTTCTGAGATTCTTCTTTCTGTTTCTGAGATTCTTCTTTTTGTTTTTAGACATTTCAATCAGTGACATGGTTTGTTCTAAAATTATGGGTTTATTATGTATTTTCTAAAATGATTTATTTCATGGATGTTTTTACCCTCCTTTTTATGCATCAGCCCTTATTCTATTACAGACATATATAAACACGTGCATTCATGCATGCACATGTACATATAGAATTTGGGTCAAATAAAGAGGGAAATTATTGATCAGCTTTCAGTTGTATTTCAAATACCAAACCTCTGTCCACTGTCACAAGGACTTTCCCCTAGAAAAAACAATAATTGGGTAAGAGTGCTTTGTAAACCATCTGAGGAAGTTTACAAAATGGGACAGTTTTGAAGATAAGATCTTCAGTGAAGATCTTACCTATTTGAAGATATTTTTGTTCAAATTTGTGGCAATTTCTAACATATTTAGTAAATAGAATGATTTTTTTTTTTCCATAATAAGAATTGGGAAGGCTCTTCACTAGTTCTTGGTTTCCATCAGTGTGTAACACCAGCAAGCTAAATACCATTTATACCAGTGCATTGAAGTGAACAGGAAAATGCAAATGTCCCCATCTGTTTAAGAGTCTTAGGATAAAGGCCTTTGCAGCTGGAGTGAAAAAAACTGTACTGAAACTAAAATTGTAAACCAGCATCCAATGCAGTGAAAGATAAGCTCTAAGGAGAAAAAAGACAGCAGCACTGAGAAAACCAAAATAAAGCTTAAGCAGTATATATCACATATAGCAATGTCTGATGTTTTTACTTCCTCTTGTTGTGATTCTGTGCTGTTGTAACATGATGAACAGCACGAGTGACCCATACAAGGATTCATGACTGTTGCTTTCGGATATCTGCATTTCTTTTGCTCCACTGTACAGCTAAATGCGAGAGTTACAACAGTTCATCTCTTAAACAGAGATCAGCGGAAGGTGCCCCAGAGAAGAATATAGATAGTTGCACAGTGAAGAGTATTCTCCACTTCAGGGATTAGTTGGTTGAGTTGTTGCCCCTCCTCCCTCCTCCATAAAATCTTGGCTTGTATATACAAGCCCAGTGAAGAGTATTCTCCACTTCAGGGATTAGTTGGTTGAGTTGTTGCCCCTCCTCCCTCCTCCATATACAATATGTATACATATATGTATATACAAGCCCCAATATTTTTGTCTTAGGAATTCTTTTTTTTTTTTTTTTTTCTGTAATAGAGGAAAGGGACCAGGGAAGCATAAGGAGTTTATGCAAGAACTCTAGGCCTTGAAATCTATTCTTTCTGGGTTTCCTATGTATTTATCAGAAAAAAAAAAAAAAAAAATAGCGGTAGAGCTATTTAGAGCACCTAAAATTCATTTCCTGAATTGAATCATTTCTACAACGACTAGTTCTTTCCACTGAGTTCCCATATCTAAGACTCAAACAGCTTTATATATCTCCCTCTAGGTATCCCAGAGCTGTATTTTGTGATTGGTGCAGTTCATTTGATCTGTGTTCAACTATTCTGATATTTGCCTGTTCTGTTAACTGCAGTGTAGTAAAACAGCTGGCTTGAAGGCCAGCAGTAGTTAATCAGCCACAGCATCATGAGGCTTAGGCTGAGCTACAAATCCACCCAAGAGTTATGGTAAATACAGTACTTGCTAATGTGGAAAACATCCTAAAATCCCTGGCTGCCTGGTTAGATTGAGGCACTTCAGTAGAGTTTGTCTACAGTAAGACAAGTGTGACTGCAATGTACATGTAAACTACTGTGAGTTCAACGAATAACTTATATTTTATGTGCTTGGCTTGTGCTTAGTACTGGGGACCCAAGGCTTTATTAGCACAGTGAGTTTCCACTGGTTTTGCAAGTAACTTGGCTTTCCTATTATCAGCCAGATAACTCTCATAACGAGCCAAGTTCTGAAGCTGATTGTCTCTATAAAGCAAATATGCTACAGAGAACAGCAGGCAATCTATTTGATCAGAGAATGACAAAGGAATAATAGTGCAGCTGATTAATCCAGATGCCCAGGTAAAAGTTAGGAAATACAACTAGGATGGTGATGTTTTAGTATTAAAATATATATATGCCATGTGTAAAGGCCACCACTGAAGTGCAGCTTTAATAAGGTTGGAAGTATCAACTAGCATCATCCATTTGGGGAATCAAAAACCCTTCTCAAAAATAGCAGCAATTTAAAACTTTGCCAGATGTCTGTTCCTGCTCAAAATATCTACTCCCAATCTTTCCTATTCTTACTGCTTAACTTCTCAGCTTCTTCCTCAGCTTCAACCTATCAAAAGACACAGATACTTGGTTGGATGGACATCAACTGTGCTACCACATTTCTTGTTCTGAACAACTCCCAAATACATTTATATATTTAGCTCCATCTTAGACTCCATTGCAGTCTAAGAACCTTTGGTATGATATCTCTCAGTGTGTGATTTTGTCAAGGTCATCAGCCCAGAAAGGTTCACAGTATGCCAGGTGACCTGCTTTTAGCTGCAAAACAGCATGTCTTCCACTGTGTCAGTTTTCCTTCACTCAGTTGTTTGAACCTGCTGATCCCTTCTAGGAACTACATTTTTTTGCCAGGCACTAACTTGCTTCCCCCTTAAATAGTTTGTCACCACCTCACTCTCAAGACTTTTTGCTTTCAATCCAACAACCTTCACTATAGTGCAACCTTCACTGCACTGTACTGGTGCAACCTTCACTATACTGAGATTCACATCTGTGACTATGGTGGAAGATGGATATTTCCATGTCTTGATACCAGTAATGAACAGAAACACACAGGTGTACACATCACTTTTTCTTACCAAACACTGTTCTCGAGGAGTACAGTGAATAAATTATAGGTTTGTAACTTGGATTTTATCATTTCTCTTGCTTTTCGCTCCTGTATCCTGATGGACACTTAATCTCTAATGCTCATGTCTTTCAAACACTGCCAAAATGTGGCTGTCTATGAGAAAGACGTTGTATAAATAATTGTATGGAATGTGTAATTGTATAAAAGACATTCTCTGTTATTCTCACACAACTTGTTTTAGTTTTATGCAGCTGATTGCTTTCACCTTCTCAGGAAGCCTGATTTAGGTTCTGTTCTGGGTTACAGTGCAAACAGAGCTGATTAAAAACAGAAAGGAAAGAATTAAATATTTGCCTCCCTACCTTTTTCCAGACAGTTTCCACTGAGAAAACATGTAGAAAAGAGATTAAAAACAAGTGTATTTAACTACCAGCTTCCATTCTGAGAAAGAATGGCAAACACTTTGGAGAGTTACAACTCAGACAGCACTTGCCTCATGTCTCAAGGTCTTAATTTCTCCTAAAACATTTTAGTTTAAAATGTCACAGCCTAGAGCACTTTAGGAAATTAGTTATGGAACCTGAAGTAATACCAAAGCATTGATTTATGCAACAGTTGGCAAGAAAACTTTCCAGCAAATTTTTTATTATGCTCTGTCCCCACCTTTGCCAATGTCATCATATTAAGAGCTTACATAAAGTTATTTAGAAAATAGAGCCCTTCCTAACATCCAAGCTGGTTAGCTTCTCATTTATCAAATGACACGAGATGGTCATTCTTCTTTCACTTACGTTCAGGAAAGATGTTCCAGTAAACAGGATTGGAATGCTAAGCAGCAGTCTCAGCTTGTCTTGGTCTTTTATGAACCGGCAAGACAGCAACTCATCTTTTTTGTATATGTATACGAAGCCCTATGAGGGGTTACCTTTCCGTTTTGTCTACTGTGTTCTGTTTGGTAGTTTACAGGGTCTAAGATTCTCCTGAAAACTAAAGTGCCAAATGATTTGGCTTTCCATAGCACTTTTCAAATACATATTTTTATTCCAAAAGAAATTGAGGGATTCTTGAGCTTTCCAGCTGCTCCAAAAGTCCTTCTAGGCACAGCTACAGTTCCTTAAATTGACGTCATCTTGAATTTTTTTTTTTTTTTTTTAAATAATGCTGTTTTTTTTTTTTTTTTTTTAAATAATGCTGTTTTTGTTACTAGCTAAACATCCAAACTGCACAGATTTCAGAGAGCCCTTAAGGCAAAATCCACACAAGCATTTCCTTTATTTATAAATATACTCCCATTTTCACACAGCTGCTTTGTTCCTTCAATTAGAGTCTGCTCCACTTGTGTCCTAGAACTTTTGATACTCCAGTTGGTGTAGCTCAAAATGAATAACTCATGCTCTCTGATTTCAGAGGAAGGTATAAGAAGGGCAGACAGAATACCTTGTTCATGACCTAGAAAACTGTTCTTTACACAAAAAAATAGCTTGTGTTTGAAAAACAAAATTACTTAAAAATTCCTTTAGTTATTATTATGTATAGTGTGTGCTATTCATACTCTTAGATGATTATTCTTCATTACATATTCTGTTTTGGTCCTAAGATGAAAACAGGTGCAGAGTAAAGAGTTCCTTGAAATATAATGATAAAGGCAATTTTTAGACAACATTGTTTTAAACTTTTCATGAGAAACCTTGTCTGTGTAAACTATTGCACTACAGAGTATAACATTTGAGAAATAGCTAGAGTGGTAAAGGCTCTGGTTGTTGCACAGAGAAGCTTCCAGTTCAGAATTTAATAAAGTACTGGAGACAAACTACTTCAGCACAATGAAATCCAGGGTTCAGATGCAGAGACATTATTGCAGGGTATTTAGCTTTAGAAAGAATTGAAATTCTGAGCACATACACATTTGTTGATTTCAGGTGCAACAAAGAATTCTCTTTTTATGCTGCACAATGTAATAACTATTTGACCCAGGTCAGTAGAGGGTATATGTACAAGCTTTCTACAAAAATTATAATGGGGGTCCCAGTTCAATAAAATCTCAAAAGCTGCTGATTTAAGGGAATTTTTAAATTGTTATTTCATCACTAAAACAGAGATATACAAAAGAAGGTACATAGCCACCAAAAACTTCAGTAACAGGTTACAGGACTTTCAGAAAAATCTACAATGATTTCTCACTATTTAATTGTATTAGTTATCTATAATATCCTGATTTCTGCTTTAAAAAAAAAGCATTTGTCTAATGACAACATGGAAGTGCATTCAAGCATTCTTCTGTTACAATGATTTCTTAATAAAACCTCAAATATAGGATGCTTCTGAATTCTTTTGCCTTCCTGAGCAAAGCTAGTTTCTACAGGCACACAGGTATAACTGGACTATTCCATACTAGCTATATCAACAGTTTATGGGTTTTGCACATACGTCAGACTGTTCTTGCTGCAAGAAGAGGTATCTACAGAAATTTCGTTCATATTGTTACCTCATGTATCATCCCAAGCCAGATAAGATGGCCTTGACATAATAAACCACCTACTTAGCTGGTTATTTTTACTTGGTAAGGGTTAGTTTCTTGTCTTGAGTAAGATTACCTCCATTGACATCACTAGGCAACTCATAAATTTGTATCAGTCAGAAACAGTAAGGATCCAACACAGGGAGATCAGTTGCAGATCTTGGAAGATTGAGCATGAGCTGCCGTAACACCTCATTACCCACTATTTATTTAACAAAATCGTTAATGTTCCCTCCCTCCCAAACGACGATCTTTATTTAAAAATCAAAATCCACACCAAACCATGCTAGAGCAAATGCAAATTGTTTGACACTGTATCAAGGGTATTTTTGGAAACATAATACAACTCTCCTTCATTGGATGGACTAAACGTGTAATGTGCTTGGTTTGTCCCTGCCATCTCTCCTTAGGACATACAGAGAACCTTGCTTCCCAAAGAAAACAAAACAACAAACACAGAACACCACCACCACAAAAGCAAGAACAGAGGTGCCTGCGCTCGAGCAGGTAGCCCGCTAGTCAAGTGCTATGTAGGCAGCCCGGTGCCCCTGCCCTGTAGGGCCACAGGAACCCAAGCGCTGCACTGCAACTACAGTGGTGCCACAGCAGAGCTACTTCCCCGTCCTGCCTGTCTCCTACAAAAGCCCATCCTGTAAGCAAGAATGGAAGAAAAAGGCAGAATAAAGTACACAGGACCGCAGTTCTCATATTCTGTATCCACATCGTTCCTTAACATTAGTACTCAAAGACATCATGGAGGAGAGGGAGAGAACTGTGCAGCCCTAGATACTCATTTGGCATAGCCCAAAGCATGTAAGCAGTGTCAGGTAACCATAAGCGTAGGGAGATGGAGACTGGGGAAGAGGAGCTATTGCTCCCCTTGTTTCTTTCCTTCAGTAAATTAAGGTGTTAACAATACACACACCCTTGGGTGATTCCTAAATGAAAGATGTTTAAATTACCCAAATAACCTGCAATTAAGATCCGCCCCCCTGCCCCACCCCAACAAAAACAAGTAGGAAAGAGCTTTCTTTTCTGGACTGAGAACTTCACAGGCAGCTAGGGATTTCGTTTTGTATTTTCTGATATATTTTAAAACTTTGCTATTTCTCTGAAATTGTGTGGATGTGTCAATGTGTTATGTCTGAAATATATTTAACTACACTAACACCTTTGGAGGTGAAACACAGGCGTATGTCTGCCACTGCTACTAGTACACACATCTCTGACTAGTACAAATCTGTCTTTGATGCCATCCCTACAACATGCCAAACAAGGCCTATTCACATATACATAAATTTCAATTAATCTCTTTCATTCTCCATCACTATAAATACTCCAATGCTGTATAAATACCTTATGCACAGCTGGTTACCGCATGGCATTCATTTTACTTTAGAGAGTCGAAAAACTCTTGAAGAATATAGAGGCATTCAGAATTGCTCTCTAGGGTGGCTATAAGCTAAACCCCCAAATTTAACCTTCTTTCCTGTGAGATAATTCCACTATAAACCCTGGAGAATTTCAATACTGCCAGCAATTGGCAAGCTAACCTTATGTCCAGAATCCTCATTTAGCAGCACATCCTGTTTTTCCTCAGCCATTAGAGCATGTCTAAAATACATACTTTTAATAAAATAATTATAATAACATTCTCTTTTCCCTTAGCTGTTAGAGCATTTCTAAAATGTATACTTTTAATAAAAATAATTATAACAAAAAGGTTATAACAAAACCTTACCTTATTTTCTGCCAAACTGCTCTGAAGCTCATTAAGCATCTTCTGCTTGTGTTGAGTAGTTACACTTCCATACAGACTACACTTATCTGAGAGTCAGTGTGTCTGGGTTTTTTTGCTCTGGGCACCATTTTCAGTCACATGAACTGGGAGCAGCTTGATTCAGATGTTAACAACCACTGACATTTTGCAGGAACATTGTTTAAATAGTATCAAACATGCCTTGAGAAATCAGTGCAGAAAAGACTTCTCACAAAACTTATTGAAAATAAGGTACATATGCTATTTGGTAGCATGCATAGTGATGTGATACGTTGCTTTATGGGACGCTATAGAGCAACCCAAACTGAATTAAGTTCTATCCTGCCTTTCATGTCTTTGCAACTTCACTGTAGTAAGATTTGTATACAAGTCAAGGAAGAATCTGACTTTTTATATTTTCAACATATGTGGGGATTTAAGAAATTTAATGGAAACAATTTTGTCTTTTGGATACAAAAATGACAAATTAGAATAAATCTGCAATTATCATCTAAAGTTACAGTAAATTCCATTCTCCTCTATCATTTTTTT
>VZSV01000037.1:475305-487490 GCA_013398735.1 Nothocercus julius
TTTGCCAGATTTTTACTCTTCTCTGTGTAAAGTGAAATTGTATGAACTATTTTAACCTTTCCTTCCACCTGATATCATTCATTTGTGCATTCTGAGATCTTTGAAAATGGGCCAAAAAAAAAAAAAAAAAAAGCCCACAAAACAAAACAAAAAAAATCATGAAGCCTATTCAGAAGCATCCAAGTCATCCAAGTCATTTGCCTTTTGAGGCCAACGAGAGTGTGATAATCCAAACCACATTAACCAAACTACACCCAGAGAGACTGGAGCAATACATGCACATACCTTTTAAACCTCTGCACTATTCTAGGAGCAGAATAGTGGGGGTACAGGGAAGTGGCTTGACTCAGGTGAGACAGGAAAAGAGGAAGGAGTATGTTTCTTTCCCCAGTAAAGCATGGTTCCCACAGGACTTTCATCTTCAGATAGGGACGTGACCAAACGACAGGCAGGCCAAATTTGTCCACTGCACACAAGAGGGACAGAACTTGGTAGATATGCAGTGGCAATGAGCAGTCATTCTAACACAGCTAGCAAATATTTGCAGTTTAATGCATGCTTACAAAAATGCATGCTTACACAAAATGTTTTGTGGATGCTTTGCTCCTCAATTATGGAAAGGTCATCTATATCATGCTTGCACATTAAGCCCATACAACATTTTTCAGAAAATCCAAAACAAGAGTGTGATTTATCCAGATAAATTAAAACAAGACACAGCCTTACCATATGCTGCTTATAGGAAAGCTGCCAAAGTTTTGAGTGAAAGAGGAAACTTCTGTAAACTCAAAATTTTATTTAGATTGACCCTGACAAAGAGGAAAAAAATCCAAAGATCACCCTACCTGAATGGATCATCAAAATTTATCATGAGAACATCATTTGAGATTACTTCCTGACATCAACTCAAGATGTAGTAAGTGAGGCAAAGATGTTTTTTTGGAGGAAGAAAGATGGTATAAGATGCCTTGTTTTGGGGGCAAAGGGTGGGGGAAGAAGGGGAGGACAGGGGAGGTAGTGGGGAAGGGATGAACACAGCAGTAGCTTAGGCAGAGACTAAATATGCTCTAGCTCACCAGTCTACAGAGCTCATTCCACTTCAGCTGTCAGACTCTGTGGGGATCTTCCTGAATTGACAATCCACATTTCCATCCTCAAAAGATGGCTACTCCTCATTTACTGAGTCACACATGTGGGTAGAATTTATTTGGAACTACCTGAACTTATTTAACCACAGCTGCAAGTTAGAGTGATTGCTCCTGAACCTACCCATTTTCTTCTAATTATCAAATCATTTTATCTACTGATTGTTTTTAATGCTGCCATGTTGCAACCTTGCAAGATTTCTGATGAAAATTGATGCCCTATTAGGAAAGCCCAACCCTGTGCAAATGTTTTGTTGCAAATATATCTCCCCAGTGTCCAGTAAGTCAAGAGAGGAAGGACAATTTAATTTATGTTTCTAACTGTTGGTAAAAAAAAAAAAAAAAAAAAAAAAAAAAAAAAAAAAAAGTCTTGAGTCTTGATGAAGTCATCTATCATACTAGGCAATGTTGTTTGAAAAGCTGCAGTGGTAGAAGAGTCAGAGGGCATCTATATATTTATTTATTTGCTTATTGTTCAGGATACAAATACAATCCCATTGTGTTTTGGTGACATATATATGTAAAGAAGATAGTGTGCATAAAAATTATTTTCATGAAGAAATTTATGCCTAGGGTGGAGTATAAGTGTTTTTTCCCACTACCTAAAGTAGTATTTAAATATAGATGAAATCATATACTTGCTTCTTTCATGAGCTGTTGAAGTCAAGCTAGAAAACGTATTTCGTAGAAGCTGAGTCATAAGGTAGAAAAGCATTTGTGAAGCATCTTTTAGAGTTCTGTGACATTAAGAAGTCAGAACTATGTTTTGTATATCTAAAATAATTTTCCCAGAAAAGATTGTTGCAGCTAAGTACCCTGTCCTTGTAGTTATTACTTTACTACTGGCATTCCGTATAGCTGGAACAGTTACAGGAGGATTTGAAAGAACCCTTAACTGCCTGTGTGATTCTAATTCTATTTCAATTAATTAAATGGGATTTTAGGATGGAAAGTCACACAGATGTAGGGTTTAAGAACTATAACCTGGAGCACGTCACTGATTCAAGGATTGCCATGTAGCAAAGAGACTAGTTTGGTTATAAAGAAGTTTGGCCAATAAGAACTGGTTTTTTTTGCTTGAAAGTTCAGCTTATAGAAAGCTGTTTCACTCTTTCCTGATCCTGTGATATAACTGATTTGATTTCTCAGTTCTGCCAGATATTCTGGTATGTGTGGTGATGATTCAGACACTGAAATTCTCACGAAAACAAAAATGAACCTTTTTAAACAGAGTTGCTGATCAAGATGGAGGAAAATCATACCTCAGCAGCAGCTCCCAATGGAGGCAGGCAAAAGCCAAACTGCAGAGTAACAAGAAGGCCTTTTACTACTCAGAAGAGATTCTCTCTCCGTGTTAACAAAGCAAAAACAATTTGTAGTCCTTGTGTGGGCCTCCTATCAGGTGAATCATCCATCTGGCACTGAAACCCATGAGAAGTTAAGTGATACATCTCAATATATTTTTTCTTTGATATTTTGCCTTTGTGGTGCCTCTGACCATTATTTCAAGCCCGCTTACTGAAATCGTGCTGAAAGTACTGCTTTGCCAGAGCTCCTGCATACAGTAAGTTGCGGTAGACATTTTGCATGAGTGGTATTTTATATGATTTAAGGAGTCCTCAGAACCCTGACAATGTAATTAAATTGTTTGGTATCCTGTAGAGAGATAGCACTCATTGTACAGAGAGATAGAGTCATAAAGCAATTAGAGCCTCAGTCTGGCTTTTACATCATATTCCACATTTTAAACGCTGAAGAAGAATTCCCGGAAAAAAAAAAAATCTGAAGTTTTGGGGACAGACAGAACTACTGTTGAAAGGATATGCTGCCACCTTAAGAAAAATGATGAAACCCCGTCAGCCAGCAGAAGTAGACAGAAATAATAAGGATTACCTGTTCTATAATTCTATACTATTGGGAAAACACGCCCATCTTGTTCTGGGGATTAGCCTGAAACAGCAACTTCTCTTTGTTGCCTGGCTAGCTGCTGTCTGCTGCAGCAAGAACATCCTAGAGAGAATATCCTATGCTTTTGCACACACACAGGCTGAGGAGATGCATTATCTCAATTTATGACCTCAGAAGTTAAGCACATCTCAGTGAATCTACTTCCAGTTTTAACACTCTGCTTACTGAGTCTATCATGCAGCTTCTAAAAGAGAAGAAAATACTTAAAAATCTACCGGAGAAAAAAGACATCCTGATCATTAACAAAATAATGTTGCCAACTTTCTTTATAGAAAACTTCAGAGTCATTTTCTAGCCTTTGCAAGGATTAAGAGATCATTTCGCCATTCAAATCGAAAATGAATTCTGACATCTGTCATAATTTTCTCGACAGGTACTTGGTAATTCACATAGCTGAATTTACAAGCAACACTCTGTACACTCATTAAACTGATGAATCAGGAGGGGTCCAGGAATAAGATCAGAAAACTCTCCAACACCTCAATGTCATCATGTCTATTTTACAAATGTGGAAGTACATAACGATGAAGAAACTTGCCAGAAGATACTCAGTAGTCGAGTGTCAGAACTAGTTTGAGTCCGAGTCCTGGTTCAGGCACTGAAGACCACTGTCCTTACAAGAAATTTGTAATTTTTACTGAAGTTTTACTCCTGTTTTGAAGTCTCCAGTTAGACATCATACTGTATTTGTCTTCTCAGGAAGGTCTAAATCCATTTTCTTTCACGGTGCCAGCTCCACCAAATAAGACAGACCCTTCTTTTTAAGGACAAAAAGGCATTTTAAGGCTTTGTTATTGGACATGCTTCTGTGTCCACACCACTTAACAATCTTTAATCTTGCAAAGGTTCACAGACTAGAGATCTTCCTTTGCCTAAGATCTCCTGGGTAAATACATTGGTTTTATTGCAAAGCACCTTACCTAGGAAGATGTTACAGGTCAGATCTCACAGGAGCTTCCACAGATGAGGTGGTAGCTGTGGCTGAACTCAATACCCAACACACCCAAAACAACCATACCTGTCACCACCGGCTGTTGTTGACAACTGCACTTATAGCACTTCCCTCCTAAAGGGAGGTTATTTTAGCTCTAGGCCTTCAAATTGGTCAGAGATATAAATTGACACAGTCACAACAGGATTTTGGTGTGACTGAAACATGGAAGATCTAGCAGTATGTATTATTGTTCTCTTGTAATTATTCCTTAAGTAAGACAGAGAATGAAAACTCTGTATACAAGTGTCCACAGAGAGATATTTTCTAACATTCGTTTACCTTGCCATTCAGATATCCTGCCTCAGACTGTAGCTGCAAGTGATTTGACAGACTTCCTCACATTGCCTTTCAAATAAACCAGCCTGCAAGTATGCTATTGATAAAGCCTTGTTGTTTTGAGGCATAATTTGCATGCTTAAATATCATGTTGTGTCTGTTTAATTCTTGCAGTTCTTCATTCAATTAATGTAAGTAATCTGTTTCATATTGAAGAAAAAAAGTTCTTTTTATGAACATTTTCCTCAGCAATCTACAGATATTTTAAGTTATTTGTATGAATGCAGTTCTTCCACAAATATTCTCTGTCCTGAACTCAGTAATCTCTCTGTATTTTAGTTTGAATTAAAGCAAATTGCTTTTTGCTTCCAGTTAAACGGTTCCTATACCTAAGCTATAAAATATCAGCTGGAGGTGCAGAATAAACAGCATGGTTCAAGAAAATTTGCTTCTGTTTATAGATGACTTCCTGTAAGAAGTCTCTGCTGAGTAGATAACTATAATTTGTAACAGAGAAAATACCGGCTAAAAATATTCTTATCAAAAAAAAAAAATTTTGATTTAAATGAATATATAAATATACATTTCTTAAGTCTTTATCTTAGTACCACTGGAATAATTTACTAAAATAATGGAAGACTTACCTTCAGAATAATAACATGGAGCCTGTTGTTTTACCTTGAACCTGACCAAATGCTTAGAGCAAGACTTAGTTCAGTCCCGACTCCTTCAATCCTTCCATCTTTGTAGTGGTCAAGAAAAAAAAAAAAAAAGAAAAAAAAAGGTCCAAGATCTAAGCTCTCCAATAGGCTGGGCAAACTGAATAGCAGTAACATCTGGCATTTTGCCTGAAATTAATTGGAGAAATGTATTACAGGCTGTGCTCTTATCATCAGCTGCCAAGATGCATTTGGATAATACTTCTTTACGAGAGGAAAAAGGAAGATTTTTCTTTCTCTTTCCAGGACATTGCATGTATGAGACAACACTGTGGAGCAGATAACAATTAAGAATAGACAGGTGAATATCAGAGGAGAAAAAGATATACCATACAGCTCTTCCTTAAAATTGCTGTTGTGGATGTAGGGGGGCACAGATATCTTTTCCTGCTGAGTTCAGCACGAAGGACCCAAACCAAGAGTTTCAGCCTGAAGATGTTTTGCCTAGGTATGTTGTTTGAGCACTGGAAGTCAGATCTGCTTCTCTTTTCACCAACCCCCGGCACACAGGACGGTTTCCGTCAGGCTGTGAAGTTGCACCAGGGAGCCGTGAGTGCCGGGGCCGCGTTGTGCAGGTGTCACTGTGCCGGTGCCCCGGGCTGCGCCAAGGCTCCTCGGGGATGGCGCAGGCTCCCTTGGGCCCTGCTGGGACTCTGCAGGCAGCAATGGGAAAAAGATGGAGATTTAAAAAGAGGGAAGAGGGTAATGGGAAAAGCTCTCCGAAGAACATCAGTTCAAACCCTGTACTCTGCTTATGGCCAGCAGCTTACAGGGTGCACAGACCTCAGTCTAATACCTGTCTATACCTTGACGGGCGTAGTTAGGACTGGACATACATGCTGTTACATTTGAATGGAAGAGGATGAGTGTTGAGGGAAGGACCAATACAGGACAACAGAGATAAAGTGGCAGAGCACAAGGCTTTCTTGCCTCGTAGTCTCTCACCAGCAGCATATACTCCCCTGACAAGCAATACCAGTTCTTCCCAGTACAGATGATGGCTTTTAAGCCTTTGGTGCAGAATTCACCTCGTGCTGGCCTGATGTCACTGGCCAGTAAAGATTTCTCTTGCACAGAGCAACGTCTGCCACATATTGAGAGCGCTAGTGCCATCCTCGTTCAGGCTGAGTTAGCAGCAGGCTGTGAACGGTGTGTGGCTAGAAAGCTGGAGGCAGAATAATGAGGACAAGGCTCATCTCTGATATAGCAGAATAATTAGGGTGTGCGTTGAGGGTAACACCCCACTCCCCCATCAGAAACTCTTTGTTTGCAGTAATTTACCAAAACAATAAAGCAATCAAAAACAATACCACAAAATGTTCATTTTTGGAACACTTCACTCCCATACTGCACTATTAACAAACATGCAAATGGCAGACTTTTCCAAAATACATGAATTCCATTTTCGTATCAGCTGATATGACATAAATACAAAAGTACTTAACTCTTCCATAAAAATAAGAGAGTTGGCACCAGTATAAGACTCTATATCAGCTCCTAGATATATGGCTTAGTGAAATAAGGTTTAAACATAGAGATGAAGGTGACCATTCAGAAGAGTGATTGAACAGAAAAAAAGTCATAGCATGTATACCACCAGTTAGGACTCTATCAACTAATGCTTTATAAGAGAGTAGTTATAATTCAGTTGTAAAAAGCTTTGTGAAGATTTGTGCATCTTTGCTTATAAATTATTTTTTTTTCACTTTTTTTTTTTCTTTTCTGCATAGTTTGAGTAGCAGCTTAGCACCTTAGAAAAAGAAATAGTCCACAGACTTATTTTTTCATTCATGTTTACTGATTGTGCAGATTAATTAAGTGGACCTAGGCTTGTATACCAAATTACAAATCTCATGTTGAAATTGGGAATCAATTGTCCTATTACTATTTCCAGTCAGATGTCAGCAGGACTGCACTTAGAAACAATCACATGTTTATTCTGCATATGAATAAATGCTTCCAGGTTAGTCCTTAGAATAAGTTATAATGAATGGGGACAATGACTGTTTATTATGTAACTGTTTTATAGGCTTTGTCTATAGTCTTTCTTCCCAAATCCCCCTGCAAATATGAAACTTAAATAACCATCCAGAAAGCAGAGCACTAATAAAAATACCATAATGCAACACTAACCCACAAAAGCTGTTAGTGCTGCACCATTTTATATAATCTTATTTCTCTTTCTGTTCCCAAGCTTTCCCTTCCTAGCTTGCTTTTCTCATCTATCTTTTTCTATATCTTGAAACTGCTCTCTGTTCCCAATCCCGTATTATTTGTTTTTCCATTTCTTGGCTTTTGATCTTACAATTCATACTTGGAAATGAGTGTGACAAATGCAAAATATGGTGGTGGGACTGTTGTGAAGCTGTAGGGTTTCCATCTGTCATTTGAGCTTGGGAGAAAAAATAGATTGAAAAAGACATGATAATCCTTTACTACCAGAAAAGAAAGATATATAGGTTAGAGGTTATTAGTTTTTGTATGAGTGGAACTGAAGCACAGTATTAAAATAAATATTATTGAAATTAAAATGGTCTTGTTAGAGGAAATGAGTCGGCTTGCTTGATATCAGTGGCCATCGTTAGCATTACAACACTTTAGCAGCGACACGCGTGCGCAGAGACGGTGGAGGGAGGCAGCCTCCTGCAGACGGTCACTCGTAGCCCCTTTGTGCTGAACCACAGGCTGCCTGCAGCTCATCGGTAGGAAGCCCAAAGCCTGAGACGGCTTCTGAACTGAGTGATATAGCTATATATCGAGTATAATTCACTGTAAAAGACTATGAAGAAGCTTGCATAGGGGAATATATTTAAGCAATGTTGCAATCTAAATTTTGAAATTGAAGCATCAGTATATTGATAAATATTTAGAATTCCTTATAGGATATTTTTTATAATTCCACCATCAACCTGAGGATTAGAGAGGACTTACTCCACCTGCAGTTGTAAGAACGGTCACATATCTAGTGAGCACAAATTGGAATTTCCCACTGAAATCTCTCAGAAATGATCGTGCAGTGCCACCTACCTGTTGCTATTCAGTTTTGCAGATTGATCACAGTAGAACTGAGGCATGTCACTTTTCTCAAGTGTTTTGCTTGTTGTTTTTTTCACGAGTAATATTTAAATACTCTTTTTTATACAATAACTGAAAATTCTAACTAGCATATTTTAAATATAGATGGCTCATATATATTACTACGGCACATGAGACATTGTCTGAATAAAATATAACATTAACAACCTTTTTCTAATAGACTTAAAGAAGAGCTCTTTCCCTCTACACAAGGCAAGGCCTTATGGAAATGAAAGCAAGAGGTAGCTTGCATTGCAGCTGCAGACGAATGAGATGTACTTGAAGTCTGTGGCAGTAACACTGTGCTCTTCCATGGGGTTGCTCCTATAGATAAGTAGAAGCACATAGAAGTTCACAACTGCATTGGGGCTATAAGTAACTATACAGTTATAAGGTAACCATAAAAGTAGCTTCATCAGTTGCTTTTGATTCTTAAAATCATGATGTAGTATCTCATGGCTGTATGAGGAGTCCAATGACATTTTCTGCCTCTCCCTAGATCTGTCCCTCAGGTGTTTCAAAACCTCTGCTTTTGGAATAATAAAATTAAAGCAAAATCAAACAAAACCAAATATGCTTCTCATACTTCTAAATACAGAACATGATTCGAAAACACAATGCTAAAAGCTTAAACAAGCAAGCATTATATAACTAAAAACTTCTTTCACTTTAACTTGCTTTTAAAATCATCTATAGCAAAAAATCATCTATAAATCTGCATGACCTTTCCCTTTGCCATGTGCAAGCAGATTTTTTTATTCTGGATAAAATTCCTTCCCTTCAGAGTGCATGTGTGTATGTTTACAGAATGGGGCAGACAAGTATGTGCACAGGTTTATATATGTTATATATACCTCTAGCTTCCCTCTGTGGAGGTGATCCTGCCCCTCTGCTCAGCCCTGGGGAGGCCACACCTGGAGTACTGTGTGCAGTTCTGGGCTCCCTGGTACAAGAGGGATGTGGAGCTGCTGCAGAGAGTCCAGCGCAGGGCTACGAGGATGATCCGGGGCCTGGAACATCTGCCCTGTGAGGAAAGGCTGAGAGAGCTGGGCCTGTTCAGCCTGGAGAAGAGAAGGCTGAGAGGAGACCTGATCAGTGTCTATAAGGACCTCAAGGGAGGCAGTGAGGAGGATGGGGCGGCCTCTTCTCAGTGGTGGCCACTGATAGGACTAGAGGAAACGGCCACAAACTGAAACACCAAAAGTTCCACAGAAACTTAAGGAAAAATTTCTTGACAGTGAGGGTGACAGAGCCCTGGCACAGGCTGCCCAGGGAGGCTGTGGAGTCTCCTTCTCTGGAGATCTTCCCAACCCGCTTGGACGCAGCCCTGAGCCACCTGCTGTAGGTGACCCTGCGTGTGCAGGGGGGTTGGACTGGGTGATCTCTAGAGGTCCCTTCCAACCTTAAGCATTCTGTGATTCTATGTGTGATGTCAGCACAATTTGGGTCCTTTGATAAATGAACATGAGTTAATATTTTATAACCGCAATCTTCACTTCCATCTTCTACTTAGATTTTTATTTCATTTTGGAATTTTTGGCAGGTAGGGAAGAAATGGGGTCTAACTAACACAGATTCCTGCAAGAGTGAAGAAGCCCTTTGCAAATGTGAGAATCAAATCCATTAAAACCTGCACCAGGCTATAAAATGGATTTTTTTTTTCTTCTTTGTTGATTTGTTCAAAAAGATTCTGATCATTTAAGCATACAGCATACAGGCATCCCGAAAAATGCTTTTAGGATCACATATTGTTTTAGAAAATCTTGAAGGATATCTGTGCACAGACATTAAAAAGTCAGTGGATGGCGCTGCTGGCTTGCAGGTGGAGAACCATCTCTTTTATAGTAAAATACATAGCACAGATTTTTGGGATAGTTCTAGAGTGATTCATTTTTGCCTATCATTTTGCAGAATTTGTTAGATTTATGTAAATATATTTCTTAAAGTCTGTGTATTTTTTATGCTGCAAACATCAAAATTCGCGGTAATTCTGATATTTTGGAACTTACTTGCAATAGAAAGTGTTTAGACACAAATATTAGTGTGAAAAAACATCCCTACAAGCAGCCCAAGGAACGTGTTAGTTCTTGAAATACCAATGAATGTTGCATTTTTATCTCATTGGAAGAGTTGGTTTACTGAAATTTTGCAAAAAATGAAATATTTTTCCACTTCTGGTGTACAACTGAGACTCACTTGCTCCCTAATTCAGCTCTGATGATTCTGCTGTCTCAGTTAATCACAAGTACCTGTGAGAGCCCTTGAGTACTCTGAGCCTGCTGAGACAGGGAGAAGAGCATTGGTGGAAAAACTTTGGGCAGTACGGAATGCGGAGATCATGAAAATGCAGGGATTAGTGACTCCTGGAGCACAGTGTACCTAGCTAGTTCAATGCTTGAATGTGTTTATTCTGATCTGCATTTAAAGTACTACATGCATGAGGAACAGGGGATCCCAGCACTAGTTCTTTTTGCAGATTATATGCATGGACACTGAGAAAAGCAATTGCCGGATGTATTTGCCACTGTGGGGTTAATTCTAACAAAAATAAAAAATATCTAGTTCATGAATATCTGGCTAGGCTACAGATCTCCCTTATTTTCTTCAGACCTTCACAAGAGCATTTCTGCAAAGAAAGACATTTTGATATATTTTATTAAATTGATGTTTTAGAAATTATTTCTATTTTAAAATAGAAGGAAAGAATAAAAATGTGTTTATTAGTTTATAAAACTGATCTCTGTAGCTTTAATATTACAGTTAAGGTCCTCCAAAGTAGAACGCAAAGTGGAATCAAATCAAAGTGTTTTCTTTTGCCCACTTGTCTTCCTGAGGAAATCACCCTCACGTGTATTAAAATAATTTGAGTTAAAACACCCTCTAAGGAAGTTTGTTATTGTGAATCACACGTCTTGAAGCAGTCTTTTATTCTGACAGACAGTGCATCTCACGTGTCATATCTTCACACTCTCCTTCCAGGCACCACACTGTTGTCATGGTGACAATATCCATACTCTGAAAAATAACAAAAATTTTAAAACTTCTTTTAAAATAAAGAATTTTTTTTGTTGTTGTTGTTCTGTGAGTGCAAAATGTAATTTTCTGTGCCAGGCTGAAATATTCAATATTAAAAATAATTTTAAAATTTCAAGCTAGAATATACTGAATATATCCGGTTGCGGTCAACAACATAGCTCCTAGCTAAATGCTGCAGGCATAAAACGCAATATTGGAACCTTGAAACAAGTTAGGAACCAGAGTCTCTCCTCACTATACTGTAAGGGGAAAATCCCCCAGAAAATTAGTATCTTTTTATACAAAAAAACCCCAAGATTCACTGGTTCACAAAAAACAAGTACTTCAAGATGTAGGTAGCAAAAGATTTCTTTAATGCAAATGACATTAGAATTTGCGGACTGATTATGTGGAGATACCCAGCTTCAGGCATACAAACAAGTAACATATTTCTATGTCAAATTTTGGAATAATCCTGCTTTCTGGTGGATATGTGCAGATTTTTCCACTGATTTTTCCACTTCTCTACCACTTTAGATCCGCTATGATGGTAGAAAAGTCAAGATGATGTCAGTTACAATTTTGACACTAAAGAAAGTAAACGAAAAAGAAGGTTTTACAAAACCATTTTGAAACCTGAGATTTTTCACATCAGATTAAAGTCCACACTGAACTAAATTATGGATAGATTTAAAGTTATGTTGCCTGAATTGTACAAAAATATAACCACAAAACTGTGAAAAAATTCCCTCTATCATACAAAAATTTTAACGGGTTTATGTTTTTGCTAAAAAGTATTTCTGTTTAAACTTTTTATGCAAAACAATCATTATATTGGCAACATTAAAAAAAAAAAAAAGGTATTTTGAACCTAAACCTAAATTTGCTAACTAATTTGTTGTAAGTTTTCAGAGGTGATGAAATACCTGATAATAGTCTTCACGAAAGTTCATAATTTCTAACTGGATTGACATATTTTTTGTAACTGGACAG
>VZSV01000037.1:487717-529543 GCA_013398735.1 Nothocercus julius
AAAAAAAAAAAAAAAAAATTAGCTTTAGAATTTTGTTTTTCAAGTCTATGGAAAAAAAGAGATAGAAAATCTGCCTCATTTTAAATGAGCTGCTACTTTCATATTCTTACTCCTAAATAAGGAAGATTTCTTTGAACATTTTCTTTTCTTTGAACATTTTGAATGGTTAAGACATAATTAGGGACCTCATGTTAAGTTTTTCTAAGGAGGACGCATTCAGTGTCACAGACAAAACTTACTTTCCTAAAGTTGCTAGATGCTTTGGGCCTCTTATTTCTTCTGATTATTATTTTTAACATCATAGTATATGACTCATGAGATGTGCTATACTTGGAGCCAATTCTGCTGACAACAGTGACGGAAAATACCTAGTACAGATTTTTAATTCTCTCACTACTGAGTTCTGTATGGTAAGTGCAGCTATGGATGCACAAAATATTACTTTTATTTAAGCATATTTACATAAGGCATCCTGCCTTTTTACACGAGGTTGACAATTTCTGCAGCTATGCTCACAGCTATGGGGAACCTCAGCACACTCCTCCTGTTATGCCATCCTTCCCTATGCCTCCTTCCCTTGGTCTTCACCAAGCTCCCACAGCCCAGTTCTGATTTCAGTCATATTGTCACAAATAAAATACCTTCCCTAAGGTGCACAAGCTGTAAGTCTGACCTAAGACAGCTTTTGCTTACTGCCGTTCACACCCAAAATGTGCAGAGGAGTTCTGCTTGAAGTACCACTTGGTGGAGTATTTCTGTGTGGTTAGAGCTTGTCTTTTACAGCACTTGCATGGATTTCTTCCTTTTGCAAGTACAATAGCTTCTCTGCCCCGGTCACACATAAACACTGTTGCTCTGGATATCGTCACAGGACTCTGACTCTCTGAAAGAGATTTCATCTCTTTTTTGGCAGTAGCAAACTTACTTGCTAATACAATTTAGCAGAGCTTTAATCAGTGCCACCAGGCTGCTCACAGAGCAACTCCCGGACATCTGTCATACATTTCCCGAATTTGATGTGACTTTTCCCAAGGCACATGCTATTTATCCAGGAAGACTTGTGGTGTTCCCCGGTATCAAAAACCTGTTCTGTTAATACATGTGTAATGAGGTGGATAATGTTTGTGGGCTGGAGTTTCTAGCCTTAATAAACCCAGATATACATTAAATGATACTACTGGCTTCTGAGCTATCCTGAAGGAAAAATATAGATATTTATATTTGCATACGGCAATAACTTTTCAAACTTATCAAATATGATCTAAAAGAAAAATCTTGTACTCATTCTTTTTCACTTACTTTGAAGCTCTGTGTTGCCAGAAAAAAACACTATTATTATTATTGTGATAAACTTAGCACTGAGAAGTCCAACACGTAGGCCCAAAGAATGTGTTATAGCTAAACATCATAAAGTTCAAAATAAAAAGGCGCATCTGCAGAGACAGAGGAATTCTTAAAAATGATGTAAAAGTTCATGGGGAAGATGATGATATTTACCTGCCTGGTAGGCTTTTTGGTCTCACCTCTGGAAACAGCACTTCCAAATCATTGGGGTGATTTTTGGTTTTCTCTAGGTGAGCTAGAAGCTCTTGTCTTGTGGTACAATCACAGACTCACAAAAGGGTTGAGGTTGGAAGGGACCTCTAGAGATCATCTAACCCAACCCCCCTGCTCCAGCAGGGACACCCAGAGCATGGGGCACAGGGTGGCATCCAGGCGGGTTTGGAAGATCTCCAGAGAAGGAGCCTGCACAGCCTCTCTGGGCAGCCTCTTCCAGGCCTCTGTCACCCTCACAGGAAAGAAGTTCTTCCTGATATGGAGATGGAACTTCCTGTGTTTCAATTTGTACCCATTTTGTACAAGCAATGGCCCAAGCACTACGGCCTTTTTAAAAGACAGTCCTTCACCCTCCTTGCCTACGTCAGTATTCATACTCTCTTGCTATCTTTTTTTCTTAGAAGGTCGCAGCACTAACTTCTTTGCTTTTGCTGTGCAGGATTTCTGCTAGCTGCGCTACCTTTTCCATTGGAAGAAAACACCAGCTTCTTATTTGTCCAAAATTGTGTCCTTTGATTTCCTATTTCTCTCCTGGGCTTTTTCCATAGCTATTCACTTCAGACTGTTTGGCACAGGGTGAGACATCGCTGCTCAATGATTTTTCTAATGGAAACCCTGAGATAGCTTTGCTCAGTGTATTTCCCCCTGGCAGTACCTCACCATTCCTACATTTGTTCCCCCAGCTAGTGAGGCCATTTCCAAATGTAGACCAACACATAAAATGTATTTTTAGGTAGAAATTCTTATTGTAGAGTTTAAATAATAATCAGACACTTCTCATTTACTTGCATGACAATATAATGTCCACTTACCTCTATTCTTTCAGTAACGCACATTATTTCTCCCTTTCAGATAGGTAGTGTATTGATCACTTCTACCCCAGCTGTTGCTCTGTAAGGGAAGTTTAAAAAATGAACCACTGCTGAATGACCTGCCTTTATCTGCACAGCAAGTTAGCTAGATGTGAGCAAGCTCTGATTTGAAAGCAAATATGTCAGCAGCAAGGCTTATGGATTTGCTTGAGCACAGCGATACTCTAACGAAGCTATCCAGATTTCAAAACAGAGTTTGCTTAGAAGCAAAAGCAGTTTGACCGCTGATAGGCTTACTATCAAGGGCCGGACATATCTGTGTCTACTGAATACCGGCAGCTGTAGTCTAAGAACACAAACTGAGGGGAAATTACTCATATTTTGTGTATGGGGTGATTTTTTTTCTACAACAGATGGTCAGATGAATCCTGAGTTTTAACTTGATGCATATACAACAGACATTAGTCTGAGCTAGTTGTGAAAATGCCTTTTATAGTCAGCTGAGACAAATAGCCTCTTTCATGGAGGGAATCAATTGGCCTACATTAGATGTTCAACATAAATGAATCATTCCCTCAGACTCCAGACAAAGCTCACCTAAAGTGTACAAAAAACAAACTTCCACTTTTATCAGCAAATCATGCATAATACATCACTGAAGATTAAAGACAGTGCTTAGAGCACCCTAGTGGATTTTAATTAGTGTTGCAATTGACTCATCTGCACTCAGTGGAATCGAAGGCTACATCATAATCTCAAAGAGCATCTTCTGTAGTGCGATCCAAACTGTTTGATTCAGAGATCTTCAAGCTTTGCTTGGTGCTGCAAACATCCATGGCTGCTGTTGCTCTCTTCAAACACCAGCTGGAGTTCTAAAATCCTGTTGCAATTCTCTCAGAATGTGAAAAGATTGCCTTGAATGATTTATTAATTGCATCTGCTTTCTGAGTGCTTCTTAACTTTGGTACTATGCGTCCCCAAAAGTTAACAAACAGAAGCAACAAGCCCTTTACCAACAGCAATCTTTCCCAAGCAGGCAAGGGAGCTCTCTCCCATGCTTTGTCCTCCCCCTCAGCACACAGTCCCCTCACCCTTATAACGAGTCTTTCATGAATATTTTTTTAAGAAGCTTTTCTACTCCTTATATATGGCAATAACTTGCACCCATTTGATGTGCTGGCTAATGTAGTCATATCTTTGCTATTTTGCTGATTCGTTACAGTTGTTTCCCTTTTTACCGGTTTGCCTGTGGCATTTCCTGAGACACCAAACTACCTAGGTGTCCAGACATGCCGTACTTGTGAGAGCAGGCAATTGTATGCAACTGTGGCATTTCAGTTCCTATCTCTGTGTTCTTCAGGGAAGTCGTGACTGCTTATTGACAAGACGTTTCTTCTCAGAAACCTTGAACCTGCAGCTACCTTTGAATTGTTCTATTCTTGTCTTGCTGGAGCTCATTTTCATATGTCTGTCTTCAGAGTTTACGCTGGACTTTTGGCAACACCTTCATACTGCAAAACTTCAATTTCAGGATATGTATACAACTCATCCTGGTAATTTTTTTTTTTCCTCCATCTACAACATCAAATATCTTTTCCAGAAATTCAGTGCTCGTCCCTGTCTACCCAGCCAGAAGAGGTAGAACTTGTGCTACACTGTGAATAGGGAGTGCTAACACAGGGTCCTCTCTCACCAGAAGTTGCCCACCAGACACGTGGGTTCAAAACCCACCTGGCTGCGACCCTGTGCCACGTGCTCTAGGTGTCAGTCCCTGCTTGAGCAGGGGGTTGACCTGGATGATGTCTAGAGGTCCTTTCCAACTTCAACCATTCTGTGATTCTGTATATTATCTTTGCAAGCATGGTGCCTTATAACAGAGTAATAGTCTAAATTTTGCTGCCACAAGGATGAGGGTTTAGGAGGAGAAGACTTAGGAGCTGCGGAAAGAAGCTTTCACGAAAGTCCTAGAGAATCTGCTCTTCATTTTCATTCACAATGAGAATCAGGTGCTTAAAATAAGTGTAGGCAACTAACCTATCTATGCAATCCTCTAAACTTCTTTGTATAAAAGAAGGAAATAATATCTGAAAACAGATTATTCTCCCAGCCAGCAGGAACATGCAGATGTAACAAGAAATCACTAGTATCCAGAAACTTCTGTGGTTTCAATTTACAATTACATTGAGTAATATTTCATGTTGAGTACATGTGAATGTTTTAATATCTGTGAACATCAACGATATTAAAATGTGACATCTGCAAACTGAGATATATCTATCTTGGGCAGGACATTTCCCTTCTTTTTCTCTTGAAACTGTCAAAGTCATTATCATACGAAGATAGGTGCTCTAAGAGCTAAATTTTGCCTTCCTTGCTCTAGAGAATTTTAAAAATGACTTTCCATGGACATTATCTGAATTAAGGATCAAGTAAACACTAAGTAAGAATTGCTATCACGTCAAACTGATATAGCTAAATATTGAAAAGCTGTTATCCACAATTTTGGCATTTACACAGTCTTTTTCTCTAAAACCTGGGTCTGAGCTATTTGAAAAGCTAAAAGCAGCACCTTTACACAGACTGCTAGTCGCTTGTATGTCAGACCACACTCTGAAACATTTAAACATAAGTTAGGGATAACTCCTTCTCATATCATCTAATCTTACTGAATTATCAGGTGGTGTTAAAGAGCATAATAATGCAGTAGACGGTATGTACTAAGATGTGGAGCTACTATCATCTTTACAAAGCAGGACTACAACAGAAGAAAACATCTTCCTCCAGCCATACCCATCTGTCGGCAAGGATGACCAATTTCTACCTAACAGTCTCCTCCTTGTTATGGAAGAGGATATAGCAGAAGAGTCTGATCTTTCGGCATGCTTTGGGTGGTGCCTGACCTGGGGTGTGGGGCCAGATGTCATGAGCTGTAATTTTACCTTGCAGGTTGGAATCATTGTTCTACCTAGAAAACAGCTTCATATTCCCTGGAGAGTTTCCCTTGGCTTTTTTTAGAAAGTAAGAAGGAAACTAAAACTTTCAGGATTACTCATTCTCAGTGAAGTTTTATTTTTTCCCCCTCTTTTGACTATCTTGCCTTCAGCTCAGTCAGCGTATGACATCCCAGCTTTGTAAAAGATTTTTGTGAAGGAGAGCAAGAATAGCAGGTAGGCTGATAGCAAATGCAACTTGCTCATTGTTGTCATCCACTTATCCATTCTATTGGCTGTAGAGTCTTGCTTTGGGCTATTGTGCCTTAATGACATATTTGCTAGAAGCCAGGATCTTCTTTTTTTTTTTTTTTTTTTTTCCCCTCCCCCTGCAACAGTTAAACAACTCCAATATGAAGGAATGCTTGAAGAAAATTATACATGCAGGTTAGATGATCTAACTGACTACTTGCTGTCAGGTAGTTTTAACCAAGTCTTCTGATAGTAACAATTAATTGGTAATTGGTAATTAACTGTTGTTAGATATAGTCACTGGGCCTGGGTGATTTTCTAGGTATTTTTGAATAATTTTCTTGGTATTATTGAATAGGGGATAAGAAGAAATGGGTCTAAGAATGAAGAGATCTTTTCTGCTGGGAGAGAAGGTAACTGATGGCTTTTCTAGTTCCTTTCTCCTTCAGTCCGCTATGGAAAAGGCACTCCAGAAATATTATCCACCTTTCTATGGAATTTTTATACCATCTTATATTGATGAATAAAGAATTCAAACAACTCAAATGGAAAATCATGAGAAAGTTCAGAAAACTGATAAGATGATGTAATTCTCTCTTCTATATCAGTATTAGGTCAATCTCTATAAAAGCTTCATATATTTTGGGGCATGCTTTAGCCATCAGCTATATTACAGTTCTATTAGCTCTTAACAGTAGAGATTTTCCAAATTATCTAATCACTCTACTTATTTTCCTACAAACAAAACACAGGGGAAGGACTGAGTGTTCTAGGGATGGGTTTACGCTTGCAAATCATTCCTGTAAAATATATCTTTTGGAACTGCTCAAAGCAATGTGAAAGAGATAAGACTTGGACTTGATAACTAGGAGAATTTAGTTTCATTGCACATCATCTCAAAGAACATCTATTGAATCTAGTGCTAATGATAAAATTAATAAAAGGAAATACCAGAAAGCTCTCTATCTTGCATGCTCCTTTCTTCTTTTCCCCTCTACTTCAACAAAACATTGATATTTATCCTCAGAAGGGAAAGTTATGATGAAAAGAACAAAGTATTAAAAAACTTGAGCAGCATTACAGTTATGCATTACATATCCACAATTACAAATCTCCATATTTTACCAGAATTATGCATAAAATCATGTGTGTCCTTTTGTCTCGTCTGTGGTCAGTGGCTTTGTCTCGTTCACAGCTATATCTACTTCTCATCTAGCTCATCTTTCGGCTGCTAAGTTTCTGCACAGCTGCTCCTGTGGTCAGAGCCACATGCAGAGCTTTGGCCTGCATAGTTCTGTGACCAGGAGCTCCTTTAGTGCCCACGTATGTCAAAAAGAACAGGTATTTGCCAAAAAAAATGACAGTATTTGGAAATGGGCATCTGCATGTCGCAAAAATATTCTGTGTCCGGCCTTTTTGTTACAAATGAGAGAAGAAAGAGACAAGTATTTATTTCCTTTCTAAGATCTGTCATCTGCACTAAGCAGATAACATAATTAATAAATCCACAGGACACTTGCAACTGTTCTCATAGTCTGGTGTTAAAATAGTTCAAAGCCAAGCAGCTTTCATTTTGTACAGGCTCTCTCATGGTTTGTTCTGCATGGAACAGCCATCTCCTGCTTTAAGGTTAATAGCTTTCAAATTGGGTACAAATGGTACCACAATTCCTGAAAACTCCACAAAGCTGGTGAAAGCGAAGGTGAATTTTCAGATTGTACTCTGCTTTGGGAGACTTGATGTTCTTTTTGCCTGCTATCCTTCACAAGTATTTTTGGAAAAAAAAAAAAAAAAAAAAAAAAACCTTTTCCTTCTCAGAGATAAGTGTATTTTAGTTTAAACCAATTAAAAGAAATTATCAACTAGAAATACTTTATAGATAAAAAAAAAAATACTGTCCATCATACCTCAGAACCACAGGCCTGCAAATTTAAGCAACAGTGCAAATCCTTGCTAAAATAACTGAAGTGAATATGCTTGAAAAATACTTGGTCATAGACCAACAACCTCAGCATTAGGGCTCTGCATTATTTTTATTGTGAACCCAGCTGGATAGGAGAAGCACAAAAAATTGCTGGGAAACCTTTTCTGTAAGCCATTTTCTGATGGCTCTGTAAGCCAGCGATCTCCCATGCTTATTTCCTGGGAAGGAATCATCTGCCTGGCAGAAGCGCTGAAAATGCTGCATGTGGTAATATTTACAAGGAAGCAGAAGCAAATTTCCATTTTGAAAGTAGCATCAGAAAAGTTTTTGCTAGCTGAAAAAAAAGGGATTTGTGTTTTTATCATGCATGTATCATGTATCAAAGGATTTCTGCTTGTATCATGGAGCTGTATTTACCACAGACATGCTAGCTGAAGCTGTACAAAGTAACAGATCTTATTCTAGTTAATAGTTTAAAGAAAGCTTATTGCTTTACTTAATAAATCATGAATTATTTTTAGAAAGAGTAACACAGAGCCCTTTACATTAAGGAGCAGGTTGAAGGTGCTTAGAGAAAAAAAAAATATTTTTGTAATTAATTCTGTAATTTTGTTTTTTATGTGAAAGATTTACTTTTAAGAAGTTAGATCTTCTGAACTTGATCTAAACTGTGTAGTCTGGAGATGCCTGTATCTGGAATTTGTTTTAATCCCAACTCAGAGTTACTTAAAATCATCTTTAAAATCTAGGATTTTAAACAATTCCTGTCACTAGTATAACCTTATCTAAAGCAATTCCTATTTGAATATAGCACTAGTAAAGCTTAAGAGTTTTCAATACATACACTCCTCACTGCTAGAGCCCCAACATCCTAGGCTAAGATGCCAACATTCACTTGAACCAAGAAAACCTTCTGGCCTCCTCAGCCATGCAAGATGCTGGGAGGGGACACCAGGCTCCTCCCAGAGCCATCAGCCTTACAGAGGCTACTTCTGCTGAACAGATCCGTCTTTTCTCGCTTCTGGTACAAAGTAAAAACAAACTGCTACCACCTGAGAACAGCTTTCCCAGTTTTAATTAGAAGACGGGTGGGGAATCACTGCTGCCAGCTGGATGAGAGCGGCTGTTGAGCTCGGAGCCTGCGGTAACACCACTGGTGCAGCCTGCGTGACTATTTTGTGGTGTATGGCTTTTAGTACTTGACTGCAGAGGTCACTCAGAAAAGACAATTGTATAAAGCACAGTGTCTTGTTTCTAGCTCTCAGTGCTATCAATGTCACATTTACATATGTGTTCCATGGGACATCAACAACTTGGAAAAGAATCACTGTATTAAACTCCTCTAGCTACAGCCATTTCTTTCAGGCCTTCTATTTTACATTAGTGTTAGATATGGCACTCGAAGATATTTCATACCGACAAGTGCTCCTAGATGCGTAGAGGACAAACAAACAAAGCTCTGTTATACATCTAGCCTTTGGAAAGTACAGGGAGGCTGGGCTGATGCAATGATTATCGTGGGCTCTGAATCAAGGGAAAAGCTGTTCACATGTAGCCCCTCCATAGGGCTGGGAACGTGCTGGAACATCCCACAGCGCGTGCAGGGGAACAAAGTACTGCGAGCCCCGTAAGTGCCACTGTGGGCAGTGCGTGCTTGTGAAGGCATCTGTTAAAGCACTTCCTCCAAGGGAAGCGGAGAACTGAAACAAGTCTAGATAGCTGAAGTGATTTTCTAACGTAGTCCGTATCTCTAACCCACCGTCATTTCCAAAAGAGCTACGGACAACCAGCACTACACAGAGCTTACAAAGAGTCCTTTGAGTGACGTGAAGCCCTTTCAATTATAAAAGAAAACCAAAATTCGTAGGAAGAGAAAGGAATTCAGACTATTTGTTTCTACTTACTTTGTGAAGTCCTTTTGCGGTGAGGCACTAAAGTGCTATTCTCTCCTTAGGTCTCTACAGCATTCTGTAAAGACCACGTTCTTTACCCCAGTCCTCTTAGCTGCACAGTTGCCTGTTTAATTTAAACAATGGAGCAGAGGAAGACATGCAATTAAAACTCTGCACTCTTTTTTTTTGTTTTGTTTTTGTTTTTCCCTAAAGAAATTAAATGTCTAAAATATACTCAATAATATAAATGACATCTATGACAGAAAAATGAGAACAACTTTCATGTTTTTATTGCTGCCTTAAAAGCAATTGATAAACAATACACTTCATATATAAATGAGCATGTGTCAATATATGACAACAAAAATAAATTACAGTGACATAGTATTTAACTTTACAAGGTTGTACAAAATTTCCAAATATGAATAGATTTCTCAACTTAAAAATTTGAAATAAGTTAAAACTTCAACTATTCTGAAGACTTGAAAAATATACATACAATTTCACTCAATCACATCATTTACAGTATGATTTTTTTGTAGCTGTTTAGTCTTATACACCCATATATTTTCAACGGTATTAGTGGAATATATCCTGCTATATGCAGCTTTACTGCACTGGGATAGTGAAAGGGGTTCCCTGAGGGCACAGAACAGGCTTTGAGAGTTATATTTTAAGCATTTTGATTACATTATTAACTAGAAATACAAAACCAAGGCATATCTATCCTATAAGGAGACTGATTTGTCTGCTCTTGCTAGAACTCCCATTGATGCTAATGAGAATTTTGAAGAAGGATTAACAGCAGGATTGAGCTAAATTAAGTCTCTTCAGCCAGGATGAATTAGGTCACATTATTTAATGAAATATTTGAAGAATATCTGTTTTGTATTAGATCTCATTACAGGCTACATAGCTAGTCATGGCTACCCATTGTCTATTTTCTCCTGCAACTTAATAGGGAAATATGTTTGACACGGTACTTTAAAATAATAGGATGGATTATAAACTTGTACTTTTAACACCTCGATTATATGCTTGTGATTAATTTATTAAATTCCATGAAGATCAAAAACACTGGACAAAAGCTCTTGTCTGAGACTGTGTGATAATTCAGAAAGTCTAATTCAAGCAGTAAAATAAGGCAAAGTAGCTCCAGAGTAGATTCATACTGTAGTTAGACTGCTCCTGATGCCTCAGGCAATGTGGTTTAAAGTTAATGTAAAGTTGGCACAAAAATACTCAGAAAGACTGTACCCTATAAAAAGGGCAAAAACTTACTAATTCAGAAATGGTTATTGAGGAATCAGAGAAAAGAAGGAATTTGAACAAATTGGCACATGTGAGAAAATTTCTCAACTGTCAAAAATACAGGAAGACACTTGCGCAGGCAGAGTCAAGTCTTAAATTGCCTGTCGTGAACTGTGTAAAAAAGGAAAAAAAAAGATCCATTTCTATGTGACTGTTCCCTTCTCTGGAAATGTTGAACGTCTGTCAGAGTATTTAATCTGTAACCTGAGAGCTCTCCTCGGAATGAATAAATATTACATGTACCTCACTGAAATGGGAAAAAAAAAGTCATCACTGGAGCAGAGATGAGCAATTCCTCATTCCTGTGTTTCCCCAGTGCTATTGGGAATAACAGACAGTGCAGTCAGCGAGTGGGAAATGATTTTAGAAGCTGCAGTTTTTGTTGTGTGAATATGTTGTCATCCAGCAGCAGTAGGAAGGAAGAGGTCTGGGAGGGGATATTTCTGTTTATGCTCCTGCCGACGGCTCTTTTCAGCCGTGTGCCGGGTTTAGCACAGGGTGCAGCACCCGCTGGGAGCCATCCCAGGAGACACCCCATGCAATCCAATGCAAGGCAGTTTTACCAACGCCACGGCCCTGTGCTGGTTAAAAACGTGCCCTCCGGGCCTCTGGTGGGAGCTGGCGGGAGGCCTGGACTGTGCCCCAGCCCGAGTTGGCACTTGTGGCCGCAACGAAGACATGAATTTCTCCAGCCTCAATTTCTCTGAGCAACCAGCAGCTCCCGCAAGAGACTCACTAGCAGCCAAGGGGTTTTGCAGCCTGTCAGCAGGACGGGAGTCTCCCGCTGCGAATCTGCCTCTGCAAAGAGATGCCCTCCCAGGCTGGGGGGATCACCGTTTCCCCAGAGCAAAGGGTTGGCATGATGAAGAGTTTGCAAACTATCTAGAAAAAACTATCAACTCTTGCATCTTCTAATCTCAAACTACTTTAATACCAAACATTCTTCCTAATTACTTGTTCTGTGTTCTGCCCCTGCATTGGATTCCGGGAGGAAAAAAGAACACGGAAATATATTTCAAAAGTTCAAGCAACATCTAGTGGTTATGTAAAGCTTACCTCATCAGCTCTTTGGCACACAATGTATTCTACAATCAGATATGACTTTTATATCACATCGTTTATTTTTTATCTTAACTAGCAAGCCATTTTATGAGCAGCAACTAAAGAAATGAGATTATCATCTTATATTAATGCAATTGTTATCAGGGGCATACAGGGTAAAAGTCATTTGTAGATTACAATGATATATTTGCAAGGAAAGTTCCACAAGGGAAGGTGCCACCTAATTAGGTTTATATGGAGGATTAAAAAAAAAAAAAAAAAAAAAAAAAAAGTTGTTAAAACAGTTTGGCAGGAGAAAATCTCTTAGGAGCACAATGTTCCCCAGTGACAGTACGGCGGAAGCCAAGTTTCTACAGCGCACTTGGGGCTGATACCTGTGTATTTAAAGCAGAAATGTGAGGGCTTGCGGGACAACTGCTCTGGGCTGTTGCATGAATTTTTCTACCAGCACACAACTGTCCAGCTTTTGCCCTTAGTACTGCAGGGCCACAGAAGTATTCAACATGTCTCAGTTTGCCTTCCCTGATCTTCCTTTCATTTGAAAATGAAGGCAAAGCTCCCCAAAAGACACAGAGCAAAATTGCTCCCATCATTATCCACCTCTCCTCTTTCTATTAGACATATTATGGTTTTCCAAAATTCATTCGGCATGAGCTAGGACTTGCTATTCATTCTGACCATTTGCTTAGACATAGAACTTTAGACACAGAAATTAGTCAGCAGATGAATTGTTAGTCACCAAAGCAATCGTAAGCAAAAAAGAAATATTTAATAATTAAAAAAACACAATATTTTGTTTATCATATGAAAAGACCAAACTTTGAGTGAATGCTCAAACACTGGTAGTTTTATGCAGCAGCAGGAGATGGTCCATTCTGACTGTTCCTAATTATTTCATCTTGTTCACCAGTTGATATTAAGGTCAGCACCACTGCCTGTGGCTGAAGAAAATCTCCATTCATTAAGAAGTAAAATCACAACCCCTTTTTTTATAAGAAAGAGATTTCTCAGGTTCTTAATTACTGAAAACAAGCTGCCCAGATATTTCAATTTCAGAAAGAACCAGCAGAGAGTAAATGTATTTTAAATATTCAAACCTTAAAATAAGCATTCAGAGGACTGTCTCCAGCGCTTACTTTGATCCCTAAATAGAAGAACAGAATATAAACCTTTCCAATAACAGGAACAGAAAAAACAGATCAGGAAACACATAGTACATGCTCATCAAATTTCTGTTGCGTTATCTCTGTTTCTGTCACCAAAATACTTGCTATCTCCAAATAGAAGCAGGAAGCTTATGACTCTTTTTCCTAATAACTCCTCTTGACTTCTGTGGCCCACGCTGTTCCCACAGCAGGAAAGTAACGGAAACTCATTTCCAAATGAACATTAGACCAAAATCCCGTGACGGAAGAGGGGTCAAAATCACTGCAACTCAGACTGAAACACCAGTATGTGGCTAGGAGTAAAATGGGTGCATGGAAACCTCTACAGATCCCAGGGGAAATGTGTGTGAAAAAATGATTACATATCCTTCACTGGCCTCTCAGAACTTCTACAGCCTACATCTGCAGTCATCCCATTTAGTATTTTTTCATTAGTTCTTTCAGAAAGCAGCAATAATTTGTGTTCTCTGAGCTGTGACTCAGACAGACATGTCTGTGCCTTGGGTACACTGATTTCTATACTCTTTCCCTATGCACCGCGCTTCGGAGAGCAGCTGTGGACATGCTGCCTTACTTGGTCCCCTCCGTGTCAGGCAGCATGCTTTAAATTTCTCTTGCAGTCAAGGATGGGGTAGCTCTCCACATGATCTACCTCCTGCCTCACAGTGCTGAGCAAAATGCATCAACATCAGTCCTCTCAGATACTGTCAGTCACTATGGGGAAGCATGCATGGGATTATATAACTATAGCATTTTGAAAGCACATCGGAATGATGATACTCTGAGGGTAAGGAAACGTCAACAGCAAAGCATGTTAAATTATGTTAATAAAAACAGAGGAAAAACTCCACTGTAGTAGCGACATTAAAGGATTTCAGATTTCAAGAATTGTTTGGTGAATACCTAGTGGACCCACAAAAAACAGAAAAAGTATCAAGTCCATAACAAAACAGATTATCTGACCGTTCTTCATATTAAATAACATTTTTTTTGCAGTGATTAAAAAAAATGGGTCAATCTTAAGATGTTTAAATTAATAGCTTATTTAACTCTTATTTTCAGTGAAATTTTTAAAGAAACAAGGTCATTTTGCAGATTTTTAAAGCAAAAAAGGAAACATTTTGGTATTTACAAAATCAAACATTTAGTTTTGTAATGCAAAATAAAATAATTTTTTTGAAAAGAGGCCCCCTACCTTTTTTTTTTTTTTTTTTTTTGTCAGAACTATTGAGTGAACTTAACCTAAAACTCTTCCCCACACTTAACCTAAATTTTGGAATAATTTTGGTTTTTGCATCCATACTTTCACATTTTGGACACATAGGAGAAGAAAATAGAAATTTTCACATCCCTGGAAGAAAAAAAAAAAAAAAAGTTGTTTAGCGCTAGTTACATCAGATTTTATATAATTTTACAGATTCTGAAAAAGAAGTAGAACATTTCTATGCTAACAGAAGAGGGTGAATAGGAACATGCAGTTGGAGGGGGACTGAATCCTTAGGAAAAGTAAAAATGGCGCGGAGAACAAAAATGTGCCAAGTGCCAGGAAATACTACAGAGGTCTTTCGCTTGTGAGGTAGCCAAGCAAAGCTGAGTGCAGCACCGTGCAGGGTTCAAAGCAAAGTCAGTATCATGATATCTTTTATCCTGACACCATTAACTGGTCTTTTACAGTGTAGCCGATGGTCCTGCGCAGCACTTCTGGCTTACACAGCCATTCATAGGCTGCACTTATTTGGGCACTGTTTACATGTGTTTATTCACCCTTACGCAGGGAGGATGTGCACATCTATAAAAACTTCACATGTCTTGTGTTTTTCCAAGCTTTCTGCCAAGTTTAATAAATTGTACAGCTTCACTGGCTTGGAAGCAAGTTAGTTCTCCTTACCACAAAAGAGCTGAATGGTTTTATCACCATTTTTGCAAGACTTTCCCTAAGGCCTGCATCACACATCCCAGCTATGCTCAGTCAAGGTTTTACTGTTTACAGAAACAGAAAGGATGAATGATCTGGATACACTTACACTGCACATTTCTCAGCCCTTTAAAGCTTACACAATTCCATCAGTGGGTCTGGCAAATGAAAAAAAAATATATATATATTGCACACAACAGAAATGGCAGAGCAATAGTTTTTTTTTTTTTTCTTTTTCTTTTTCTTTTATTTGTAATGAGGGAGGGCTGTTCTTGCTGTCTTAAATAGTTTGTGGTGCTGGCTAGCTTTATTTTCTCTGTGCATTTTTGCCACCTCTGCTCCAAACTCTCCTAGTAGTGGCTGCATCTCTGCACCCGCTTTGAGAAACTGACAGTGATATTTGCACGCATAGGAATTTGGTACCCCTATTTCTCTTATGTGAGCTGAGATAGAATCTACTCTTAGAAATACAGAGTGATTCTGGTTAAGCTAATGGAGTTAAACCTAGTGCAGGACTGATGATGAACTAGCTCAGTGGGTGAAATCTGGCCATAGATTTCTAAATTTTGGGTTACGATCAAAGAGCACTGAAAACGCCACATTCAGAATTAAAGACCATGCATGCTGAAAAATATTCATGAAGGTAAGATGGAGAACTATTCCTTACAGCTAACCAAAACAGAACTAAACCTAGTTCCACTATCCATCCGTGAGTTATCAAAAGCAGCGCTTACTGTGGCTGGCAATTTCTGCACCATTTTGTATATGAATCCCTATACATTGCTCTACATCTCTCTTATACACAGTACTATGTCACCCATACGTTATGCTTCTAAGATATACCCAGCGCATAGAGTTATGTAGGCACAATATACATACCACACACATGCTCGAATAAGCCATGAAATAAATAGCATTTATCTTAACACTTTATTCTCTTACCTATAGTCCTTCTATTAAATGACCTCTCTTAGGGCTTATTGTACTTCTTCTAAGCCATTTTAGTATTTGATATTATTCAAAAAAAAAAAAGTATTTAACACAGCTAGGAGAGTGTCTAAAAATAATAACAATCTTGCTTGAGGAAAAAAAGTCATGATCTCTATAAAAATACAATGTCATATTTTCAATGTACAATACAGATGGTGAAAGGAAGACAAAGTCCTGTACTACCAATAATTTTATCAATGGACTGTGAGGACCTGCCAATGACATGAAATATTATGTTACACTTTCTCAGCCAAATCTGCCACAGTGGATGAAATGGAATAAATATAACATAAAGTCCCAAACACCCCTGTTCATCCCCCAATTGTTTCCAACAAATACCTTGACTGAATTAGCTCCACTGAATCTGCTTACTTCAAAAGAAGAAATGCAAAAATGCCCAAGTACCAGACATTACAAATTTGTATTTTCCCATATGTATCTGGCAGCTCCTAAAAGTGGAAGAGTGCACAAAAGCCCACAAATAATCCATGCCCAGTAAAAGGAAGAAAGCGCTAGTGAAATAAGAGTTTTAATTCTTTCAAAACCTGAGCATGACCTAAGTCATATACAACTTTGCCAAGCTTCCAAACAGAAACACGTGGGTGTCTTCAGAGTCCAGTCTGAGACAGAAGGGACACCCATCGCTACAGACAGCTGCAATAGAATGGACATCTGTACATAACCCTGTGGTTAATGGAAAGCAGTCTACAAATGCATATGACTTTGACCTTCTGCTTCCAGAAACAAGTATTTAGATATTTAAATGGACAAATGCATAACTGATAAAAGAAATACATAGTTAAGCCATATAGTTCATCACCACATGGAAAATCATTGAGGCTGGAAGGCATTTTTGAATAGGAACAGTGGATTTACACAGGTCAAAGAATATTCAGTGTTCTCCCACTGAAAATGAATGCTGTTAGAAACTTTCAACGGCATAAAAACACCTTGTGATTCATGACCTGCTGAAGCATGAGCTACCGAGTCTTGGCAGACCCTGCTCTGAGGTGTCCAGACGGAAGGGAGGTGGCGGCCTCTCTCCCTGCCTGGGACACGCTGTTCCTGGGTATGAACATCTGCATTAGATGGATCCCGCTCAAATTCCTTACAGCCTTCCCATTTCCTTAGAAAAGAAAGAATTAGACCTCAGCACTACAACTCTTGAGGCTAGCAATGTGACTTCTTATAGTCTAAGAGCAGTTTACTTTGTCCAGAAATTTTATGGAAGGAGAGAGACCGATACCAGGACAAGCTTGTAAAACATGCTTTGCAGAATGAATCTGGGAGCCATTTGGAGGACACTGAGGTTTTGAGGTCTCACATATTAACTTGAAGAGCGATGCATATGTGGTCAGATTTTTAAGGGTGCAAGAGAGATGCAATTTAGTGCTCAGCACTATACTCCGCAACTCTCCCTACCGTACATGTGGCAGCATGATGATGTGGATGCATTCAAAATTACAGACATTGCAGGTCATGCCAAAAAGATAAAACTAATTTTCCTTTCACCTTGATGTTTGCACTCTCTACAGGCAAAGAGAGCATATTTTGAGACTTGCATTCACTTCTTACATACACAGATTGACAATGAGCCAGTACTTCCTAAGATATTCTTACAAGAATAGGAAGAAAACACAAGAACTGAGACAATAAAACAAGAAAGAAAAGCTATACAGAATCGAGGAAGGCCACCAACCTTCTCAGAACATGTGTGGGCATCCTCACAAAACTGCCAGATGCCTTCACCTTGTTTATTGTTCAAATAGTTAAAACCACCAGTCCCTGGGAGCTGCTCAGGCCTTTCATATATTGGTTTAGCTTAAGAGCAGTGACAAGTAGATGGGCAATTTACATTTGGAAGAAGTGTGTTATGTGGTAGTAGGATAAAATTCTTCATGCACTGTGATACTTGTCCCTGCAACACTGGATCAGACTTTTTTTCACAGCCTCTACTTGTACAGAAGCAATAAATTTCTATCATACAATTTTACAACACTGGGAAAAGCAAGCAACTATATTACAAAATATTTTCCTGTGGTCAGGGGCTAACAATCATGGGGGGCTATTCTACAACGCTTTCTCTAGGCAATCCCATGGCTCCTGTCTGGCTACAGCCTCTCTGATTTCTTGATCCTCTTCAGACGGAGTCTAATCTTGTATTATTGCAATTAATGGGCATGGGACCCGGGCTCTGAAAAGCCAGCTGTCCATTCGAGGAAAGGTTATGGGTCTGAGCTGTTTGTCTGCCCTCAAAATTATGCTTTTTATTATGTTTCTGACTTAATTTTCTTCACATAGGTGAACTGTTGAACTATGCTTGTACTGTTAAAAGTAGTGCTACATCAGATTGTACCTTCTGGTTTTGCCTTGTTCTCCTTCTGCAACCTCTTATGTGCGCCTATGTTCATAAATAATATATCCAATCGTGCATATAGTTAAAGTCTTTGTGTGTGCATGGGCTTAATGCAAACACATAGAAATATAAAATACAAATTAATTTGATCCCCACAGTATTTGTAACACAGCCGAATTCTTTACAGTGCATACTTCATTAAATAAATAATATCTAAATTGATCTATGCTACAATATGTGTATATATGATTTATGAGGCCTGTAAATAACATTTTAAAACCTGTTCACACATTAAAAAACAGATTGTTTATTTTTCTCTTAAAACAATCAAAGGGCTTAATTCTTCCTATTATGTAAACAGTGGTGACGGATGCTTTCAAAGAAGCTTAACTTCATTAAAAAATAATAGCTTCCTACAGTAAAATCAATACTAATATGCCATAAATCCCCGTGATGAACTCTGGCTTCCTTTTTTACTCTCACATTTTGTGTCTTGGGGGCACAGCACTACTCCAGATATCAGAAGATAATAATATGGCAATACATATATATATATATATTTAAATGTTAAAACATGAGTTAGGTCAACTTGAGTAATGAATGTACTTCACATATGTGCTTCATTCTGTAACTAAAGGTCTTAAATTTTCTTTGCAACACAAGAGAACACTCTGTGGGTACCTTATAAGTCTTTGGTTGTATGTGGCTACCAAACCCGTAAGCCAATTCTGGGTTTCTTTGGCTCAAAATGTACTTGTGACATATAGATCAAGCTGTAACTTTTTTTTCTTGTTTTATACTAAACTCATACTTGCACTACACTTGCAGTATCGCTTGCAAGCTTACTTTTAGGTAGACATTTTAAACAACTCATACAAAAGAAAGATTTGTATGTCAAGAGCATTTGTTTTAGTGACACGAAAGCTAGGTATACTATATTCACTTCTCAAGCAGACCTTTATGAATCACTTTAAAAGGACACTACAGCTGAAGACTGAAGAGCAATATTCATCAACATTAAATAAAACATTTGGTGAAGTATGTATAAATATTTCTTCTTACGAACATAACACAAAATTAAATAGTTCAGATACACAGACACCATTTAATATATTTCCACTGTTGTCAAAATCATCTGTAAACACCATCTCACACTGAATACAAAAGCAGCTTTTACATCAGTTTCGTGTTCACAACACTGATGCCCCTTTGTAAAAGAAAATTTTTGTTTTGTTTTATTTTGAGCAAAATAAGAGCTTAAGCAGTTAAAAAAAAAACGGTTTTGGTCAGTTCAAAGGAGAATACAAAATTATCCTTCAACATGTAAGTAAATCAGATTTAGAACAATACTTTAAAGTACAATCTTTTCCCCAGGGGATCTCCGATTTTACAAAATCACACTATGTTTGGTGCAGACCACATCACAAATACCAGGAAAGGCTGGTCATGTCTAAGCTACAAATAGTAAAGCCCTTTTTTATTTACATTATCAAAAATTGCCAGGTTACAAATTGGTAATATTCACATTTTTTGAAGTGCTGAATAACTTGGGATGAAACAGACTTAGATACTTTTCTACTGGCTATTTTTACTACAGATTCTGGAAAAAAAATAAATCTCCAAGACTTCCCAGTGACCATCCTTCAGCTGCGGAGCAGCAATGGGTTTCTCCGCATGGATCTTTTGCATCGGGAGATCACCCAGGCAGACAACCCTGGGCGCTCCGCCAAGTCTGTCCAGGGAAAACCACAACGTGACCTTCAAGCTGTGAGCCCTGGGCTCCCTGTGCACCTCTGCTAAGCACAAGTTTGGCCCTTGCCAGCCTATGGCGATGCTGATGCCGTGCCCTGAGCGTGGAGTTTGGCCCCTGCAGCTCTTTTGAAGAGGCACCATCGCTCTGGGGAGAGATGCTACGCTCAGCACTAAGGTTTTAGTGGCTGCGTGCCCCATTTTAAAGCTCTGCAGACTGTTGGTTTTACAGGCTGTGTTTTGGTTAGCTCCATTTTAAATCTGTGCACACTCTTTTAGTTTCAAAGATAAATTCCAATTTGAGGCAGCAAGGAAGGAGAAATATATGGATACAACAATTCTCTGAGTTTTTTTTTTTCATTGCACTCATATGCAACTGTGATAGGGGGCCCTGTAAAAACACCTAGACCAATAGTTCACCTCTTTCCTGGTATGTGTGTATTGCAGAGGTGTGAATGTATGTTATGCATACATACACACTCTCACACACACACATATATATAATATGAGCTGCACACATAGATACCCTGCAATCAGGAGTCAGGGATACAGTTAACAATACACCAAAAGAGTAGTAGACAGGAAGCTCTACTTGGACAACAAGAAGCAATTCTGCAACCTACACAGTGTCTCAAATAATTTCAGAATCCTGTTTTGCTAGCTTGCTTCATCCATACGTGACTTGAATTGAAAGTTGTAGGATTCCTTGGAAACAGAAGAGTTGGGCTAGCTAGATGTGCTTACCTGAGATCCCAGAGTTGATTACAATCAAAGAGCTGGGCAGATCAGTAATGGGTTTATAATTGCTATACAGCTTCTTGCAATTCTGTAGGAAAACTTTATTAAGTCTTTCATTCCTTAGTAAAAACATTAAAGTTTTTTAGTTTTTGATGAATGCAGATTTGATTTTTATATTAAATTGGATTTATTAAAAGGATACATAAGCCTGACAGCTGCTTTCATGTCTTGATGTTTAAATATTTGAATCAGCACCCTGGAACCACCCTCCCTCCCTATCTCATCCCATCCCATCGCATCGCATCCCATCTCATCCCATCTCATCCCATCGCATCCCGTGTCATCCTCCCTCATTATTGTTTTATTTGTTTAAAAAATACTATTCTATGAAGCCTCCCTAGGGATCCGCTTATGAAAAATGACAGACTGCCTTTGCTGATACTGCTGTTTGCGTCGTTTCCGTTTGTCACACTGGCACAGCAGTAACATCTTGAAAGTGGTTCTGAAAGTTTTGTTACACAGTGCATAGCACACGGGGTTCACCGTGCTATTGATGTAGCAAAGCCAGTACCCCAGGTCCCAGACAGCTTTGGGGATACAGCTTTTGCAAAAGGTGTTCACCAGAACCATGATGTTATAGGGGGTCCAGGTAACGATGAAGGCCAACAAAATGGCACTGAGTGTTTGTGCCGCTTTCTTTTCTTTGATAAGTGACATTCGTTTTCGCTTGGTGATCTGACTTCTGGTCTTCACGGCAAACTTTTTTGCCAGGGTTGCTTCCTTGAAGGACAAAGGCAAGGCTGCAGACGTCTTGGCCACTGGTGAAATGCCGTCAGATGCTGCGGCTGATTCTACTGCTGACCCTGGCTGAATAGGAAGCTTTGAAAAGCTCTTTTGGAAACTTCCACCATCCTGAAAACTTTTTGGAGGGTGCATTTTTTTAGCTTTCATTTCCTTCGAATCTGTGTCGGATTTCTGCAGTTCATCCCCTGAATCATGCAAATCTTCTGAAGAAGGTAGTTTTGTGGAGTTGAGGATGGCGCTGTGACCAGGTAGCTTCAGCACGATCGAATAGATGGCTCTGGTCTCTGCAGCAATGTCGTCTTCGTCGGAGGAGGCTGAGTTTTCCAGAGAGGCAGCAGCATCGTTGTTGTTCCAGCTGTCGCTGCTGCTGTGCTCTTGGTCCCCCTGGTCTGTGTTGGGTTCCCAGCTCTTCATGGTGAGCCAGAAGTGGCAGCGCCTGTACTTCCTCCGCGAGGAGCGCTTCATGCTCTGCCGCTGCAGCTCGTAGCTGCTGCAGCTGCGGGAGCTGCCCGTCTGGTGCACAAAGCGCGCCGCCTCCGCCTCGCTGCCCGAAGCCTGGAGCCCGGCCAACTCTTTGGTGCGTTTCTCGGTCTCCTTGTAGATCCTCCAATACAAAATACTCATAATGGTGACTGGCAAGTAAAAGGCAGCTATGGCAGTGCCAAAAGTGATGATAGGTTCACTTAGAAACTGGATAAAACATTCGCCAGGAGGCACAGTCCTCTCCCCAACAAAATACTGCCAGAACAGTATGGCAGGGGCCCAAAGAACGAAAGAGATGACCCACGCTAAACCAATCATAATTCCAGCCCTTTTGGTTGTTCGTTTGGCTCTGTACGTAAGCGGCCTAGTGATGGAAAAATACCTGTCAAAACTTATAACAAGGAGATTCATGACAGAGGCATTACTGGCAACATAGTCAAGGGCGAGCCAAAGATCACAAGCCAAGCTTCCCAAAGCCCAGTGGCCCATGATGATGTACGAGGTGTAGAGATTCATGGAAATCACTCCAATGATCAAATCTGCACAAGCAAGACTTAGCAAGAAGTAGTTGTTGACTGTTTTCAGTTGTTTGTTAACCTTAAATGCAACAATCACCAGGATGTTTCCTATGATGGTCACCAGTGCAAGGGTCCCAGTGAGAAAAGCAATTAAAACCACTTGCCAAACACTGTGCCCACCCAGAGGGTCTTTGCTTGTGGCATTTAGGGATGTATTTGCTGATCTCACAGTGGAGAAGGGAAAACTCTCTGTTGTCTGAGGGAAATCATAGCTGCCAATGAGTGATGCTGCTTCATCAAGTAGTCCTGGTCCATGGGAATCTCTCTTCCATAAGGAGCTCACATTTGCAAACAGGGGAGAGGCTGAACTGTTATTGTGCATGATCATTGTGGCTCTCTGACATAGTCTGCAGTGGGCGAAAATAGAACAAAACAGAAAAATCCAAGTGAACAAGCGATGGCAGTAAAAGATTTTTTTCCCCAAATCCTCATATTTGGAAAATCCCCCAAACACTTTGAAAGTTATCTTTACAAACAAAGCTGCCTGTGACACTCTAATATATAATATAGGTCTAATATATAATAATAGGTCTAATATACTTGTGGTAGTCTTCAACTTAGAGCTGCGATTACTCTGGACTCTTTGTAGTATTTGTATATTGCTTCCTTCAAAACATCCACTTGCAGGATGCTAAAATCCCAAGAGAATTTGAACCCTCAATAGCACTAAAATGGCCCCATAACTCTATAAAGGATTGGCCCTGAACTTTACACCTTAACAACCTGCTCTCCTGGAGTCTTCAAAAACGAAATGACAGACATGTGCAGCTCCCAGCCTTCCAGGCCCCATCAGTGCTGGACACTAGTGCTCCTGCGACACTCGCAAAACACAGCCTCAGCCTCAGTTTTGTCCCATATTGTCCAATCCTTATTGTCCCATCTTTCATTATTTAAAGTGTAGATAAACAAAGATGCTGTCAGTGTTTGTCAGAAGCTAACATATCCCCTGTGACTGTAAAGATCTTTTCATTTGCATTGACATTTTGGCTCTCTGATAAGGATACTGGAAGTTCTCAGAAGTACTTTTGGCACATGGCACTATTGAGGCATTTTCCTTTTTTTTTCTTTTTTTAAATTGGGACTAAGGATTTCGTATATCTAACGAGTTCAAAATGTCTTTGGGGCAACGCATTAAAATTTCCTTTGAAAGTATGGTCTCCAGAGTCAGTAAAAAATGTTTGGCAGATGTCAGAGCAACCATTAAACACTTTAGGAAAAGAGGAAAAAGCATGAAAGGGATTCATAATTAAACTTTAAACCTATTCCCATAAGTACTTACATGAAATGAAGTCACATTCAGAATAAGTATTTGCATTTCCCCTTATTTCATTAACTTCTGTGGTCTACTCACAAGATTCATTTTTATCAATCACTTTTTTCATCAAGTAGCAAGAATTCTGATGAAAAAGTTTTCTGCTCATCGTAGATGTTCAACAAAATATGCTGTGAAACTCAAATGTTTCTGTTGTAACTGTGAATCAGCTCAGGCTCAATTTATTATGACCTGATATAATGTGTATCAAAATGTCCATGGTATGGTGTTATACCATATTTAAACAGAAGAGGAGTTTCTGGTTTAAGTTAATTCATTTCTACATTCTTGTTTCCTTTGGACTGTGCTTGTACTTTTGCTAGCAAGCCATAAAAGACCAAGTGATTTTAAATGCAAAAGCTCTTTTCATATATACCATAAACAGACCAATATTTAGTTCACTTACCTCATGCACAATAATTAACACAGAAAACATCTTTGGAGATCTAAAGAAAATTAAATATTAAGCTGCCTCTTTTATTAAAAGGTTACAGGGAGGTTGCCTTATCCCAATATAATTTAACCCATTTATCCTTTTATCACACAAGATGCAAACATAATAATAAGAGTAAATATTGTTCTGGGATATCACACATTTTAACTTTAACTCTTTTCCTGACTAGAGTGATTGCAAGTTTGGAGTAATTTCAAGTATGTTGAATCTAAAATTGTATTTTAGATTATATTTTATCAAAGATATTTGACATTTCAATTTTTACTTTCTTTGAAAAGTGGGCATGAAGGAAATATTGCTGAACACTCACATAAAAAGACTTTACAGACATTGGGAAAATTTAATTGTCAAGCTGCTCTTCTAAAATGTAATATTCATTATTTTATACCATTTTAATTGTTCCTTTACTATGAGCAGTACTGACGCATCAAGCCAAATGATGACAGAAGATGACTCTATTTTTTTTTTTCTAGGAATAGTTTTCCAGATAACACAAAGATTTTGAAAACAGCTGCTGCTTTAATTGATACAATAAATGCTTATCTTATTTTCCAGATCAAAGTGCCAGTCTGCTTTAATACAGAACAAACAGTAGATACTTTGATCTAGAAAAGGAGATGAAATGTTTAAGCTGTACCTAATACTTTGCAAACAAAAATAAATTAGACTGTTTTCACCATTATGAAATGAGAACTAATATCAGGAATATGACTTATCACATGAGATATTATTATGATATACTATTGTTTCATTAATCTTGCTAATACTTTGTTGATAAGAAAATTGAAGTGAAAATATAAAATAATTTCAGATAATTTCATATTTTTCAAACTTTTTTCACTTTGATATACCTTGGAGTTATTTTATCAAAATCTGTACACTATCATAAAAACAATTTTAAAATTAAAATTTCATGGAAAAAAATCACTAGCATCAGAGGAGTGAAGCAATTCAGAGAGAGCTGTGAGGAATGTAAGTAATATGAAATAATTGTCTTTAAGTAGTTCCATAAAATGGAAACTCTGCAGAGAAGTAGAAAAGCAAACATACGATAGGAATAGCAGAAGGTAACCTATAATTACAAGTTTTCAAGAATCGATTTTAATCAAAAATTAAAACAAACGCACAATATTGTAACTATGCACAAACCTTACACTGATATCACATCACATAACTATAATATTATTATATTGTAAAAATGACTTAATCCTTTGAAAAAACATAGAAGCTAAATAGAATTCCCCAAATCTTCTCATGGCTAGATACAAATAAAGCTTCTAAACATCGCATTATATGTGACTATCAAGGCATGTGTTTGTCTGTTCCTAGGCTATCACACGTTTCTTCTGCCTGATGGATTCAGACTTTACGGGAAATTTCATCAGAGGATATAAAACAATCAGGGTAACTACTCTTATCAGTTTTATGTAATAGATATAAGAAGTAAGAATAAAGACCTTTCAGCGTACTGAAGACTGGCCCTGAATTTGTACCTAACACATAATAATGCACAATTTGTAGCTAACACATAATTCATGTGACTGCCTTTCCAAGGGATTTAGGGCATGTGGAGGAAATGGTGGGTGGAAGAAGGGTCCACGCTAGTTTCTCATAACAGTGTGAGTGATGAAACGTGACAAGGGGAAGGAAAAGAAGCAAACCCTTTGCTGAAAAAGCTGGAAAGGAAGCCACTGGTGTAGGGCATTTCTATACATTACATTACATTAAAATATGATGTCAGTAAATGCATTCATTTACTGTATACTAAAGGGCATTTTATATTTATTTATAAATTTTGTCCACCAGTGCTTTTGAAAACTTTGGTTAATGTCTGAAGAAATTTTTTTTCTCTAGTCCTATAGAAAGGCATGAGAACAATGCTGTTTTACAGCTGCAGAAGATTTGGGATCTGCATGTGGAAACATGTGGAGCTGCCGAAATGGAGTTGCTGCTGGAACAAGTAAGGCAGAGTGCCATGCACAGTGATGCTGACCAAATACCAAACATTCTCCTCCTAAGAACTGCCCCTATTGATTTTAAAGATGAGGCAGAGCAAAGTCATCGGTCTTAAAGTCATCTCAGGAAGATTTCTTTTACACAGTGCACTCGTATGAGCAATCTGTTCATTCTTGATGAACAAAGCTTAGTTCATTCTTTTATGAACAAAGGAAGCATTTACCAATTTAGGTTTCATGAACATGGTTCCATAAAAAGAAACACACTTAGGTCTATTTCACAAAAGCGCTATAAATAAGTGAAGAAGAACCTGCAACTACACAACAGATTTCTAAAACAAAGATCAGTAATTTGCCATTTTCCAAAGACTATCTGTAGGCAAACTTTTGAAGGAAAGATGAAGAGAGGCGCATGAGTGGATAAAAGGTAAGCTACAGTGTTTAACGTGTTCTCTGAGGCCTCTTTCATCTATACTGCGATGTGATACCTATATGGTCATCTTTTTTTCTTTTATTTCAATCAAAAATCTACAGACTTGTCAAAATGCTGCTCTCAAGAAAATCTACATGGATTTTTCTGAAACAATTTCTGTGTACTTGCCCTCTATTAGAGAAGCTGTGGGATACCATGTATTTTTTCCTTTGCCTCCTCTGGCTACACTACTTCCGATCATGAAGCTCGTTTAGTTCAGGTCACCAAACACGCACACCGTATCCCCATGGATCTGTCTCACACTGCTTCAGAGAAGCTGCAGAAGTGCAGAAACTTGCACGGTGTCAGACAGACTCATCCCGCCTATACCGTTGAGATGAAAGTGCAGAAAGGCATTTGCAGAAAGGCAGACAGAGGGCCTGGGTGGGAAACACTCTGCCTTTTCATTCACAGCTCTTCACACATACTCAACTCAACTCTACTCTTGTGCCTTGACCAAAAAGGACATTTAATTAGACATGGTATATCTACATAAATGGAGATCCCACATACCCCAAAATCATCACAAATACTTGTAGATATTTTTATAAAGGCACATGGAAACCTAATGTACAACAGCATTCTCCTTTGAAGAAAATGGTGAAATACTACCCAGCGCATGCATGAAACAAGAATACTGCTCAGTTGTGAGTGAGTGCTCATGAGCAGTCACTTAATCACCACGGCGAGTGTTGAAATGGCTCCTGCCAATTGCTTGTGGGTCAGGGTAGTTAGCAACACCGAAACGGAAATCTTTGCGTTAAACAGGGTCAGTGGAAAACATCCTTTTTGCAGTGTTATATTTAGGAAGCAGAGCCATCTTTTCTAGAGCTCTCGGATGAGGTCAGGATAGTATGAAAGAGATCTGAAATGACCATGTAACTGTATGCCAGGCATGATTAGTCATGTTGGATGCAGACTTTCCTTCCCTGGCATGATAGCAGAAAGCAGAGGATGAAAGCCATGAAGCATCCCCTCCTCACACATACACTTTCAAAAACTCCGCAGGGCAACATCTAATGTCAAATATTGTTTGAGAAGTCTGAAAGACCAGTTCGGACTTCTGATGATACCACTATATGTTTTTTTTTTTTCATAAAAAGCACAAGCTGGTATCATCTAAGATCAAAAGAAAGTACTAGTAGTATGGTGAATATAGTCCTTTGCTGTTCTGACTCTTACAAGTTCCTGCAATCTAGGTGTAATCTAATTCAGTAAAAAATGTATTACCACATTTCCACTTTCATGGGACAAACCTACCTCCACCATCATGACCATCACAACTCTATTTTCAACCAGTGACCAGTTTTTCTAAACTTATCTGTATGTTTGGAAGCTGAACGGGGATTTCAATGCTTTAGAAAGCCACAGCACGCCGAGTTATCTTTCTCTTTCTAAAATTGCCATGCATTTTCTAGTTTGTGCATAAGACGGGCTCCAGGGAAACAGAGCGCCGCGGTGCGTGGCCAGGCAGAGAAGCACACACGGCAGCGCTGCTCGCGGCACCCTCCCAGCAAGCCGGGCCTCCGCAGGTCAAGGCCAGCCTGGCCCGCGACCAAGCGGAAAAGGTGCCACAAACACTTCCATAAAACGAAGCCTAGCCAGAGCGAGGAAAATAAAACGAGTCTGTGAAATGATCACAGTTCTTACCATGATGAGAGCTTACCAGTCATAGGTACAATATCCTAGATTGCAATTTCAAGTCAGTGAGTAACAAAAAAAAAATATTTTTTTTGCCACATACAGATTATGCTTAGAGTACTGCTATTTTTTTTTTTTTTTTTAATGAGAGCTTTTGAAAAGTACTAGAGAGAAAATAGAGAGGGGTCTCACCAAGAACCAATGGAAGGGAAGGAGGAAGCAGCTGCAGAAACCCTCATGAATTGCAAAAGACAGGTAAACTTCAAAACTCAGAATTTTGGAACAGACTAATTCAATGCACATTGCTGAATTTAAGGAAAGTCAAATAGAATAGACAGCAGGAGCAGTTCAGTAACAGTTTTACTTCATTTCACTTCTCTTTGCTTATTTCGTATTTCTGTTATTTTGTCAATACTTCACACTTCAACTTACCATATCTTTTCCTTTCCTTACATTGTCATATTCACAAACACACAACCTCACTTTATTTCAGAGAAATATGTTGTTTTGCTGTCTTTAAGAAGCTCCAAGATGAAATTTCCAGGAAGACAGATACCACTGTTTAGGCTTGGCTGTATAAGACATTTTAACATTTTAAGGCATTTTAACATTTTCCTGAAATTATTCCCAGGTCGCATATGCCAATTTTTCAGATCACACATAGATTTTTTTTTTTTTTTTTTAAAATATAGCACGCATTTTCAAAAACTTGAGATGAAAAAATGACTTTTTTTTTTTTTTTCTATCTAGCAACTATTCACACTAGCATTTGGGGTTTTACATTTATTATACAGCATTACTATTATTATATAGCATTATAACATCACTTGCAGCTAACGCCACACAGATAATGCATTCCTTATAGACATGTGCATGATAACAGCAAGAATAGTGCAATGAGCAGTAATGAGGAGCTCAGATTTACAAAGACTTGCTTATATTAATGATCAACATTATTACACTCAGCATAGTTTTGCATCTTTGCAGTATCAAAATAGTCATATTGATTCTATTATGAAATATTCCAGCCAGTTCTCTTAGATGTTTGCAGTAGATACAAATATCTGATATAATTTCATATTTTATATTCATATGTGTATATATACACTTTTGTCACATTTTCCAAATATTGATATAAATTTTTCTCTGATTAACTATGGTGATATAAATAAAGCTCAAACATATTTCCCTAATACAAACAATCTCTGCAAGCACTTCAGCCTCAATCTCTTCTGTTTTCCATCTCAAAGGATATTTTGCTTAATCTTACTAAAATGATCCAGATTTAATAAGTTGGTGCTTTAAAATCACTTTTGTGATTCAGGAATTGGATTTACTTATTATTTGACTATTATGCTGCCATTGTTACTGTGGAAGGCATAGCGGGGAGCAAACAAGGAATGAATTTATTTAATCAAGTGTTTCATGTTCATGTTCAGCACTTAACAAAATCTAACTCTAGGTGTCCAAGTTATCTGATTCACCCCTTTTGTTCCCTGCAAGCAGTGGAGGGGAAGGTCCTACTGGGAGGGAGCAGGGGGCTGAGCTGGCCCCAGCACCACAGCACCAGCTCCTGCTCAGCTACGGGCACCGATAAATGCAGCGTCTCAAGCTGGGATGCAGGAAGAGCCTGGCATTCCTTGGTTTGCCATCCATTTCGCCTGCGCTTGGATGAGGAAGCCCACTTCTGTGATGCCCAGCAGCATCTGCAGCCTCCATCTGTGTCCCACTTGCTTACATTGCAGCTGCCTTTACAGTATTCATTCTTCCAAACACCTTACTGCACGTAATATTGTTTCACTGGAGGTTTTTATATTACGGCAGAAACATGACTTTGAATACTAATGCGTTCTAATGGCTAGCAAATACGGATTTCAGTAGAAACATCTGCTTATTTACACAGCTATAAAAGTAAGAATAAATAGTGTGCTACCATTAGGACCAAAAAAGAAAAAAACTCAGCCACATTACGTCTGTTGGCTGCATTTCAAAAATCCAGATGTGTGTTTCTGATCTCTTGCTCTTAGGACTTCCAAGTTGAATCTTCTCCCTAACTGTCGAATTCTCTTGCATATTTTTCCCTAGTATGTTTTATAAATAACAAATCAAAATCTTGGACTGCATTGTTAATCCATGGTCTGTATGGACAGTGATTTTAAACAGATATTGGTACTTCCTGAACAAGTGCAGCTGTGTGATTTCTTACTTATTTATTCCATAGGCTCAATGCCTCAATACACATTCACCTCATGACTTTTAGTTTGAGAGAAACCTTATCCTGAAATCTTTTAAAATATTTCCAAGTAGAACCTTCACCAAGTGAGCTACTAAGCTCATCCTGATGAAACCTGAACCTAGGGACTGCTTTACCAGTGGTAAGAGCAACAGAAGGGCTTAAGGCTTGCTCCTGCTCACTCTCAGGCACATGTGCTTAGTGGGTATTTTCTGAATGGGCCAGATCAACCAAGGGAAACCTCTGAAAACTTGATCTGGGAAGCGTCCACAATTTTTGAACTGCAGAAAACCAAAACAAATGAGCTCTTGCTCAATTAAGGTTACAGTAAGATGTCACTAACCAGATATAACTCTTAAAGCTCGGAGGTGCATTCTGGTGGAGACAAGGCACTGTCTTATCAATCTTGATCAAATCAATATCCTTATCAAGTCAATATCTGCAGACGGTTTCTCTCTCAGAGAGATATATTAACGTTACTCGCCGCTTGTGTAATTGATACTGGAGGAGATGGGCGTGCGGTCCAAAAAGCAGTGCGGTCTACAAGCCAACGTTGGCAGTGCTACGCACCTGAGAAAGACCGGCTGGCTGCAGGGCTGTGCCTCGTGGGCGCCTGGGACAGGGAGACGAGGCTGGAGGGCTGGCTGGCAGGCTGCACTTCAACATGAAAGTAGACTGAGATGAAGGAAGAGAACAGCCCTGTATCTCGCTTAGGCCCTTTAAGGGCATACTTTACTTTTTCCTCTGAGGAAAAAAAAAAAACGAACCTTCTTAGAGACTTCTTCATTTTACTATTTATAAACTTTTTAAGCACAATATTGCTCGATATTTTGTTACTTATTATGATGCTAAATTCCTAAAATGGATGCTAAAACTTCACTGTGCACATTTCCTTATTAAAAACTGTCTTTTTATGAAAGGTCATCCACAGATAATAAACCAACAGATGTATTTAGAGATTACATGTTAAAATATGGTCACAAAAATAAATATATTTTCCTTCTAGATAGTGATAAATGATTATCATTAGAATACTGAATAAGCAGGAAAAATGTGTTTATACATATTAAAAAAATGCAGTTTTCTAAGTGAATTTTTCTTTTACTAAACACTTCATCCTCTCTAAAAAAATAATCATGTCATTAGTCAAACAAACTAATCTCAAGAACAGCATGGTATAAATAACATGTCAGATAAGACAGGAAGCCCTTTGTAAATTTTACTGTACTTGTTTTCCAATCCTACTTTAAGTAATCTTTGGATATGTTTAAAATCAATATTTAATGTGAATACCAGCCTTAGAGAATATTTACAGAGCAACAGACCTCATCAGCATATTTCTTTTCCCTGACTATCTTTAATGAACCTGTTTAAGAACAAAGTAATTAAATGGTTATGCTATAAAAATAGATACATATTTTAATCAGTCTCTCAGACACAAAATGCCATCAGAGAAAAATGGGAAGTGAGAAAATGGACATTTTTCAAATATCAAAGAAGACAGAGAGCCTTGATACTGAACTTTAAAGAGGACACCTGGAAAATTCTTCTCAATTTCATTTGTTTGGAAGAAGAAAATGAAATGACAAAATACTGTCAAATCTTGAGGCTAGAAAATTGAAATTTTTTTTCTGGAAAACTTTTAAATGTAGAGAAAAAAAACAAAACAAAAATAAAGAGTCAGACCATAATTTGGATTTTTTTTTTTTTTTTTTTTTTTTTTTTTTTTTTTTTTTTGCTATTTCAAGTCCATGTTTTTTTCTGGGGAAAGTAATTTAATTTGCTGTCAATGTCAAGCTGAAACTCAGTTTTTGACAAATGAGGCTTTGCTATTTATTAGGGGAAAATCATAGCAGAATTTGTGTTAACTTCTAGGTTTAGCAAAGAGCTACCAAAGACTACAATCCAGATGTCATTTTTTACTTGGCTTCAGATCCTGTTAGATGAAAGGTCTCTAACACACATTATTTACATTTGTTGAAGTTCTCTTGAGTATGAGGGAATTCTAAACCATTTGAAATTGTAGTTTTGCTGAATACTACATTTTATACTGTCTAGTGCATTGCACTCAGGTGCTAAAAATACACATCACCTAATACAGCTTTTATTAAGGAGGCATATTTTGGCAATTTTACAGAAGATGGAATAATGTAGCTTGGAAAGTGCTAAGAATTAGCATTATTGTTGCTTGAAATATTATTGCTATCTACTGTTGCAAAATCAACACTCCCACATGGAACAGATGGTTTACTTAAAATATGGAAAGAAAGAATTATTGATAGATTTCAGCTACCAGAAAAAAAATGCTACTAACCAATGAAATCTATGCAGGAATTTGGACACTGGAACTATTTATATTGAAAAGAAAATATCACATAATTTTACTCTGTGTGTCAGAATATTATGCTATTAATCACATTGTTAAGCAATAATAAATATTAAATAAGAAATAATAAAGCATTTTAAATAAGAAATAATAAAGTGTTCTAAATAATGCTTTAGCCCACACGATTCTCTGAGTTTTTTTAAACTGTTTAGTTTGGTCCCAAGTGAAGAGAGTTCAATAGTGAAATAGGGAAAGAGTTTCCAAGTGAAGCAGAAGGTAGTTGGTGAGATAATGGACCAACACTATTTTCAGTGCATTTATTTGTTTAATTATAATTTGGAAATTCCTGATTTTGAGGTTTGGAAATATTTTTTTGATTTTGATAACTTGATCAAAGTATAAAAGCATATGAAACATGCTAGTGATTCATTAAGGACTGAATTTACTACTGGGGGATAAAAGAGCTATTTAAAGATTGCTGATGTGTGTGTTGTTTCTGTATCTTATGTTATGTTAATAAAGCCATAAGTAAAATGCAAGGATACAATTGAAATGAAAAAGGTTTATGTTAATGGAATACTTTGCTACTAAATCAAATGGGAAAAAGGCCAAATGCTTTGTTTCCACATTTCACTGTAAGTATTTTTATCAATACTGACACTAAGTTTCATTATTTATCTCTCTCTTACCGTTAAGTAAATCTTCTTTCCATCTGTTTAAGAGTGTCCTATAATACCCACTAGGTGGCACAACAGCTATTCAGAAGCAAAAGTCTGGAGTTGGCAACAAAAATTTTAAGCAGCTTCTCATACAGTCCACATTGTAAGTCAAAATTATAACCAATTGACTTATATCTATTCTGTGATAGGGACAGTAGCTAAAATAAATGCCCAATAAATAAACCAAATATTTTAATATTATTAAAATCGTGTAAGTCTGAATCAAACTAACAGCCAAATTACTAACAACGGAATTTCCCTTCTTCCTAAAGCAGACACAAGATAATGTCCTGGTGGAATCTGTAACTTCATCAGATTGGTCCATTCAAATTCCATCTCCCTACCTGTACGCTGAAAGATGCAGACTTTTAAAGTCACTTGGAAACCAATGGTAGCTGACCCTGGGAGTTTTAATGAATGTAAGCAGTTCTGCTTTAATCATACGCAGGCAAGCAATCAAACAGTTATCAATGCCATCGAACCCTTTTTGAGGGTTTGTTGGCAATTTTTTGTTTTGTTTGCTTGCTTTTTCCAGCTGCAAAGCAACATAAATGGAGACATGGCAACGATCTTGACGGGGGTCAAGAGTGGGTAGGAGGTGCTACTGAGAAGTTTATCTTGAATTGCTCTTCATAATGCCCCTGTGAGAGGTTCTTATTCAAGCTAGCATTTCATTTGGTTACTGTATTTTTGTTTGTTGGAATATCTGCTTTTTCTGCCTACTTGAAATATATCCTGCAAACATAAAGTTTTAGAACCATACTCTCATAATTTCAGTATAAGATATATACATTCAGGATAAAGGAAGAACTCATAGTAATGAGTTAAATGTGGAACTGAAGTCCATCCCTACTTCTGTCGTGTGTAGGATTTCTGCATAGGAGGAATCACTTATTCAGATCTTGAAAGTAACACCACCTTACTTTGAAAGAATACTCTGAAATTAATAATGCCTGTGCATTACTAATGCATTCCTAAATTTCTGCATTTGCAGTTTTGCAAAATAAAGATATTTACCTATATCTTTGCAGGGTTTGGTCTGCATGCTTCTAAAATTTTCAGATCACTCCACCAACAAAAAGAATACTTTTTAATTTTTGTGTAGTCATCTACTGCCCTACACATTTTGTACTCGCTACGTAGCTGGTATACTCATGGCCTTCGGCATTCCTTCCTTAGGTCTCTCTTAAGTTTCATCCATTTTGACATGAAAAATAGAAAAAACTCATGGAGATTTACTTACTTTAGGCAAAAAGGTTGCTAACTGAGTAACAGAGTTTTGCTTCTAAACTAAGAAGGTAATTTGGACTAACAATCATCTGCATTTGCCCCTTCAAGCCTAAAAGGTCTGTATTCTGCAAACCATTAAAGCCTGGGATCATCAACAAAAGACTTAAAACCAGAAGTTCCAGCTAAATTAGAAGGAAAAAATAACCCCATTCTTGACTGGGTTGGTGGAACATGGAAAGTGGAAAGCCAGAAGGAAAATCTGTACCTTGAAAAATCCTCTCCCCCTCTAAAGGTCAGAGGAATCTCAATGCTCAGAGTAGGAACTTTAAGGGGTGCAGACTGCACGCAGTTTCCCTGCTGCCCATTGGCCCACATCGGAAGTCTTAATGCTTCATTAACTATTTCCTTCCATCTCTCTGCCTTTTATCTTCCAGCTGTCTAAAATTGAAGCATTGGGGTACCTGCGGATCACAGAGAAGTCCCCATGGTCTTTGAGGAGGCATTCAGCAGTCAGTGTCTCGAGCTATTTTTGAAAATTCTACCAGTAATCTGCATGGCTCAATTTCAGAGATGTGGATTATCTGTGTTTCTACTGAGTTTAGTGATAATTCAGGAATTCGCTTGCAATTCCAAAGTCTGATTTTGAAGAAAATAATACAAACCAGGTTACAAATGGTCAATAGAAGGACAGGGAAGAGGAAACTGGCAACACTGTCAAGGGCCCAGACTTATCCATGAGGAACAAAGCTGAATCTTAGGCACTGTTGGAGTAATAGATCCTAAGCTTTTGCCAAAGGAAGAGTGTGCGTAAATCTTGTAGCCTGTAGCTTGCTTTTCCAAAAGTCTGCACTCCCGCATCAACTTGCTAATCTTTGTTTGTATTTACCTAACTCAGGTTATTTCCAGCTGAAAATGTATCTGTACAGTCAGCATTCTCCAGGTTCCAGTTTATTAGTGAATTTAAATAAGCTGAAACTCTTAAGGATTCACGCAAACCTAGCAATATTCCCTTGCTGGCTGTGCTTTCAGCTGCAACAGAAGCATTGCACTTCTGCAGCTGCAGAATATTAAAACTCAAAGATGAGCGTTTCAATGGCACTTGTACATTTCTGCCCTTCCATCTGTCCTTTATCACTCATTCACTCACAGAAGGAAGTGACTTTTGCTGCCAAGGTAGAGGTAAATTATATCAGACAAGGGCAAAAATATTCATTAGCTTACCAGAAGAAAAAACTTCGAGGTTGCAAAATGTCAGCAGAAATAAGAGTTTCTACTGTTCCATTCTGATGACCTTATTCAAAAAGAAGTAATGAACAGCATAGCTTTTTGCTATTAGAAATAATTTTCAAATTATATGACCTGGATGAATTAATTTTTTGCTAGACGGTCTCTACCTGTCAATACTTGTTTTTCCTTTCATGAAGCAGACGAAAAGCTTTTCTGGGAACTAGAAACAAAAATTTGTGCTCTACTTATAAAAAGTGAAGGTTGGAAAATAATAAATGTTGATGTCATTGGAAATATTGTCATTAATTCCAAAGCTGCAAGACCTCGCGCTGGTTTTATTTCAACATATTTTGTTTGTAATTCCAACTTTTTTTTTTTTTTTTTTTTTCCATTTGAACAATTTAAGACATTTGCAAAGCCTCTTGTCCCTCTTATTTTGTAATGCAGAATAAAAATATTTTGATGAAAACAAGCCTTTGTATTATTTAGATTGCAGAATTTGACTCCTGCAGGAAGAGAAACTGGAGATACCCAGGGGCATGCGTGTTCACTCACACCTAGCCTGTAGCAGAAGTAGCAAGAAATGGAGATTGTGCTACGAGAAGATACCAATGGAGGGTAGCTAAAGCTCCAGTCACCGTGCAAAGTCTAGCACCAGCGAGTTTCCAAGAATGATGGGTTGTGGCACCCAGGGAGCTTGCGCTCGGGGTTTCAGTCAAATACAGCACAAAATCTCAAGAGGGAATAACTTATTTGGAACCTTTCATTACCCCAAAGCAGCTGCAGGTTGGGAGTTTGCTCTCTGCACAAGCCAAACAAGAAGATGGGCTAGGAAACCCTGGCCAGCACGTTCCCAAGGATGCCATCTCAGCGCCAAGCACAGACTCTGCTGTTCTTTCAAGTGGCTGGGAAGCATCCAGGTGCACAGCTGAATTGGGATCGAAACAGGGCAAATCGGCTTTCCAGCTACAGCTCTTACAGTACTGCAGATCAGAGTTCAGCTGAGCTTTTTCATGCACTCATGGAAACTTCAGGGGAGGAATTAAGCCAGCAAGAACAGCAGAGTTATCAAGCCTTGAGGATGTGAGCCTCAAATCTTAGCTGGTACTTTTTCTAACCATGTGTTGCTCTAGTAAAAGGCAGGGAGCACCAGTGATAACCTGAAAATAGGCAAAGACCCTATGTCTTACATATCTATTTATACATCCTATCTTTCATATAAGGAGCCTATACATCAGCACTGCTTACAAAAAGTACAAGGATAATTGATACACACTCAGACAGGCAGCACTCTGGGTGATCTCATTTTAGCAGCAGATGGAGAACCCATGTGGTTTTACATTTATTTCACATATACATTATTCATTTTCTTGCCTGCATTAAGTACTTGACCATATCCCATAGAATCACATTCATATTATAATCTTCACTATTTTAACTATCTTCCAAAAAATATCCATTAATATTAATTAAGAATGTCTTAGCTTGCAAATCTAGTGAATTTGCAAAAATAATTTCTTCTTTAGAACGTTTCTTCAAGACAGGTCATTCCATTAAGTAATTTTTGCTGTACTGTCCGCTTTAATTTATACTAAAGGCAAGTAAACTCAGATCACTTAATTGTTAAATAGGTGGATGGGAAAAAATTTCTTCCTTCTTTATGAATTAGACATTTCTTTTTTTTCTTCTTCTTCTAAAATGTAAAGAAATTTCCAAATCAATTAATCAATCATTTTAGTTCCCCTAAGTATAAAAAAACAAATTCTCAGAAATCAACAATTTCAATATAAAGACCTATTCCATTTATGAATTTCAAATGCGTTCCATGGTCTATGCAGAAATACGGAGTCCCTCGTGTGCACACGTGCACCCACAAAAGCAATATTGCATTGCTGTTATAGAAGTCAATAGCCTACCTTGTTTTCTGTTCCTTATGGGGCTCACTTCATTCTTGAAGTTATTTTAATACCTCATTTTTATTAATGAGTATAAAATCAATTTATCTAATAGTGATGTCCAAGCCTCAAATGAATTACTGTGTAAGACATATTCATACCTTCAGCAGAAAATTCCTTAAAGCTAATAGGAATGCTATTCAATTTGACCTTTTTGTTAAAGCCAGTTAAATATTGAACCTTACTTTGTGTGTCTGGATTACATTTGATTTAATAAATCTAAATGGAGTAGAGACCTTTTCACTGCTTCTCAGCATTATTTCTCCATCTAAGTAGAGCATGAGCTTAGTGAGCTGGGCCCAACTCTGCTCAGCAGCCTGGACCTGCAAGGTGCCAGATGCCTTACAGGGGAGGTCCAGATCACTTGGAGCCATGAAACGCTACCCGTCCACTTGATTAACAAATTGGTACTCACCAGCTTGATTTTATGGGACTTACTTTGCAAAGTCTCTGAATATGTGACTCTTGCTAACAAGAAAGTCTGAAATCCAATCTGCAAAGGATTTTGTAGGAGGAACTGACAGCGGCTCAAGTGCTGCACTCCTGTGTGCTCGGCGGCTTCCTGGTTGCCTCTTTTGTCCTTAGTAGACTTCTGTTAGAGGGCTGGAGTTCTTCATTTCTGGGTTGTAATGCATTATCATGCTCTTTCATAGATTTGAAATTTTTTGGTTTTGTGGCAAACAGCAAAAAACCCTGATGCCTTTTAATGGCTTTCTCTGCTGTAAGATTTCCACCCTAAATTCTTCTAAGTACATAAACTTGGTAGGTTCCTTATATCTATCTTAACATAGCCTTTGTGTTAATTTTTACTGACTTTTTTATTGACATTTTTATTTTCTTTTATTATTGGAATTTTCTCATTCCAATCTCATTATAATATCAATACATAACCTCATCCCCAAAGTTACCTGCCTCCAAGGAAGGACCACTCCTCACTGAGCATGCTCTCTAGATTTTCGATTGTAATGAAATGATAAAGAACACTACTTTGAGCAGAGAAAGCTTCGAAAGCTCACTTGATAGAATGGTTGAAGATTAGATAGAAGTGGACATATAAATAACAGATAACAGCTTTTTGTTCTAAGGAAACATTGATTTTATAAAACTGCCTTTTTAGCATTGGAATAACAAGCCAATAGGTAAAATTCAGAAGATTTTTCTCTTGGAATCTTTTCAGTTTGATAATGCAAAAAAATAAGGTAAGTGCCAAAATACTTTCATTATGTCATGCATAGTTTTTAAATATTTAAATTGAAAGAAAAGTAATTAATTAAATAGAACCATATGCAATGCATTTTGACATTTTCATTAGAATTGTCATGTTCTGAAGAAATTCTTCCTTTTTATAAAAAAAGCACTTTGCTTTGGAAAATTGTTGCATCAAAATCTTTCTAGCCAGCGCCATCTGTATGGTTTACAGATGGGAAGTCATACATTCATCCACTGAGTTGGAGACATCATCTCATTAAGAAATTTCTCTGAGTTTCTCTGAGCATTTTTTTCTATAAGAGCCTGCATCAAGCATCAAGCATTTTTACATCGAGCTCTATTAGAGTGCTGGCCTAAAGAGCCTTGAAGGAGACTCTGGAGAACAAAATGAATTACAAGAAGACAGTGGCTTTCTCTTTATCCTCGAAACGGTATGTGTGCCCAAACTCAAGGATCGATCCAATATCACACATTCCTGACTCGTCTGAAGATTCAGAAGAATCGTTGCCAAAGGAAATAAACATTAAGGCTCCAAAGACTGAAACAAATCTGTGGTGCGATGTACATCAGTAAACCATTAAGCAAAATAATTGGATGTTTTTCAGTGCCATAAATATAAGATTATGCTAATTTTATCTCTATGTTGCTAGAAACTAGTAGCACATAGTGTATGGAATGTAAATATTGCTCTAAAATTTAACTCACCACTTATTCTTAGCTTATAGCTAAAACTAAAGCTTCCAAATCTTAGAAAACTACCCAGATTTGAAGCTTTTCCAAGGTCCTGGGGTTTAGGGAAGAAAAATTCTTCTGCTTTAGGAAGAAATAAGTTAAAGTTATAATTTTAGGGCTAAGCGTCCAATACTTTCAAAGAGTTCAGACAGACATCTCGCCCTGCTGCCTTTTGAGAAGAGAGACAAGTCAAGCCTGGGGAGGTCAATCTCTGCAGTATTATTCTAGAAGTCAAAAACAGGGAGCTAATATTCTAGTTCCGACAGTAATTCCGTCACTTTGAAAATATAATTCCTCCTAGTAAATTTTTCAAAGGTTTCACGGCTGGTTTTCACATGAACTAATGATGGTATAGGAAAAGCGCTTGGAAACCCAGAAAGTCAAGACCAAAGATGACCACAGGTGAACACCAAACTATAGGCTTGCATAAAATTGGTTAAGATCTTGTCTTTTGTCTGTTTTATGCCTCAGTTTATCTGTGTTAACTCAGTAGAAAAAAAAAAAGCTTTTAATCAGTTGGCTATTCTGAACTGTAACTGAAGTGCACTGGATCTATGCCATTCATACATACGTATAATTACACACACACTCTTCTTGTATGTCATAACCATTATGGAATATTTATGAGACGAGACAGAATGATCATCAATTTCTTATGTCTGGTACCATTTCTTCTACTATTTACAAACACCAGGTTTGTTTTTACAGAGCCTATGTTTATAATATAGGAATGAAAGGGGAAATAACCATGAAGGGTCATCAAAGACTCCAAAGATTTATTGCAGGTAGTCCTCCAGTCAGAACTACTTTGTGAGCCATTCTATATANAAGTAGGTTACTCCTACAGCTTTTGTTGGTTTTCCCTGTTTTAAAATTAGAAGAATAAATTCTCTGTCACACAAGGGCTTTCCTGTAGCAGCACGCAGCTTGGCTAGCTTGCTACTCTCTCAAGGATTCAGGATGCCAAGAGCCAGTAAGGGACTGCACTTCCAGAGGTTTCTATGGAAAATGAACAGAGCTTCCATCCGCTGTCCCTGACAGTATAATTCCAGAGTGTTCTTCACCCAGGCATAGGAGCTGTGCTGGCTGTTGACAAGTAACAGGCTTTTCAAGCAGTTGCTACCACTATGAGCAGTAATAGTGCGCACAGCTACCTTTAAAACCGCTATGAGCAGTAATGTGCACACACCTACCTTCAAAACAACAACTGAGACCAAAACTCACTCTGGACAGACAAGGAGGCAGTAGCTTTTCTGTATTTGCAACCTTGAGCACCTGAGCACAATTAGTAATAAACTAACCTTAAATGTGATTTCAGTAATTCTAAAGAAGCAGCAAATTACACCATGAAGTTCCTGCTTTGTACCTACACCTGCCTTAGGAGAGTAATTTTATTGCCCTAGCTTTATTTACGGTAAGCAAAACCTGCAACTCCCAGCCATACACCAACTGCTTGACATAATCTCAGGAGTTACTTTGTTGTGGCATATTTTCTGATATTTCCTACTGACTTATTTCATGCTCCTTATTTTGCTGGTAGATTTTCCAGGTAGTAGTGGAGATCACATATGCAGAAACTAACAGCTTCTACTTTCTTTTATGGGCCAAATGCTAAGCATGAGTGCTGCAAACAGATAAACCAATAAAGCAAACAACAACAGGCGTGCTCAAGGAGGCTTGCCACCTTCCCTTGGACACTCCTGCACTGCCAAGTCCTCTTTCATGTGTTCCCCAACCCTGCCTCTCTGCCTCTCCATCTGAGAGCCAAAGGGCCGTGTAACAAAACCCTAAAACTTCACAGCTCTTTTCCAGTAACGCAAGTTTAGAGACAGGATTCCACAG
>VZSV01000037.1:530043-554554 GCA_013398735.1 Nothocercus julius
AAAAAAAAAAAAAAAAAATCAGAGGAAAAATCCTCCAGGATATGGACAGATGGACAGTCAAGGTAAAAGTAAAATTAACTCACTGTCTATTCAGTAAAATCTACAGGAATAACTCATAATGATTCTCCCAAGAGAAAGCTCCAGCAGGAAGTTTTCTACTTTCTACTTCTTGGAAAGTGTACTTTGGAGGAAAAAATAATTATCTGCTTGGAAATTCTCAACAAGCCAGAATACAACCTCAGATGGTTATTATGTGAATTAGAAAACTTTTAATAATAAACACATAAGTATGCCTATTTTATTTTTAAAATACACATGTCTAATACATGTGTATAATCTCTTGGGTTTGATGGGCACTTGGAACTGAATTTCATAGAAAAACATGGTTCAACAAAAGTATTAAGACTTTTTTCACATTTCTTAACGAGTCAGAATCCTCAAGTGTATTTTCAAGTGCTATTCACTACAAGTGAATTGTGGCAAGAACTAAAAAACATAGATATAAGCATAGAGGGAAAATGGATATTGACTCATTCCCAAAGGAAATCGCATTACCTCTCAGTCTTTACCATATTTGTGCAGGCATTGTGGCCAATGCTGCACACTATGAAACAGTTTTCCAGTAGCACCTTTTGGAAAACTTGCTGTTTTCAAAGACATCTTCCCATTGGTAATGAGAAAAATTTCTCATGCAAAGTACCTATGCAATTGCCTATGGTAAATAGGTCTAAAATAAGTCTATAGACAAAGCAGGTGTAAAAAAGAGTCTATAGTATATGTCTCTTCACTAAAAGAGTTCACTTGCAAATAGGAGATTAAAACTACGATTTGGAATATATTTTAAAAGAGAGTGGAATAAAATATGAAAAAGTTATAAACATCTTCCTTCACAGAAAATTATTTTTATAATATAATTCTACTTCAATGTCATATTCATTTGAAATATTGACTAATTGTTCAGATTAATCTGGTAGTGCATAATGTTAAATCTGAAGTTTGGAGAAGTTATAATAAACAAACTACTTTGGAGAGAAGTCTTTATCTTTTGATGCCTGTCCTCTAATTCTAAATTAATCCTGTTTTGGTAGTTGTTTTTAACAGGTGAACTGAAAGCTTCACAAGGGAGGATAGATTTCAGGCTTAAGGTTTTATAACGGATTCTTCAACAGCTGACACCCTTAACACTATAAGCCTTCTTGGGAGCTACATGCCTCTCACTCCTTCAGCAATAACAATATTACCTGTTTCCCTCAAGGGAGAAAGCTCTCTCAAGGTTCTGAACTGAAATTTCACCCTATAAATGAAGCAACAATAAAAATTAGATGATTTAAAGACTTTTTTTTTCCATACCAGTATGCTTTTATGCTCTGGTTTACATTACTTTAGCTCTAACTTTGTCATGACCCTCAGCTTGATGTGTACTGCTGTGATGCCTCATACCGAAAAGATTGAGGGCAAAACAATGCAGTGGTGGTACTGCAGTTTAAAAGACTGTTTTGTACCCGCCAACTCAAGTCTGTACAAGACACAAACTAATTGAACATCAAAGAAAGACAGAACAGTTTGAGGAATGAGATTCCTTGAGTTATAAAGAGAGAGTGAAGAAACATACTGTTTATGCTAAGCGGCAAGTGCAGGAGAACCGTCTAAAATGCTGAAAGGAATCAAACGATTTTGGATCTCCAGCCAAAATCTGTGAGATGCTATTTCTCCCCTAGGCCGTCTTTAGTTAAATTATTCCAAGGAACAGAGCACAAGAGTGCCAGGAATAATGCATAGGCACAAGAGTCCCAGGAATAAATCATAGGCTGGGCATACCCAGTATAGGTAAAGAAATCATGGCCTAGATCCAAGCAGAAAGGATTATTTGCAGTGTTAAAAGAAGGACACACAATTTTATATGAACAGAAAGGAAGATTTCTTGCCTCCATGAACTCTCAGCATTTAGGATATGGCTGAAGCTCCGATGGAAGTTCTTAAAATGCTGAAGGCAAGACAGGACAAACTGAGAAAAAAAAGTATGGCAAGGAAGAAACTTGTGTTAGCAAGGTGAGGAGATAGAGGGTCCTGCAAGTTATATACCTGTGCACAGATTTTATGAATTGATGAAAAGGTAGAGGTTTTTAAATTAATACAAACGAAGACCTTATTTGGCAGCTAAATGTCTCATGATGTAGGGATTCTGTCCTAGAGAAATGAAAGACTTTTGTTATTATAGACCATGAAAACATATTTACTTTTCTGGATCAAATGTTATGTGCATCAGAGACAACTGTAACAGAAAAAGCCTCACTTCACAATGCTCACATCCGAAATTCAATAAAAATGTGATTACACGTTTTAAAGTTCTCATCTTCTGAAGTCTCTAACCTTCAATAAAAATAAAAAAGGTTTACAACCTTTCTTTTTGACACACAAATCACATTTTTGTGTCTTTCTATGCTTGTCGGCTCTTGCTGGTTCCATTTCCAACAACAACAAAACCAAAAGCTTTTCTTCCTTTTTGGGGGAGAGGTAATTATGGTTTGCTTGCATTCATATATAAAAGTACTAGTAACAGTAACTTGAGGAACTGTTCCCAGCAATGCTGAGCTACTGCTCATGGATTCTCTCCAGCACAGACATTTTCACTGCTTTAGAAAGCTACAAATGCAGCCTGTGCAAGGGGCTGGCTGGCCTGAAAGAGCAACTCTGCTGAAAGAGCAGCTCAGCAGTGATGGCAGTGAGGACTGCAGCACCTCCGCACCAGAAGAAGGGACTCTCGGGCTCTTTTATTATAGACCATGTCTACTGATGAAGACCAGTCCACAACCAGCCTTTAATTCCATACGCACGCAGAACAGATTTCTGTTCTGAGCCTGTCCCTCAATGGGGCAAAGAACAAAGTTACTGGACTAAAGTTCAGGAAAGAAATAAGAAATTATATAAAGCTGTTTGATGGGTAGAAGTGGCGAGTTACTGAAAACTTGTCTTTTGATTTCCAGGAGAGAGAGGGTGGCAAAAGCAAGACCAAATTACTGTTCCTCTTGCTCAGGCGAGGTACAGGAGGTACAGGAGCAGGCAACAGAGAGTGTCACCCTGCTCCTGCCGTGGGGGCCACGTGTCTCCCCAGCCGCCAGGCAGGAGGCTCTGCCTTTGCACTCGGAAAGGGCTGAAATTGCCATGTTTGCACCAGCTCAGTCAGACGACAGCCCGTGTGTCACCGCAGAGCTTGGCAAAGCAGCTCCCTTGTAATATCTCCTATGAGTATGGAGAACCCAGAAAGAAAGTGGATTCCCAATTTACTCCCGTAGAACCCACATATGACAAAAAGTGATCTCGTGTGTGGAAATGCGCTTTCCCTGAGTTATACTCCAATTAGTTTGCCAAGACAAAGATTTACGCCATGAAGCAATCTTAATGATTAGTTCCTGGGTTTTCCTTTGGAGAACATCATTATTCAAAAGACCCTTGTAAATTCAGTGAAGGAAAAAATGCTCTAGTCAAGTAAAAAAAATAAAAAATCAATAAAAGTAGCTAAAAGGAAATACAGAAACTGCAGATGTATTGATCCTGTTTCACATGGTATACAACTTTAAACTAAAGGAAACCAATATTGAAGAAAATTACTAAGAGACATCATTTGAACTACTGCATTAAAAAGAACTTAATGAATTACGGTATTCTGTTGTAAATGACATTTCAATACAATTATTGCTAACTACAGTGAGCAATACAAATATTTGATGAGTTCATACTGACTTAAATAAAAGAAGCAGTTTGCTTACAGGTATTACCTCTAACTGGTCATAGTACATTTGTTTCTAAGTACTACAAAGCTAAATTTAGAAATTAAAAAGGAAATGTTTGGGGTTTCAAGGTAAGATCTCCATTGTATTTCCTATGTGAGCAATATCCATGCAGGAAATAGGTAATTGTAGCAATGACTCATTCTAAGCAAAACATTCTCTTCCTTAAAAAATTACTGTGAATAAGACACTCCCTATATCAGAGTATCTATAGACAAAATCCTCAGTCTCAGGTAATTTCTTTACTGCCTCACTACTTGCTGCTTTTTTTTTTCTGCATTATTGTAAGTGTGAGATTACACTCTAGAATCTTCATAGTAATAAATAACATTAACAAGAACGTTAAGTTGTAGCTTTCACAGATCATTTCTCCTCAGAGTATACAAACTAAAAATCACAAAAATATCTGCAAGTCCATTTTTACCTTAGAGGCTGCACACCAAGGGTTTATATAAATCCTTACAAGGATTTTCTTCACTGCAGAAAGACATTTTTTCATTTGTGACAATCTTTGTTGTCAGTTTGGTTAAAGACTTTGATCTAGACACCCTTGACACGTCTTCTTCATAAAGTAAAAATGGATCTGTTCTACTGAAATGCCAGGCTTCTTTTATCCTAGTGTATAAACAAACCACTGGCCTAATTGGAAATATCCTTTCAAAAGAACATTAGAGATACAAAACCCCTGCAGGAATCAATTATAAGAGCAAGTTATTTACAAACAGAAGAAAAATAAACACTAAAAGCCCCCACAGCAAGCAAATATCGATGATTTTAAAATAGCAGAAGTTGCTGTGGGTAACAGAAGAAAATATTCAAGACTGTTGAATTTCTAATCTTTTCTATTAAAGAAGGATCTTTAAGAACTTATATATATATACATATATGTGTGTGTGTGTTTCTTTGGAAAAAAAAAGGAAAAGGAAATAACTTGCTTCACCATAAATACAACAAAAAACAGCACAGGCTGTTAAGCTATATACAGGCTAGTTTGCTTGATCATGTTTCTTTCTTTCTTTCCTTCTTTCTTTCCTTTTTTTTTTTTTTTTTTTAGCTAGCAAGACAGATAAAAAAAATGGCAGTGAATTACTTTCAAGAGATCAACCAGTACTGTCACACAGCAGACTAAACTATAATGGAAAAATTCATGATGAGCAGACTGAGTAGATGACATTTTTGTAGAGATTTACCAGCCAATGAAATGCCTTGATGTGAGTGAGCACTGGTCTGTATCTAAGGGCAGTTGTTTGCTGTTTTTGAGTTCAAGTGGTACAGGGTGAGATTTTGATCTGCAAACTTCTCCAAAGTACAGTCAGCCATCTCACTTTTTTTTTTCAAAAAGGAAAGTTGGAATACACTGACCACGCATCAGGCTTGATTCTGTCCCCTGCTACTTTTCTGTAAATTGCGACAAGTTTCGCTGCCTTTAAAGGCCAAAAGACATATTGCAAACGCAATTTTCTGCTGAAAAGGTTATTAGAGATTCCAAGAGTGTGACTCCTCTTAGCAACACATTAGGGAAGCAAGAAGAGACATTTAGGATAACTGATGTATTACAAAACGGCTCACAACCTAAGCAGCGGGATGTATTTTGCAAAATTTTACAATCTCACATGAGCATTCAGCTCATATAGCAATTATTTTGAACATTCACAAATGAGCATTCTCCTTGTTTTGTCTGGCAGACCTCTCTATCCAACAAGCTACGTGACATGCAGGAAAGCTAGGCAGGAACATTAGCTAGAAGCATCCAAAGAAAGCTATCTGCTTTTTTCGGAGGCTTAATGGCCCTCCCTAAGGATAGTCTCCTCTTGTGAGCCATGTCTGAATATTATAATTTAGAAGTCTGAAACACCTCAAAATAACACAAATCTGTGTATCCAACAGACACTCAATTGCCTTTCAAGAGGATGTGGCATCTGCACAGATTTCACCATAGTGTGTGGAGCAAGTGGTAATTTTCCATCTGTGAACACTGTTGATGCAGCACCAATCACCACAGCATCCAGGCCAGCTCTCCACTGTGCCTACCCAATAGCTGGGAAAATTAAAGAAGACAGATGCCATTTACAGAGATTCCAAACGACCAGAGATGTACATGTTTTGAGCTGATTCATATTGGCTAACTACACATAAAAATACAGATTATATATATACATACACATCTGTTTTGAGTGTTGCAGGTATCTTATCTATAGAAGCTGATAAATATACAAGAAGTACATCTATAGACATGTCTTTTGTCAGTCTTTCACAGGTTTTTCAGGAAGACAAGAGAGCACAGAACTGAAGACAGAGTGGTTTGTGAGTGAAAGCAAAGCAGGTGAAACATTCTAACCCTAATGAAGTAGGATCTGAAGTCTGAAGTCTGTTTTCTGGCTAGTTCAGTACATAACTGATGGTAGCACATGTTATTTAGTATGGCTTCCTAGATTTCCTCTTTGAGGGCTGTACTCAGAACCGGGCTAAAGGCTTTCCAGCAGTGTAAGCAAAATCCAGTTATGTGGGGAAAACTGCTGAGAAAGAGGGTCAAAAGACAGGAAGGTTTTGACATGTAGTGCCAGATTTTGATGCATAGTTCTCAATCTTTCCTCCTCAAAGTCATCTGATCTCAGTGAGCATCCAGCATCTGTTCCTATGGACTTTACCCCAGTGTTGGCACAGCATAGTCACAAGACATGGGCTCGCTTAAAATCTCCTCCTACTTCACAGATGGGTAACATAAATCCCAATCACAGCTCTGGCAACTGCACATCCCAGGAACCACTCCCACATGCCCTGTGGACATGAGCACCCCACTTGTGCAGAAGGCAGATTAAGAAGTTGAATGTGTTTGAGAAGATTTGGAAGATGCTTCTGCACCCTTCTGTTTTTAAGTCTATATCGATATATTGAAGAAGTTTTGAAAGAAAACCTGGCCAAGGAGACTTGTAGAGACTTGAGCTATACCAGGCAGCAGAGAGATACTTATTTGTGACCTATGGAGAGCAGTGTGGGGCCACAAGCGACCCAAGTAGACCCAAGTCAGGTAAGGCTGTGGTCTGTGGTGGCTTTCTAGCATGCTGCTGCTCAGTAACATCTCTGTGGGGCTGGAAGCCTGGAGCAAGAATGAGCAGTGCAGCTCAAGGGGACCTGCAAAGCCTCTTCTGGGAAGAGTGGAAATAAATAGCACCCACATCTTCTATTCCCCATGTCTTAGGGCAGGTCCAACTATAGTAAAACTACCTGGAAAATGATACCTATGTCTGGATACTCTATCAGCAACCTGGGTATCAAAAGTGGTATACCTGATATACATACCTAAGATCCTTCTAGCAAAACTATGTATTTGAGAAATCGAGTATAAACAGTGATTTTCGAGGCAGCAAGGACTTCTTCATTCTTGAATATAGAGAACACAACAAAACCATAAACGAATACATACAGGTTCAGTTTCAAAATAATGGGCATTCAGTTTCTTTACTGTATACAGTTTTCAGACTGAAAAACAAGCCTATGCAGAAATGCAATGCAACTTTTTGCAATAGTTCAGCCCCAATAAGGTCATCACATTTAAATTCTTACTAAGGCTGTGCTGCTCTTCACAACAAGGGTTTATTTCACCCTGAAGGAATATTTTTATTAAATCATTACCTAAGCATGCCTTAATGCACGTGCAGTTAATCTAAAAAAATACTAGTTCTTACAATAGTAGATTCTACTCTTATCAAGTCCCTTCATCTTAGACACTATTAAAGCAGCTTATTGATGTCTGAGAAATATGTTTAGTTTCCAAGATTAGAAGTGTCCAGATAAGGCTGCAATATCTATATTAAGGCTGTTACATATAAGGCGAAATAATGCACTTATATTTTCTTATTTATGTATTTTTTTCCAAATAAGATGTTCAAACTATGTGCAATTACCACCTTTTAAAAGATGAAAAAAAAAATTCTAACTTATTGTAATAAAGAGTGACTGGAAAATAAAAGAATCAAAAAAGAGAACTGTGATATCTATAAAGAAGAGCACAATCTTATGTTTAGACAGAACCATACATTTTTGTAGTAAATTAACAATTATTTTTAAAATTTATTTTTTTTTTCAAATCTCGACTATTAGTTCATGAACATGTAGTTATGGTTTCTTCTTAATTACAGTGAGTGGTTTGTTTCCTGGCCAGTCAGGTTTGCTTAGAATGCCTTAACTTTGTTTCATTTGACTGGTCTTCATTTTTCCATAGTATTTAATTTATTTGCATAAAATTTAGGAAAAAAATGTTGCAATGAAGCTATGAGACACACTGAATCACCCGGCTAAAATGCTGTATAGTAGCTTAAACAAAAAGTACCAGTTGTGATAGTCGTGTTATACCAGCTCAGAGATCACAGTCCCTCCTTCTGTCTTTCTACAGTACTACCACAACAGGAGGTCACCCAATGACTAATGTCTGTGTTAGTCCCAGGCACAGTTGCCTTCAATGTACAACTGACCTAGCAATTTTGGCCAAAGCAAAAAAAAATACTGCATATATCTTGTGTTTCTCCAAGGCAGAAGACAATTGAGCCTGTCATCTTTGCTTTTGTCTAAAGTGCAGAAAAGGCATAGTTGCACGCTTCTGAGCTGAGGTTTCAAATGTGGAAAGACAACTCCTGTGCTGCAATTAAAGCTGATTACTCAGTTTACCCTCCTCAGAAACACCCTTTTCACCTTTCATCACCCACAGCCTGCTCCTGCTTCTCCTTCAGGGGTCAGAAGCAGTAGAACATATAAATAAGACTGACTGTCAAACTAATTTCCTTAATGCTTATGCATTGGCTTCTTTTTAATTGATTATAATTATGAACTAGCACTACATTTAGGTTCTGTTCCAAATTGGAAATAAGAGGTCCAAACTTCACTGCAAGTGTCGTTCTTTCACTACTCTTGATCTGGATTTTAGCAGGAAGTACCAAATAATATAGCATTTTATCTCCACTGCATGTCAAACCTTACTTTGTGAGTATATGCTATAATACACCAGATCCTATAAAAATCACCTAACTTTATCTGCCACTAGAAAAACAACCAGCCACCTCTTAGCTGCAACACAAAGACTTCACTAAATACATCCTTAAGATACAGTTTTTCCTTGAAAAAAATGATGTTCTTGTCTTCTAGATAACTCTAATACAGAGAAAATAAATGCAAGGATTCTGAAGTAAAAGACATATACACATACTCCACTTATATCTGTGCTTGATGCTCAGGAAGCACCAAACGTTAGAAACGTTTCATGTTTTTTTAATACTACCTGTTGAACTGACTGCATACTTTCAGAGGAATTAAGGAATCAGACTTTGTTTTACAGTTTGCTGTAAAATGGTCCCTGCAGTATAAGAAGCTGTATACTTCTTACTACTTGATCTCTGAAACTGGAATAATTCAGACTGAAATAGAGATTCCAAACACAAAATAGCAATACTAAAACTGAAAATCAAGCAAACAAACAAACCCATCTCATTTATAAAATTTATTAAATCACACACAAGGAAAGCCTAGAAGCAGTTATTTCAACATATAGTCACATTAGTCTTTACAAACTGTATTTTAAATTCGGGGATTTTTGAGAAAATTTTTGGCTTGTTAAAATAATTTTTAGGAAATGAAAATCTTGTGGATTGATTTCTTCTCTAATTTATATTGATGTAAACTTAGAAACTAGAACTGGAAAATCTGAAGTCACTCCAGGTTTATGCCGATGTGAACTAGGGTCAAATAAAGTCCTATTCATTTCTTCCTTTCCTTGATTTATACTCTAAAGAGCAACAAGACTAGAGGAAATGAAAGAAATTATCCAGCAGATTGCCTTTCCGTTCAGCTCTGCAAACATGTCTTTTTCAATAGAAAAGGAACTGCCATTAATTCTCTGCTCTGCCTGGAGGCATTCAGAAGGTGAGAACACTGAGAGCTGGAGAATAATCATCCTTCTAAGATGATCAGCTCTTGAACTCTCGAGATGAGCATGAACAATCACAGCTAGGGACATATGAGTATGCTCACACCTGTGGATATGTTCATGGGGGCTTGGGAGTGGGAGCTGAAAGACTATAATTCTGCTTAGCATAATGTGGCTTGATGTTCACGCTGGGTCATAAAATGTCAGTTTGCATCTCCCTTAGGAGCAGTGCAGCTTCCACCGGCTCTGATTTGCTTGGAACAGTTCAAAAGATTGCTCCCTCAAGTCTGAACTCACTTACATCAGTGCCAAGCCTTGCCTGTATCATCAAGTCAAAATTACATTTTGTAGTCTTTGTGACAAACCAATAATTAGTTTTGTTTCATTATCAGTATTACTCATTAGTAACTCATTAAGGTACAACAACTGTCTACATTCCTCCTCTCTAAGCACTTCCTAAACACTCTCCAGCCTGACATACTATGTTGAAGTTCACTTTTCTGACTCACAGCCACACTCTTACCCTTCTGTATTAGATTTTGCAGTTTTCCTGAAACTGACTTGCAAGGATGGACACACACACCGACTCTACACCTTTCTGCATGAAAACACTCTTTTCTTCCTTTCTGTCACACTGAGTTATATTGAAAGTCCTGGTAAGTCAAAATTCAAAATAAAAGATATTAGGTGGAAGTGCCTATTTTACTTGCATAAAGCGTTTCTGAAACATGTAGTTTGAAATAATGCAGTACTTCCTTCTGAATTTTAATGGGTCATCCAATCACCCATGAACAAATGAGATAGTACACAAATGCTTTTAAGCAGTCTTCTAAATACAGATAACAACTACAAATATGGATCTTGGATTATACTTCCTTTCATTTCTAAAGCCATCTACTCCCAGCACTGATGACAAGGAAGGGCTGATTGGTATTAATATTCTATTTCTTTTCTGTGTCTGAGAGGCAATTGCAGAAAGAAATAAGCAGTACATGCTGGATTTTTTTTATGGATACCTAGGCCTTCTATCTCTGTGTGGCATTCATAAAGTGTGACAGCTATTTCTACAGACTGGCAAAGTAAACAAAAGACAATATAGCCAGTGTAATTGTGGTTGGTAAAGAGGCTTGGATGAGTGTTGTTAAAATAAAGAGCTTAAGATTATTTGCACTGAATTATTCCAATAAGAATTAGTTTTTCACTTTTAGTTATGAATTCTGCCCAGGATCACAAAGAGAAAACGTGATCTTTTTTTTTTATTTCCATAAAGGTTATGTACAAAATTGAGAATGACAGCCCAGACTTTTATGCAATGGCCTTTTATTAAACGCCAAAGCTACATACAAAAAGACTGCCACACAGAGAATACTAATCTCATTATTCATACTCTAGGCAATAGTGTCTCTGGTTAAAAAAAAAAAAAAAAAAAAAAAAAAAAGAAAAAAAAAGAGGAGACATTGCAACATATGTAAAAGTCTTACTGATGTATAGGAATGGCTGTTAAAATATAAAACATTCCCTGGCGTGATACTTGCAAATCCAGTCCCCGTCTCTTTCCACCTTTGGCAGTGGCCTGTTCAGTGCAAATGCTGCATATGGAAAGTAAGACTTTAAATGTGTTTCTTATCCTAAGAAAAAGACTGAAATGAAATGACCCTATGGATGACTCTGAAGTACTTAACTATACTGCAAAGATTTCAACCTCTTTTACCCTTACTAGATTTGCCACATAACATCTAAGAACTCAGACTTCTAGGTTAATTTGTCATCAATAGACTGGTTTAAGTATTTTCTTTAGATCAACAAGCTGGACATTTCTTCATATAGTATAGCATCTATACCGTGAAGCTGCGCAGCTCAAATATCCAACAGATCCCCATAAACTTCTCTGGGGAGATGGACTTGCTGCCGTGTCGGTGCCCAGGAGTCCCTGGACTTCATTCCCTGTGAAAAACTATTCTGAGTGAGTTTTATGAAAAAACAATTGTAAATGACACACGCAGGCCGGGGCCGTAGCCACGAGGGCAGCCCTAGGGTGCCTTACAGCCACGGAGGAGAGGAGTCAGTGCTTCTCCTCTCCCACTCACTCCCTTCTTTTATTACCCTCCTCTTATCCCAATGTCATCACGGTAAAGCACTTGGGAAATTCAGAAATACCCTGGCAGCACTGCAGTTTTGAATGTGCATGATAACAGAGGAAACCAAATTTTTTATAAACTATGAAACTGCAACACATGTCTTGTGCCTCTACGGCCAAATTAATATCTGCTGTCTTTGACATACTGCTCTTTACAGTGAGATTGTCAGGGATCAAGGGAATGTATCAGCATGAGCAAGTCACTTAAATTTTGACATTTCCCATTTTTTGCCTTGCTTTTGGTCTTGAAAAACTAATAATGGACGTTTAAATGTGGAATTCTGCGTTTAATTAATCATTTCCTCCTAATTTGTCCATATAAACATGCAACTAGATGTTCGTGCTGAATTTTCTGCATGTTCCTGATCTAAGCATATTGATCTATTTTCCATTTTAGTTGCAGGCAAGGTGCTCAGTCATGTATTAGCACAAAAAACTCACTATTTTAACTTAGCATAAGCATACTAACAATCCCTTCAGCCAACCCTGAAAAAAAAGGAAGCTGAGAACTCCAGGGATCACAAAAAAACAAAACTTTCTTTCTCCCTTGAAAAGCCTTTAAGAAACCAAAGCTGCGAATATTGATTTCCGAAACATGCTAATAATATTAAAATATCTCTCTGTCTGACATTTGGCTCAAAGATGCATATTGATTGTACTGAAGGGATTCTACAAAGCCTCACTCAGACAGGCAATGCTAATCAGAAACAGAATGGAAGTTTTCCGCAGGTGTTATATCTTCTTCAGAAAATGAGCAGGAGAGTGAATGTTTCTTGTACAAGTTTTCAATTGTTCCTAATTTATCAGAAGTCTTTTAACAATAGAGCGGGTAGATTATAATGGTTGTTCTGAATGTAAATGAAAAATCTCTCTGCCAAACTAAGGAAATCAGTGCATTATTGCAAGCATATGTTGGTCACCTAGAATGAAGAACATATCATTAAAAATGACAGTCCAAATTAACCAGTTTCGTAAAACACATGTCAGATCCCCAGATCCGCCAACTACTTTAAATAATTACAATATCCTTTCTAGGATGTCACTCTCTAGAGTTCATTTCATTTTCTAAACACATATTCATTATTGATGATTTTCCATTTTAAATGATTTACTTCATTCCTATTTATCCAAGTTTGCTCTCTTTTTCTCATCCTCGACCCCTGCCTGCCGTTTAATGTAAGCTAATTGTACAGATTAAAGGCAGTCATTTCAGAGAGCCAGAAAAGGGAACTCCATTTGTGTGCTTATCACACGTAAAACAACATAACTGCTGCCGTGCTACTGTTTGCTGAGGAAGGAAAGCTCTGTGCCCAAATTTTCCGAACCAGGTATCTAAAACTTTGCACTGAAACATATGAGAACAGATCATCAGAACTGCTGATTCACGAACAGTTAGTTACTCTAGAATTCCTGGAAATTTCGGTGTATAGAGAAAGCAAATTGATTTGAACTCCTCACAAGTGTGCCAGCAATGGTGCTTCTTGCCAGGCTTCCCTTGGCTGGTCTGGCTTCGTCTGCTGCCTGAGGAGAGGCAGAAGGCTGATGGGGTTGGTGTTTTGTACAGCAGTAGAATAAGTCACATCATTAAAAATGTAGCTCTCCTGAATTGCCAGTCACCTCATGGACATACCCTGGGCTCCTCTTGCGATATTTCCGTCACACCAGCCTGCCTGCATCCACCCCTGCACATCCCCACAGCACTTCAGGATCCCAGTACAGCAGGGTTTCCATCTGTCTTACAATTGCCTTGTTTCTATCTATTTCAAATATAGGGAGACATTTAGAAAAAAATACTTGTTATTCACAATAAATACGATGTGTGTCAAACAGCTTAGGTCCTCCTGCTTGCCTGTCATTGTCTGCAAAACAGGGAGAGAAGCTGTGGCAAAACTCCACAATTTGGAAAATGTCGCAAAGCTGCTAAAGCAAATTCAGAAATCTGTATACACCCAAGTGCTTTATTATCTCTAAAATTACCTCATCTCAATGCCAGTTGCTAGCCCTACTGCTGCACTACCACTTGCTGTTAGATACATCACAAATTCCCTTTTCATTTTTGTATATTCTTCTCCAAATACACAAATGGTTGCCTAAATCTTCTTCCCTTGTTCACAGAGCTCTGGTTTCCCTCCATGAGCTGGAACCTTCATGAAGGAAAGTAATTAAATGGTCTGTTTTGGAATAGACATGTTATCCCCATCATCCATGGATTAAATAATGGAAAGTCTACAAATAGAGGAAGACAAAGGGAAGACTCCAAATAAAAGCAGATTTCCAGGCATTCTCTGTGCATTCCTACTACCACAATTCTTCCTAGAATATGTTATAGAAATCCTCATACGCTGGATTCTTTGACATTATATGTGGTCTTGGCAGGTCTGGTGCTAGAAATCCCCAGAGCTCAAGAAGCCTGCAAGTTATGAACTAGATTTAGGAGGTGTTGATTGAAAATTATCTCTGGTAAAGGACCAATTACAGGTTAGTAAGCTAAAAACTGTGTTAAGAATGGTGAAATGCTGAAAAGCACTTGTTGTCATTGTACTGACAGGAATTCAGAAATTATAAGTAACATATGCTGCATCTCGCATTCTCCTGCTACTGCTGCTCTTTGTAACAGCCCTGCACAAATATATAGACAAGGCACACTGAAGATACCACATAGTTAATGGCATAACTTAGGACATCTTATGGCACCCTGAGAATTATGTAAAAAAAGTTCCAAAATGTTTTCCAAATAGAAGAAGAGGTCCTTAGCAGCTTAAAAATCAGAGCAAAAATTGTGCATTCCTTCCTTTAGTGTGACTACTAGACTTATGAGCAGCTCATAGCAGGCAATCTTGACAACTTAAATTGCTCATTACAATCTGTTTTGCTTATTCCTTCGTGAAATTATGATGTTCTTTCTTACAGAATAAACGATACTGCCATATTTCACTCCTTCTTGTCATTTTCTTCTATTGGTAAGTTAAAAAACAAATACAAACATGACACGAATTTTGACTGAATTTCAACAAAATTTCCTGGCACTCTTTATTTATGGCTCAGGGAGCTATTAAGATTCACTCATTCGGCTATCGTGGACCCTGTTTGCTTGTTTTTCAGAAGAAGTTGGAAGAATAATGTCACACTGCTCAACAGACATAACACTAACACCTAGTTAGATTCTACCACTATCCCTAAGAAGTTCTTTTTTTTCAAAAGCCACATATTATCTGTGCTCATCTAAACTAGCCATGGTATAGTGTGCTTCAAAACAATACAGAAAACAGGTCCATTCAAAACAACAGATTTATATATTAAGATATTGCATTATTCATATTATCATTATTGACATCTCAGAAACTAATTCACTAAAAAGATATACCTTTCTGGGAATGCAAACGGAAGGCTGCATTATTATCATACTTGAGAAATCAATAACCTATTTTCATTAAAAAACAAAAACAAAAATCCCACAGAACCTTCAGTATATTTAAAGAGAATTGTTTTCGAATGGTCTTTCATAATGTATTAATGATTTGCTAAAGGGATGTACTGTCACTGCGTTTTAGTTTTCAACTATTCTTACTATGTTCCTTGACTACCACAATCACTTTTCATCTTAGACCACAAACTGAAATCTCTAGGTGTAAAAGAAAATAAAATTTGGGAAAATAAACAGGAAATGCTAAAGCGAATACGTCCATGTTCAACGGAAACTGTCTCTCAGAGTGTGCTGTTCTCAAAATAAATGAAAGCATATTGAATATAATACTTAGTATAACTATTATTGCAAACTGAGACAAAGAACGAATGAATTACTTTATATATAAACTTTTCATTTGAGATTTCATTGATTCTATAAAGAAAAGGACAAACTCCAAAGTCGATCTGATTTCACTCAGACAACAATCCCTATGCTTTGCATGAGTTAAGTTTTGAGAAGTACTGCCCACAAGGGTGGATAGTCATGACTTAGCGTGACATTAGAAGAAAAGCTCAAATAGTGGAAAGGAGAACAGGCAAACAGAAGAGAAGGACAAATGTCAGAATAATAAAATGGCAGAAAGTTATCTGGAAAGGTATGTACTAGAGAAGATAAGACCTTAAAGGCTGGATGCAAGAAAAATGTCCTGAATGAAGAAATGTATGCAAAAATTGTTAGTATAGCAAGAATGGGGTCATGTAAGGAGAAGAGGGTAGAACTAACACACTTCATTTTTGGATATCCTGTATTCTCCTCTATTATTTCTGGATTTTGCAATAACTTTTGCATTATATCAGCATATTTCATATTATGACCAACTGCTTTTAACATTGCACCGGAGACAATGTCTCATGGCATTTCTTAGCGGAGCTGTGCTCCTTGACAACACTTGCTATGGGACCAACCTTCTGTCATTCTCTGCTTCTATGAATAAGTTAGTCATTAATTAGCAGACTGAAAGTTACAGAAAGATCAGTCATTAATTAGGAGACTGAAAGTTACAGAAAGATCATCTATAGCTCAACATGCTTTTCTTTTCTGCATTTATCCTGAGCTTGGCTTCTAATCCTGGGTTTTAAGTTAACAACATTGCTTTTTTTACACTCTCATTTGAAATCCATCTTAATTCTGCACGGGTACATTTGTGTATATTTGTGTCTGTGTGTGTGTCTTGAAAGTTTAGTTACTTCTTTAACAACTTCAGTGATAAACATTAATAACTTAGATATTAATAACTTTCCTCCTGAAATGGAACCCTGCAGCCTACATACATTGTACATACAAGGCAGAAACAGTCCGGCGTTAGCATGTCTCAAGCGTAATCATAGGAAGCCATGTCTCATTGATGCCGTGTCTGGAGATGGCTGCATAATGCTAATTTTTTTGAACTCTCAAGGGGAAACGTGGGACAGTAGGCACTTGAAAGAACAAGTCTTCACAGTCAGAACTAAGAGAAATTAATGGAAGGCAGGTATAGAAGGGCTTCTGAAAATCCCATCAAAAGTTGATTGGCATCTTATGACGCTTAAAAAAGTTTGCAAGTCTCACTCAAGCTGGAAAAGAAGCAAATACTTTTTTTTCTCTTTGATCTATCATATTTCTGACATAACCTAGAAAATCCCTTTTCTCTTTCCTCACAGAAATATTGCCTGGGTGGAATTTGACAAACATCCTTCAGCACACCTGAAGCTAATTCAGCAAGCAGTGATGCTGTGAATTACATTAATTTTATTTTTTAAAAAAATATATTTGAAGTCTTGCAACAGGTAATTGATGCATGTGGATGCATCCACAGAGGTGATAAGAATCATGACAGTCTCTCTCTTGATGAGTGACTGCTCCCCATGCCATTACTCCGAATATAACCACACTGCGAATCCAGCACTGGGCATCCAGTGAGAGATCCTCAGGATTTACTCTTCTGAAGTGCTGAACATTAAAAGCTCAAAGTCAAAGCAATGACAACAGCAAGACAAAAAATCTACTGTAAGATGAGGTTATTCTATTATACACTATGGTGCAACACTTAATAATAGACCCGACGAGACAATGACTGTTCTGAAAATGTTTCAGCTTTTAAAATTTTATTTCATGCTACATTAATTCAAATACAAAAGGCTTTCAATTTTTTTTTTGTAGGAAAACTTGGAAGTATCACAAAGCACATCCCGTGTGACTACAGGCTTCAGCTGGACTACAGAAATTCTAAACTAACCTCCTTTGTCCATCTGATTTGCAAGCTTGGGATATGACCTCTCACCCTTTAACCATGTTTGACACAATTAATGATGATGTTTTTGATCTACTTTGGTTCACTACTCCACAACCTTTCAGATACAGCAAAATATATTTCACTAACTTTTTTGAGAACTTGACTCCTCTTTTTCAATTCATGTGTCTGTATTACTCCAGCAGAAGACCTGGCCTGTCATAAAAGAAAGTATTTCTTATGCATTTCCTAAAGCTTTTCAGTCATTCTTATATCCTTTAAGATTCTCAGAAAGGGTTATGGCTCACGACTGCTCTATGGCAATCAAATATAATCCAACTCTTCCTTATTAGGTATGCCTCTGAATTTAAAATCTGATAATACAATAAGAAAATAGTAAATGAACTATGGGACAAATTAAAAAAAATCCAAGACAGCACTTTGCTTGGTATTCAGGTTACTCAGGATTTTACTAATTGCTTATTCACTTACCTAGTTAAAACATCCAAAATAGCAATGAGTAAGTATTACAGAGATTTTATTTTAGCTTCACATTTTCTTTCAAAAATGGCCAGTCTTTCATCTGATGAAAATTAAACAGGGTAGATTCATAGAGCAGAGTAATATAGAAAACTCTGCTAGGACTATTTGATTTTTAACAACATGTCCCCCTGTATCCAATAGGTTAAATAGTCCTCTATTTCAGCTTTCTGATTACTTTGATATGTGCTACTCTATCTTCTTGGAGCCATCTTCCAGGAGACTTATTGATTTTCTCAGAAATCCATTTTCTGATTTTCCAAAAGGCTATAAAACTGTCATTGTCCATACGATGAAATTCTTAATGGTGCTTTACATATTGGTCTAGTTTCTCCTTCCGCTATTCCCCTCTACATGTCCTGAGAAATCTCCCTGAAGACACATAAATTCTTTTATCTATATATAGCCTTGAACCTCCTCAGCATCAGTTCTCAGGGATCTGACCCTATGACAGGTGTGAATTTTAACAAGTGTTTTTCATCATACACACTTTAACTCGTGTGGGATCCCTTTTGTTGTTAAGATGGATGGCTAGAGGAAACTGTGCTATTGGCACTGTAGGGCACAGAAGAGCATTCCTTAGATTAAAAACCAAACCAAAAATTAGGTCAAGCCATATACAAAAATGGGCCTGACTGGATCCAGTGTTCTCACACAGTGATAAAAGTCCTATTTTCTCAGCATTTTTTATGGCAACCCTAGCCCCTGTATGTGCAGCCTGCAGTAGCCTCAGCTGTTCCTCTGGGATCTGAATGGTTTCCAGCTGCTCCAGTCAGCTCAGATTATCACTGGCTATTTTTTGGGCTGCACTCCATCTCGGATGATTTATATTAATAAATAAAGTGTTGTGCCCCATAAGGACAGGATTCCACAAAGTTTTCCAGGTAGGCATTTCTTATTCTCTAGTGCTTACCACTGTATCTCTGAGGTGTCCCCAAGACATGATGGTATTAAAGCAAGGGAAAAATACTGAGCCAAAAAGAGCATCGATATTCTGGGTCTGTTGAACTATTTGCTGCTTCATGTTGAGGTTGTCACATTTTTTCAATGAAAAGGAAGGCTGAGGAAAATCCAAATTACGTGGGAAAGAATGGTGTGTCCCAGGGAATCTAGGCACCTTACCCATTGCTCATTTGGAGACAATCCGCAGGTTGCCATCTGTGCACCATGCCCAGTGCAGACAGGGACCTGGCCAAGTGGAGTTGGCTTGGAGCGGAACAGATGGAGAAAAAAAACCTCATCTTTCCTACGTCTAGTACAGCTGTCTCTCCTGTGTGTCCTCATTCAAGACCCTTGAGGGGAATTCAGCCTCAGTTGGCCAAAACGTCTGCCATGGACTTTGCTGTCCCTAGAATAAAGACTACGGCATTAAGCAATTATCTAATCCTAACTGTGGTTTGGACTAGGGTCTGGAGGAAATTGTTTAAAACTCTAGAGACATAACACTTTAAAATAAACTCTGTAGAAACTTAAGCTTACAGAACTCAGCAGGATTCTTCTTTAAAAAAGAACTTAATGGATTCTTCTTGCCATGATTCTAGTTCAGGTTTTTGTAAGATCACTGTTGCACTTCTTGTTCTCTCTTATACTGTGTTTCTAGCTGGCAAAACTTGGAAGGCACTCAGCAACTAGATTTCCCACAGTTTCTGACTGCCATCCAACTTCTGCTAGTTAGAAAACTGTCAGCACTGAAAGTACTACTATCAGAACTGGAGTAAAAAGAAATGTAAGATAGCCAACATTTCTTAAGAGTTGCTCTGAATTTTCCAAACATTTCTAGCTAGGAATCCTCAATAAAATGAGAAAAAATATTAATTTAGAAATTAAAATGCCCCTGTTTATATTTTAAAATTAAAATATTACCAGCGGGAATTAAACTGCCTGTGAAAATTGTATTTTACCACAAAACCGTGTCTTCAGAGGGAACTGGCAGCCATGGAATGCTGATTTGTTCTCAGTACCTGCACAGGAATAAGCATTCAGTGAAAAATTCCCCTTCTAATTTTGGTAGATGGTATAGATAGACAGGAGTGTTCCCTGTGGTGGCTGACAATAGTTTCACTTTTTCTGAAATACAGGAGGTCTGCTATTTTTAAAAGTTATGTTTCAAACAAGGATTGATAAATATCACTTTGTTTCTTGTATTTCTTCTTATATGACTAAAGTCATTGTTGAAAGCAGTACATGCTTTCTGTCTGGGACTATATCAATCTGATTCATAGAAGTCTGCTTTCCCCACAGTCTACTCATAAAAAAAAATAAGTTTGAATGATTTTTTTCCCCTCAGTGCTATTTATTGCCCTGCTAGGGGCATTCCACATGCACTGCAAGGGTTCTATGTGCGGATATTAACGCTAAGTAAAGGCGCTGTTGTATGTACTTGTGCGTGTGCAACTTGAAGTATTGAAAGCACTCACATAGGAAAAAACAAATACAAATTTCCTTGTGCAACATCAATCCTAGCAACAGAAGTAAGAAATAGAGAATTCCCATTCTGTGTGTTTATGGTCCCTCCTTTCTATTTTATGTTCTTATTTACTGGCCAATTATATAATCTGGGGTTGACTCTCAGCCACTTCTTTAACCTCCTGCAAGGGACAGCACAAGCTGCAGCTCTTCCATGCACAGGCCAAGAAATGTCTCAGAGCTGTCGCATCGTTCCGGGGTTGCCCAAGAGAGGGGAGCGAGGCAATGCTGGACAGCACGTACCTAGCACAAACTGTATTTCTTCGAGTGTGGAAGCAGGCCGAAAACTTCAGCAGCCCCTGGAGGGATGCTCTGCATCCTTGCTGGGCCATGAAGCCAGCAAGGCCTCCGGTGTGCCTTATGCAGAGCAGGCAATGCATGTAAATGATGCACCCTGATTCCTCTGCGTGGGGGCTGGCTGAGCCACAAGCCAATCCCCTGGAGAGAGACAGTCACGGTTCTATATTTAGCTTTGCTAGCTGCTCAGCTGGACCAACGGAGCAACAGCTACGTAAAAATAAGATTCATTAAAAAAAAAGTCTTAGGAGACAGCTGACTTCTCTAGCAGCTATAGATTTTCAATGTCTTCTCTTAACCATGTGGATGACTAGTCTAACTAGATAATTTAGCTGTTATTTTTAGAGCTTAGACCAATATTTATAAGCAAAGAAACATGACAGTGACCTAGCTGTAACCATCCTAATGATTTCTAAAGAGAAATAGTAAATACATAGAGAATGTTTTCACCATATGGGCTTTTATTGTCGTCACTCTGGGCAAAACCCTGGGAGAAACTTGGACCTAATTGAAAAAGCTTGCTGTAAACATGAAGTCTAAGAGCTTTCTTTGCTTTTGTATAAATTCTCTCTGAGAAATCCAAAGAATGAGGTTAACAATCTCATAATGTTATACGTAGTATTTAGCAGAGAGAAGTCAACTAATAACGCAGGAGAGGAGAGCCATAACATTGCTTGCTTAAACCAGATGCAGAGAAAGTCCTTAATGGATTTTGAAGCACAAAAACTAGAAGAAGTTTTGCAATATGCCTAGTTTTTGAACTCAGTACAACTCAAAAATACATATAGGCCATACCTGGAGATGCTTACCATTAAAGTGATACCATCATAAAGAAAAAAGACCAGAAAGTGGCTAAGGGAATGATGGATGCCTTTCTAACAGATGTAGATAAATGTGGAAGCAATGGATGAGACAATACTGCTCACTTTGATGTATGACACTGGCATACAACAGCAAAATTTTTGGTTACTGTCTGTTCACCAGCAACTTCTTCCCCTACTGAATGGGAGGGAGAAGTTCTGTTTTAAGAGGTTAGAAGATACTGTGCAGTGCCATTTGACCCCAGCACAAACTCTGCTGTGGGAAGGGGGCCCTAGATGCTGCCATAGAAACACACTGAATGCAAACGCTCTTTCCCTTCCCAAATGTTCTGCCACCTCATTCCTGTGTTCCATAAAGTTTAGCTGTTCTTTCCCTACCAATGCACTGGATCTGAATGCTGGACTAAAGGGTCTATTATTCACTGTTCTGTTGACGGCCACACATTAAGTTTCTTAATTTACAAGCAGGACGTGGATGTTACCCAGTCTACCCTTAATATTTTCAATTATCATTCAACACTTTCTTCCATAAGATGACACGCAGAACAGGATTTTACAGCTGGAAAACTTTCCGTTCAGGAAAGACTACATGACAGAGGAGCTGCAGTGCGATGTTGCATGGGGTGGCACAGTTGCAGAAGCATGTCATGGCCAAGGAGGAGAGTAAATCAAAGCACACTGCAGCTATGTGACATCAGATAGCAAGGAGGATAAGAAACTGAGGGAAAGGAATTTGATGGTGGAGAAAAGCTGCAAATAAATGAAAACTGAAGTAGGGCTGTACTTAACCCCAGCAAAACTATCTATACGTATGCTGCAGCCAATCCACAGCTCTGTAAAACAGAGGCTGAAGAGTATTATTTCTCTCCACACTGAAGCAGCAGACAACCCTCACTTGTATAACGCATCGTATAACAGTATAAGAACAGTGTAAGCGTAAGGGGAGTAACAGCAGTATTTGAATATGAGTGAAAGGTAGCTTAAATCTCCATTATCCACTTCATCATGGATGGAAAATAGGAAATGATTTAATATGTTTCTACCCTTTTTGCACAGTACATTTCACTGCATCTCAATACACATTGCACTAGATTTATATTCCTAGTTTAAAAAGTTCTAACTTCTTCAGAAGGAAAAAAGGATCAACTGCGTACTGTGAGTCTATGCAGTGAGGTGCACTTTTCAAGATTAAAAAATGTATGAAATGCTGTAGAGTAGAAAGGGGAAAATCAGCCATGCTGCTCATTAAAATCACTGTTCTATTTACTAATAATACTGCAGTGTAAGAGAACATAAATAGACTTTTAGCTCCTGAGAAGTCCCAATACTGCGATGGGAAAAAGATTTGATATTCAGTTAAATCTTTGTCTCATGACGCTTGTATATGCAGCCACGTCTGCAGCACACAGGCATATGGATGTGTGTAGGTGTTAATACAACCCTACTCCCTTACACTGAAATGGTTTCTGCTATCTTGAAGCATTTTAATTCAACTAAATGAAGAGTGTTCCTGTGGTTAAACACAGTAACTAACAGCACGCAACTAACAGCACAGGATAAAGAGCAGAAAAGAGGACAGTAACCTATTTAACCTTTTTCTAATGAGCTTCCTTGCAGTCATATCTCTTGTAAAGTGTGCAGAGAACGGTAAGCCGTACTTCTGTCCTGCTCTGAATGTGCAGTACTGCAGTTCCTAAGACCAAGTGTATGAATTTACATGGAAACATGTGACAGGGTTCAGATGGAAGTACAAGGATACCAGGATATACCCACTACCTCTGTCAGCTGGATAGCTGCTGTTTTCCCTGGAAGACAAACAGTAAAGAATCTATTGAAAATCATATTCTGAACTTTTGCTTTCTCAGACCCCTTTCCTTAGAGTTATTCTCCAGGATTTCAGCCTTACAAAAGGGCTATAGAGCTGCAGATTTAAAAAAATGCAGTTAGTACATTACCTTCTGCAAGGTAACCAAGATGAATCTGACAATTTATAAAGCATAACTATCTCGGGAAATGAGAAAGGACTTCCGATGTTCCAGGTCTTATCATCTCATATGTGAAATATGTTTGGTAACCTCAGTAGCTTGGAACTGAGTTCACAGTCACAAGAGAAGAAGTTGCATTTTCATTTAAAGTTGCATATTGTTTTAATGGTGCTTTACCATTTGAGGCATCGGACAATTACCTATTAGTGCTGACAAAGATTAGCCATAAACAAAACCCCAAAATAAAATGACCGAAATACCAGAAAAAAATTGAGAAGGCCTTGCACTCTGAAGGAAAAAGCACTACCTGTGCCTCTCAGCGTAGCATCTAGCACACAAACATAAGGGCAGGAGACCAGGCACACAGCAGATTCTTTTTTATGTGTGTATGCATACAAAAGCTCATGAAATGGAGAAAACAATTAACAAGGACTCTTTCCAAGATCTTTTGATGAAAGTGTTTGCAGAAATGTGAAAAATGTTGCTAATACTGACGTTAAACTATAAAGAAATGAAGAGGATGAGTTGAAAAAAAGAAATCTCTTCTTTTAGCTGAGCAATTGATAGCTCTTGGGACTGCTTTTTTTTATAAATGCTAAGGTTTAAGTATTAAGTATGTTAGAAATCTTTGGGGGATTCCAGTTTAGTTCCTAGCCTTGCTTCTTACATAATCATGGCTTACATACTAGATAGCCTCTTACTATGATATTTTATTGTATAGAGATATTGTCATAAATCATCTAAAAGCATCAGTAAGCTTGAAGTCTTGAAGAATCAAAAATCTCCATTCAAATGGGGGGAAGGGAAATATGAAAAACTACTTAACAGTTTCAGAGCAGTTAGCAAATCTGATGGAACAAACATAGAGCTGCCAGGAAACAAGTG
>VZSV01000037.1:554737-619198 GCA_013398735.1 Nothocercus julius
AAAAAAAAAAAAAAAAAAAAAAAAAAAAAAAAAAAAGAGTCTGACTCTCCACTAGTCTGTAAGAGTAAGTGAAGACAGAATGTAGCTATCCCAAGACAATTAAAACACCATTAGTCTGGATAATGAACAAGAGGTCATTAAAGAGTGATTCAGTGCTCTCATCTTTAATTTTTGCCTAATCTTGAAAGAGTCCTCTGTGAGGTGAGAACTCATTGGATTTAAACTTTAGATAGTTACGTAATCCTATCAATGCATTTACATGGAAAAATGAGTGCTTGTATCTCTCCTAAAACACCATGGATACCCAGGTTTTATCAGTTGAGGCAAAATAACAGCAGCAAAGCTTACTTTTGCACAGTATCCTATGTGCTGAGTCAAGGACAGGAAGAGTTGGGTTCTGGATCGTTCTCTGGTTCATGTGATTTGGACAAAAATTGCCAATATACTGACTCCTCACTCAAGACTCACAGGGCTATTCTAGGACCTCCAAATGCAAGCCAGAAGCCTCCATAAGGAAAATTATATTCTGATTACTCTGCAATTAATAAATTAGAGCTGTAAAATTATCATTAAATCTTGTTCCTCTTCTGCCTATGGAAAAGCAGTCTTCAAAATATATTTTTTACTTTGATTTAGAATTTGTATGATAAAGGTTCTATTGTTTGCATATGGGGACTCTTCAGGATATTAAAGCTCTCATAGCTAAGAAGCTTCCTTTCCTAATCCAATTTAAAACCTTTTCCTATCCAGCTACATCCTTTGCATCCAGTCACATCCATTTGGAGTATTCTAATCAACTTTTTTTTTTGCCTTTCTGGTGCCTATATTCCTCAAATGCTTGCAGTTCTTATCTTCGTCTTAGAGATTCTATTCGTGATTTTAATCTTTGTAAGTTAGTCCTTTGGTGCCACACTTGTATTTATATTTTTGCTTCCCCTTTCTGAGTACCTTGCATTTCATCAGTACTTGCAGCATCCAACCATCCAGAACCAAAGTTTAGGAGCAGGCTTGCCAGCACATCTGTTACATTTAAAGTGAGCGTACACACAAGGAATCTCATCGTATCTTTCCAAACTCGTATCAGTTTTGCCCATCATATTAATTTGTTTCAGTGTCAATGCCCTAATGTGGTACACTGTTCTTTCGCTCGGTATTTTGTTACACAGCTTGTTACAGCTTTGTTACAGTTTTGTTGCAGCTGCATAATTGTGGAAGGGTCTTAAGTGATATGGAAACAGAAAATTAAAAACAGTCATTCATTTGCATTTGCCTGATATAATTTCAAAATGAAATGTTTGATTTCAGTTTTCCCCACATAAATACATGCAATTAACCTCTTGATACAGATCCTTAATTTAGTGTGAAGTGCAAATGTTTTCTATGTCTTCTTGGACATACAAAATTCTTTTGCAAGGAATAAATAACTGGCATGATCAGAAACAGTGTTTGTAAGGTGAACAGGTGAACTGATGTGTGGAATATAACTATATGCTTGCCATAAAAGCATAATATATTGATTTTCCTGATGTTAAAAATACATGCCCTGTCTGTGATCTCAAAGGATACACAGATTTTACATCTTTATTTTAGAAAGGCTATCTTTAGAAAGGAAAGATCATCTTTCACTGGGTACTAGACTGTCCAAGTACCCAAGGTGTTGAAAAAAAAAAAAAAAAATAGATGGAAAATTATGGTTAATACAATGGGTAGTGCAACTGTCCATTGTAAAATAGTTGTCAGAGAGTCTTTAGTTAATGCTGATTAATACTCTCCACCTGTCCTGTGTGGCTGATATACACTGACAGACCATAGGAACCCCTATACTATGGCTGGCTCCATGGCAGAAAGTATTTTAGTGTTTGTCCTTTAATAAATATTTACTTTGCAGCTAAATCCCACAGGTTGATAATCTCCCTGAACTATCTAGATTTTGATTACTCAATCTGTATAGAAAGTTTGGAAAAATCCATTCTGTATCTGAGGAAGGACTGATATGAAGGAAAAATGAAAATGGATAGCAAATAATGTAAAATTAGAAATAGTCAGAAAATACATATAGTCAGGAAAATAAAGTAATATCTACATTTTCTAAAGAAGCATTTATACACAGCTGAAGAAAAGCAACTGGAATACATTCACATGGAAAGTGGGTTTGTCACCATCCCAAAAGCTCCACTCTATTGCAGTATTTTAATTAGACTTCCACGTATACTCTGTGATACAGCAATTTCAATTTTAACAGGAATATTACTTTTTGCAAAATGCGTTTCTCCTAAATAAATTCAGCTGGCAGATTTTCAGAGGACTACTCATTTAATGGTTTTGCCTTGCTTCACTGTGTGTGACAGGCATTCAGCTAACATGGTCCTTTATTTAATTTTTAAAATTTACAAATGCCATGAAAATAAACTGGAAGACTATGCTTGGGATCAGTTTTTACTCATCCAGTGCGCCATCTATCAGTTTACATCTAGAGTATTCAGAGCTGTTATTGTTATTCCCTAAACTGGAAAACAAATCTTCTCAGTTCAGAGATGAGGCTTTCAAACTGCTCTTCTGGGTGGAAAGGGACACTGCTTCTCACCAAAATGATTTTATCACAAAGAGAAAACAAAGCATTGATGCTAGGGAAACTATGTACAGCTCCTCTCTCCTCTCTGTGCCAAAGTACAGCCAAGAATAATGTGTGACATTATCAGCAAGTTTTCACTGCAGTTCTCTGTAGGTGGCTAACATAATACAAGCATTGGCAACACAACAAATAAACTAATGGCAATTTTCAAATGATGTAATGGAAATGCCAGGGCAAGTACAGAAGGGTTAGTAAAACATACACACACTGGCAAGGATCCTAGCACTCAGAAATGATTCAAGAAAGGAATGAGAGGTGTTCTATTGACTCACTGAATATACTATCGATGAAGACCATAAAAATGGAAAATATATATACAAGGTATTCATACACTTAGTCACAGGAACAGTTCCAGACTGTTAGTTGCATTTTCAAGTATATTAAACACAAAAATAAAGACTTGTGACATTAAACCATCTGTGACCTTTTTTTTTTTTTTTGTATTTTTTCAGGCCTTTTATGGTTCTGGCTGGTGTCTGCAGTCTGCTTAAGGGAAAGCTGGACAAAAAGGCTAAAGCTAATAGTCCCTTCATTCTCCTTTAACTGTGGATCTAAGAATGGTATTACAAGATTTTATACTGATTGAAGTAAACTACGCTGTGGCTTTGAATTGAATCCTATCCCCCTGGCTCCTCACAGCTTTTGAAACTCTACATACATTAGTCCTTTGGCTCATGATAAATTTTAATGGGAGGGACTGAGACAGAAAGGGTGCCCAAGGAACATCTGACTCCTGTCAGCTTTTGCATTGTTTGAGAAGAGCGTAGAAACATTCTCCCTAGGTCCATCAGTCCATACACGCTGTATCCCTCCCCTGCCCCACTTGCCCCTATATACACTGTATTTCCAATGGAAAAAACAGAGAAATTAATCACTGGATAGATAGACAATAATGCATCAATAATTGGAGAATTGGATTAGTGACTGCTGATAGGAAAATAATTAATTTCATAATCCTAACCTTATTTTAAGAATCGAATCAATACTAATATGATATAAAAGGTACTGGACAAATGCATCACTAAATTAAATGCTCACAGTATGCGATCGTAGCTCCAACATACTGTTAAGTTTATTTGTGAGGGAAATACCAGCAAGGTTTACGAGTAAGGAAAACATATTTTGAAACAAAAAGCGACAAGAGAGGTTTAGTAAGTTTGGATAGAGCTTTGTGCTTGCGTGTCAGTCCTGGATATTGTGTAGAGCAGTGCTGTGCAAAGTACTACTGATGGTAAGCACAATAAATTTCCTATCTGTGAATCGTAAGCCACCTGCAAAATTCTATTTCGGGGCTGGAAATAAAATGCAATAATGTCTCTAATTTGGATTTAAATTCAGTATTCTTCAGGGTAGCATGTCTCCTAAAAAAGCTCTTTCTAGCAGTGCTTATCTTTTTATTATGCATAAGTTCTGTTCCAAATTAACCGGAACCCAATAACTAAGAACTTTGGGGGACCCCTCAATGTAAGAAAATGATAACATGCAAAATATCCAGCTTTTTATTCAACAATATAGTTCCTTTGTTATTCAAAGTCTTGTTTATTGAATAAATTAAGTCTTTATTTTGTTCTTTAAAATAGTTTTTCTGCAGTTGTGATGATATGTGAATAAAAGGGAAACAGCCTGAGGGCAGAAGTAATATCTCCTGTTAGACTACTTATGATAATTAGGAAAAGAGGACAGCTTTTGGGTTTAGAGTTGCATGATATATTTTCTTTGTCAAGGAAATCAGCATGAAAAATATATTATCCCAGCGCTGCAGTTCCTCCTATTACCATTGGGGTCAATGTGAGTGTTAATGGGCTTTATCATTGATACAATTCAGGTTGTACTTGCGTTGATACAATTCAGGTTAAAAATAATCTATATTTTGGAAAGGGCCTTTTTTGTTTGTTTGTTTGTTTGTTTTGTTTTTATTTCTGTTAAATCTGTTCATCAATACAGGTAAGAGCATGGTATCCTAAGCAGAGGTATCAGAAAATCTATGGGGATGGCAGAATACGGTGCTTGGGCAAGTGACAACAACAACTGCCTTTCCCACTGGGGCTGTTCCCTCGTGGCAATCCAGTTTTACAGTTCCCTTATCCAGGCTACTATAATGAAGTAAAACAGAGGCAAAGCTCAGGCCAGGCAGAATTGCAGCTAGTTTAAGTTTACAATGTTGTTCAGTTAGATTACTTGGGTAAAACAGGTAGGTAGCACAATTCACAGGTCTTTGCTGAGTCCATTATTTTTTGGTAACCAAGAAGGGGATGAATTACACTTCCAAGACTCTTGTACTTCGTTTATATGTAACTAACAGTGACTCACTACAGTGAGCTTTATCTCAATACAAGATTATTTTAAGGGAAATAGCCTGCAACAGTAGCTTAGTGTTTCTGTTCTTTATCAATTTTCTGTGTCAATTGATTCTGGTATGTGGTTTTTTTGTTTTGTTTTGTTTTCTGAAATTTTCATGAGGGCATTGAATACACTGGATACGGTACAATCATTTTGGGTTGCATATTTGTAGGATGCATGGAGTTTGCATGGTATTTTTAGGGAGCACATGTTCACAGATTTTACATTGTGGTTCTGGTAGTTCAATTCACTATGCGGACATTTAAGGCAGCTAAACTGAATCTCTCTTTAGACTTCATCTGCTATTCACAAGATCACCATTACCATAACAGAAGATTTTATGCCTCATTCATATGAAGACATCCATACCGAGACACTTAAATTTAGGTGTCTGAATCTCATACTAAAGTATATCTTTTCACTATAAATTAGCTGCTTTTGTTCTGAAATCCCTGAGAGATAATAAAGCCCATTATGCAATTTTTGAGTCATTTTTCAGTATAAAAAAAAACTCATTGTCATTGGAGCTATGTCTTAATTAGCTTCTTGATTTGATATTTGGGATTTCTGTGAATTAGAAGAGATTAAGAATTCCTTATGCTTTGAATGTAACCTTCACTCTTGGATTTCATTAGTAGCCCCAAAGGACAGAATGTGTTAACAGGAAAGGAAGGATATAAGTGTGTTTGCCTGTGGAGAATCTCTGCTGGTTTTTATAATAGAGTTATTTTCTATGTACAATATTAATCTGCTAGAATTTCCCCATTAAATTTGTGATTTCTAGATATGATGGAAATTATATGAGGAACAGAGAACTGGAGTGCATTTTCTGGATTATCAGGGCAACGTGTGCCATGCTAAGAAATCGAACATGCAACTCACAAATACATAAACTTCCAATTTCATCTAATTCCCCCTACCTCAGATGGAAGGAAGGCTGCACGGAAGGCTTTGGGCATGGAGAGCTAGGGATGGTCTGCCACTTTATAGCTTGGAAGTTCTAAGTTGCTCCTTGGAAAGCTGCACATGTAGAGCCCCAGTCTGAAACACCTATCAGAGAGACCTCAAATAAGGCCTAAGTGAAACCAATTTACCAAGAACAGCACTGTGCTGTAGGCAGGAAGTTAGCTTCTTGGTAGATATATACTAAAAATAATATGAGGTTCAATTTTGCTGATTTTAAGGTCAGCTAGACTTCTTTTGAAGCTAAGAGGAGCAGTTCCCTTTTGAAATTCTTGCTTAATACTCATGTGTCACATTCAGAGTACTTCCTGGGCCTCAGGAAAATCCCCACACCCTCACAGCTTCCTCCAGAAACTCAAACACAGCATTTCACAGAAAGGCTATTTCTCCTTTTCTTAGAAGTAACTTATTTTTGTTGGATTATACACCCATGTTCTAGACAGTCTGAGACTGCAGATTTTTTCACAAAAACCATAAGAAGCCTCAACCATTCTGTGATCCTATGAAGCCCTTTATCACAGAGTACTTTAAAATCGCAACATTTGTCCATATAAAAGAGCCAAATACATCTCTATTCCTTGTGTACTGCAACATTAAGTTTGGCAATATCCAACTCTTGGGTGAGAATCTGAACTACAATACTGCTTTAGCAGGTATTGTCCACTCAGTCAGGACTAACCAAGTTCGGATGCCTGGGGATCTTTAGTATGTATAGATACACACACAGAAACACACAATATATATAGATACACACAGTATAGACATACACTCCTAGCAGTAGCTTCCCCAGTCACACTTACAGGAGGATTAATCATAACTTTGACTGGGGGAGCTTTTCTTTTTAAATCTGCCTTTAGTCTTTAAACTTTTGTTTTCCTGAATCTTTTCCTATTATTTCCTTCTATATTATCAGCTCTACAGGGTTCTCTTAGAAATATCTTTGCTTTAAGCCTACTTGTTTTACTTCACTACTCTCAAAGCCAACAGATTTTTAGGATGAATATAAATTTAATTCAGTCTGAGTTCAAAGGAAAAGGAATCTTTTTTTTTTTTTAATTTTTGTCACAGAATCACCAGCTGAGCTAAAACTGTATATAAATAGTAATTTTTATCATATATTTTTAAAGTAACCCATGGAAATGCTAAATAGAAAACAAATACAACCAAGAACATAATTTTGACAGACATTAGATATTTATGTTTAGAACACTACTTACAACAGAGAAAAGAGGATTTTCCTTCAAAATATTGCCAGAATCCTTGGACTGCCATTTTCATCAACCTTAACTCTATTATTATACCTACAAGAACATTTTAAGTAATCTCCAAGCAATTCTCTGGGATTGCACACGCATGAGCCTGAACTTTGAAGATATCTCATTATTTGCTAAATCAGAAACACATTCAGGAAATCTTCCTTTCTGTTCTCCACAGTAATTCTTTTATCAACAAAAACGCATAGCAGATATCCAGTATTTCATATATTGCAAGCCCACCCCAGTGTCACTACTACGATTACCTGCTTTCAGATAATACTCTTCACGTAGAGAAACAGCCAGGACAACTGTATGTCCCTACTCAGTGTGCGTTGTGCTCAGGCGTAGCTAGCCAGATACCTCCTGACCTACGCAAGGCTTCAGGACCTCTTCCAGGAGGTCCTTTCGCCTGGTGCGCACCGACCTGCTGTGGCTCACGTTGGCCCCATCCCTTGGCGACATCTCTGCTGAGCACACCTACACGGTCAGTGACGAACAAGCCCCCCAGCCACCGCCATTTCTCCCTTGGCCTGAGCTCCTGTCTCTGAGCCATCCATGGACTGTGCTGCTTGCCAAAGCCAGCAGCGCTGTCCTCACAGGAAGGGGAACACAACAGCCACAACTGACCGCAGCATTAGTTTGGACTTGAGGATTTCTAGTGTTTTGCTGGCTCTCCTGAGCCAAACTCCAGCTGTCTTTTTGACCCGCACATAGAGGTGGGACCAGGCTACACCCGCTGCTACTTCAGGCAGAGCCACCCAGAGATGGACCGTGTTTCCTCATCTACCCAGTCTGGAACACAATTAAGTGTGCTCTCTATTTCATAAAATAACAACTACATTAGTAAAGTACTTTCAACATGAATACTTTTTCCCCTTCTTCATATACTCCAGAAAAATGAAACGGCGTGAGCAAGCTGTCTGTGGGTCTGAGAAAGGATGCAATTGCTTTCTGAACACACAAAGAAAAAGAGGAAGAGACTTTTTTTTTTCTTTAATGGAAATACTGACGTGTTAAACTGACTAATAAGATGCACCACTCCTTCTTAACTGGAGAGTAACTGGGTAAGCCTAAGGTGGCCAAACATTATCCTCGAGTGTTTTGGACGTATAAAGGGTGGTATATGAGCTGCCCCAGTCCCCAGCTACTCATAGCATCACTCCAAAATCCTTTGAAATGAAGCTTCTGCATTCAGAATTGTAGATGTCTTGGATTAGTGTTTGCATCTACAATACAGTGAGCAGAGAACCTGAGGGTTAATTTTGCAGGAAGGTTTTATTTCTTCATACACTCTTAATTATAGTCCACTACTCAATAGTGATTTAGCGACTTCATTTCTCTAGTATAATATATTTGCAAAATGATGCATTGTCTTTTGACATCCACCGGGGCACATTTCTGGTCATATTTACTGAACTGAGGGTGAACTTTTTAGAAGAATTAAAATTAGACTTACTAATGATTACTACACCTTGCTGGAGGCTAAATGTTAGGTTTACTCCCCTTCTTAGATGCTAATCAGTGTAATTTATTTTCATCTGATTGCCAGCACGGCTCCAGAAAAAAGATTTTTTAAAAATAATCAATAAGTTGAGCCTGATAATTCCTCTTGGGAAATTGTCTCTTGGGAAAGAGGGAGGGATGGAAGGAGGGAGAGAGGTAAAAAAGTGCTAATTGTGAATGCACAAAATATTAGGAGAAAATACAAGCCTCATGCCATGAAACATTTACATATCAAGAATGTAACAGTTTCTTTGGAAGAAGGGCAACATCTATAGCACTGGTTGTGGTTCGTAGGCTGTGTTCCCCCTAAGCCGATGTTCCAGCTTGGCTTTGCCTTGCGCACAAGAGCAGGAGACAGTCCGTGAGTGTGGGACAATCCCTCAGGTTGGCTGCAGCAAGTATTTGCAGTGCTGCCTTGCCCTTGCTGCTATTGCTTCCAGTCTCCCTCTGGCTATTTTAGTGTGCTGAGAGGAGGCTATGACATAATGTTTTACATGGCTTTTAAACTGCTGAAAGCAAAATATTAGATAAATACTAGGCACAGATGAGCACGCTGTGCACGCTGCCCTGAGACACGTTCTCCTCAGCATGTCTGCACCCACTTTGACTTGCTTGCTGCTTCCCCTTCAGCCCCTTCAGCTTACACGGAATTGAATGGTAAAACTGTAAAACTTTCTCAAGAGCCCGGAGCTGCATCACTGTGCTGGTTGCCAAAACCGGCATGCAGAGATGGCCCTGCCGACATGACAGAAGTGGAAAATCAGCCACTATGAAAGGCTGGACTTTAACAGTTCTGTGCAGAGTTACAATACTGTCACGGCTGAAATCTTGAGCACATTCTTTCCGTGACTATGCACAAGGCAGCATGTCCCGAGCCCTGCGAAGGAAAGGTATAAAATATCTGAAGTATTCCAAAGCACAGCAGGGAGGCGGGATGATCTGTGATGACCACAAATATGGAACAACAGCAAGGCGTTGTTTTCGGATGTTATTGCTGTTGTCAAGACTGCCTGGAATACTTTGCTAGTCAATGACTGGAGCCCTCAACTCCACTTAAGTGTAGAAATAAAGTACCAGCTTTTTAATATCAAGAAAGGATCTTCCACTACCTGCAGCCATGTTTCTCTCTGCACATTTCTAGTGAGGCAGAGGGCATCTTCCCGGCAGGACAAGACTTCTGGCCCTGCAGCATTGCCTCCTTCACCCTACTGGCCTATGTCTTAGGATGATGCTTTGCCACCATGCCCAGGTGGAAGCGCTATATGTGAACCTGAGACCTGGGAAGACTTTATCAGGTAACATTGAGGAGAGCATGGGGAAGAACAGTGATCTCTGTGGTGTCTGAAGGCAGAAACAATCCCTTGCACCAGGGGCAGTGGTTATCTCTGGAGGGCCCGCTGGCTGCAGGGCATTTTCACCACATGTCGGGGCAGTCGCATTTGGGTTCTCGGAAGCATTTGATTCCTATTGACCAAGGAACCGCTATCATAAGAACCGAGGGGGAAAACTTATTCCAGCCCATCTCTCACAAAAGCAATTTCCTCTGGTGTGTTTCTAAAACTTTCTTTTAGCACCAGTAGCACTCTGATACTCACAGTGCCCTGGATACTGGGACTGCGTGAAAATAAATGGACAGAGTTGGGATACATAGACTCTGAAAATGATGGGTGGATTGGGTGACAGAAATTAAGATGGCCATCTGCAGTAACTATGAGGTTCAGAGTTTTCAGGGTAATACGGTGAGTTCAGGCTGTTTATTTCTCCTTAAACACTGACCATATGGTGACTCAGCAACATTCTTTTGCCAGCAAGTTTCCTTCCTTGATGTCTTATTATATAAATAATATTATTTCTAGCCTTTATGTAAATAATATTTTATTGTGGGCACCTTTGCTATAACAAACACATTAGAATAGGCTGTACTAGAAAATGACCAAAAATCTCAGTCCTAAGTGCAGTATAAACCAGCCTTGGCACAAATGGGCATAAATGCTCCCCCACTTCCTAGCCTTCTGCTTGCCAAGGTGTTTTCTAAGATCTCCAAGAATTCATATGGGCCAGCTCAGTGCCCATGCTTGAGTCAGAGCTTCTGACTTCTCCTGACTTTGATCTTAAGACTCTGGGGCATAAGGCATACAGAAAAAGACGGAAAATGAAGCCTCTGCTTGAAAAAAATATTACTAGTATGAGACAAATTCTTTAGTGACTGCACCTGTTTCCCAGTGTGTGGTTTCTGAAACTTGCATGGAGCATTAAGTAGGCAATGAAACTGACTGCTTAGGTGTAAATTTCCATCCTTTTTTTTTGTGTGTATCAAAAAGCTATATTAATTTCTGTTCCTATTTCTTAATTACAATTACTCAACTGGGGGCAATTTGAGCTATGCCTTGAAGAAGAAAAGGAAATCAGCTTTGAAAAAGGGACTGAGGAATGGCAGTCTGTAGTCAATCTAGCAGATGGAAGTTGGGAAGGTGAAATCTTAAGACATCAAGAATTACATGAAATGCAAGATTTCACATAAAATGGCATTCAATTCAAAAACAGCAACAGGTTCCAGAAATTTCATTTCTAAATTTACATATTAAAAATGAATATGGACTGGATGCAGTAGTGCAAGGAGACAGGCTAGAATGCTTAGTAAAGTAGTCAAAGGATAGGGCTGTCAAGGCAGAGATAATAAAGATAATTAGGATGACAGCAGATCGTAAGCTTGAGCTGTATCTGAAATGAAGACTTTTTGATAAGACCCAGGCGAATTCAAGCCAAGATTTGTTTTAGGTGTAAGTGGAATAGAGTAAACTCTGGCTACACATCCACTTCTGTAACATGCCCACTAATATTTAAGTTGACACAGAGCCCAGAGATCTTGTACACACACCCTTTTGGCTTTCAGCTGTTACGGCGTGGAATAGCTGCTGAACAATGTGGTCCTGCTGCCTCTGTCCTTCAAACTGCACAGCATAAGCTCAGTGATAGCCATGCCCTCCCCTTGTGTTTTCTTGCACTCTGTTTAATCTTTCATTCCTAGGGCATAATACTAATATGTACTTCACTGAAGATGCAGCAGAAGATTTATGTATGTCTTAATTTCAAAGCAACCATCTGAAGCATTGAACTGAAATTACAATGTATTATAAACAATTCCTCTTACCACAGAGTATGCTTTCCTAGTTTGTCAGCAAAATAAAAGCCCAGCTACAACAAAGAAAGCAGTAGTTAAGTACAGAAATGAATTTTAGACGTGGTCAGGAAAGCATAATCAGTTGGATATAACAGAAGCCAGAGTCTCTTGAGAAGATGAGATTGCAGGAACACATGAACTTTATAAAAGGAGGCGGACTGTTAGGTTTGGTCCTCTGAAGATAATGAGAATCAGAATCTCATCAAAAGTGCTATGATGGAATGGGGAAAAAATTCAACCTGATGTGGATTGCAGACAGAAGAGATGATTTGAGCTCAGAAACAAAGAAGAGTCTGCTCAGCAGCTAGATGCTTTTAAAGAAAGGATAAATTGAATTTAGTAGTGGCATAGAGTTAATCAAATAAGAGATTATTTTTATGATACACACCAAGGCATTTTTCCATGGGGAAAATCAGAATGGCAGAGGGAAAACATAGCTAAATGATCTCACTTTATTTTTCTCTTATTTTTCTCTCTTGCTCATCTTTAATGCATTTTTTTCATGTCCTACACAGAAAAGAAGCTGTATTTCTGTCTCTATACATGCTATGTATCTGTTTCAATGGGGCAGAGGTAGGACACAGGTGTTGGTTAATGCACACAAAAAAAAGAAATTCCAACAGCGTATGTGCAAGAAAAAGCATGGCAATTAAGAGAAGGACATAAACAAGGCTATGCAGGTTAACTGGTGTAATCACATAGTTCAGTACCTTTAGCTTGCTCTGCTCATCTGGCACGAATCTTCTGCATTATTCTTTAGTATACTCTTCTGTCAACAGCCACTTGCACTCTAAAGGGTCCAAGTGTTATGTAAGACCTTATTCCAGTCCCTTTCAGGAACTTTAGGCTTTATTAACTTTTCAGGCTTTATTAACAAAGAAAGTAAGATAAACTTCAGTTTAGAAGTTCTATTGATGTGTTTTCATTTTTTTGAGGCTGTTGCTAAGTTGACTACTTTGGGACCTCTGAACGCACACCCTTGATTCTGTCTTTTCAGGCAGTTACTCCCCTGCCTTTTATCCAGAAGCTGCGAGTCATCTGCCTCAGTGAGTCAACAGATCCCTCAACCTTTTCCCAACTTAAGAGAAAAGGTAGGAGGAGGTGTTTGGGCAAATTCTCATGAGATTTTAAATCAGAAATGCTGTGTGGGAAGGAGATTCGTCCTAAAGGTCTTTCAAGAAGCGTGCACTAGAAGGTAAATGCTATCTGAACTGTCATTTCAAATAGCATGGAGCACTGAAGCACTGTTCGACATCTGCAGAGGGGAACGGTTTCCAGGTCTAAAACAAGCTACACAGAGCAAGAGTCCTTCGGCGCTGGTGGCAGTGATTTATTCTAGCATGACAATATTTCAGTGTAATTCTGCAGTCTGGGTGTGATCTTGCATTCCACTCCCCAGATAAAAGCAAATCACTCGCCCATCAGAACGTGCCAAGCAAAAGTAAGGCTTTGAATGGAACACACATTTTCATTTTGCTAAAATGCCTTTACTCTAACACTTGCAGAATTTCACAGCTTTTCTTGGAATCATGTTTATGCCACAGCGAGAAGCAAGAGAAACCCCAAAGCTGTCCCACACACACCTAGTGGAGAGTTCTCAAAGGCACCCATGGCAAAACTTTTCGGAAGCTCTGATTTTAGCATGCCAAAAACTAGGCAGGTGGAAGGTGGCAATATGCCAGAGGCATATGCTCAGGCCATGCAGGAAAGATTTATTTCTCATCTAATAGAATGTAGAGAAATTTCTATTACCTCACTATAGGGTACTGTATACACACAAAGCTGTTGGGGTAAGAGAATGTCATCTTCCTTGCAAGTATAAAATGGCTTGAGCAGAAAAGGATATCAAATAATGGATCAGTGATCCAAGCAGTGAGACAGCTATATCGCTTCCTCTAAAAGAAGCAAAGAAGCACTTTTAACTCAAAACTGAGGGCCAGACGGCAGAAAGGTACTTCTTTTAAGAGAACATATAATATCAAATGTGTCAGCTTTTAAAGAATATGCTAGGCTATGTGTTAGAAAAGCTTAGTTGTCAAAGGCTTTTTATACATAAGGAGAGAAAACATCTATCCTTATCACTTCAGTTCTCTTAGGCAATTGTAAAATGACTGTGCATTCTTTCATGTTCATTTAATCTTCTTTAACCCTGAATGTCACCCCAAAACTACTGAATAATCAAAGAGAGATCACTTTTAGCACTATAACTGGTGCATTTCAGAGAGGGCCTAAACAAATTTAAAACATTAAATGCTACAAGGAACAGTGCATTTGTCATGGGGGGAGATAAGTTTAGGTGCATGAGCACAGCAGCTGTGTCTGTGACTCTCCATAATGCTGCTCCCCTACAGCCATCGCTCTGGTGTGATTTACAAGATGCTTGCTAGTCTGTTAGACTCAACGAGAGTTTAATGACATTCAAAGGCAGGAATGCGCCGTTGTGTCTCTCACATTTCAGCTTACCACATTTTTCTTTGCAGAACATTTCCATAGGATATCAAATAATTTAATTCGTTCGCCATTCATGTAATGGAAAATAATTCTGAGTATTTTTCCATCTCAGTCTCAGTACCATTCTGAGGTCGAAGTGCTGTCCCTCTTGTTTGAAATATTCACCTAAGCTATCTGTTTCCCTGACACTTTCCCACCATGTATCCTTTTACCTTTAATGGGATTTATTATCAGGACAATATAGACAATATTCCCCGTTTGTATTTTAGAGGTTAGAGTAACATGTGGTTTTTATTCTCAGTGTATCGCAAGGCTATTAATAATGGTAAACAGCACGGTCAAGCTACCTATCTGAATCAACTAAGTACTACTTCCTCTGCCAACCAAGGGGTTCAGCTGATCAAGGGGCATTTGGGATCAGGCTCTGCTGGGTGCATCTGGGGCAGATGACCTACTGATTATGCCTGAGATTTCTGCCCTTAAGTCCTTATGCTAAGAGATTACTATGCCACAGAAAATCAGTTACTTGCAATTTTGGACAACAGTCTGTTGACCTCTAAAGTAAAGCACATATGACACATGCCTTATAAATGACACCAGCCATCACTCTTTGATGTAACCAAATCAGCTCTGCAGTCCAAGCAAAGTGAAATTAGGCACTTCGTTCTTGAACAGACATTACTTTACTGATAGCAGCATATCTCAAAGAATTAGGGTAACTGTCAGTCATAATATAGCTTTGCTGCTCCAAATTAACTAAGATCTATTTTCTTTCCCCTAAGCACAGAGTGGAGGGGCGATGAAAATCAGGCTCCACATAAAATCTTTCTAGCCATCAGCAGAGACAACTGACAACGTGACAGTAAAACAAATGATGGCGGTTGGCTGCTTTTTTTTTTTTTTTTTTTTTCCCTCTGGCATCATCAGATGAGTTTCATAAGAAAAAAGAAGCAGAATCACACAGAATCACAGAATGGCTAACGTTGGAAGGGACCTCTAGAGATCATGTAGTCCAACCCCCTGATACATATTATACAAACAGGCATATTATACACAAAACTGCCCACAAGGTAACTGTAACAAAAGTAGCGTTTTCTAGGGTAAGACCTGCTCCTGTAATCAGCTACGTGTAGGGAGATCTCTGACCCCTGGGAAAATTCCCCTGAAGTGAGTGGATCTCTCTGGAGTGGACTCTTCAGTCCATACAGCTCCGATTCCAGTATTCAAATGACAAATTATTTTAAAGGAAATCACTATTTTCTGAGCAAGGACCTAACCTTGAAAGCAGTGAAAAAGAACTATGGTTTCACCAGATTAGCAGGTGCTCTCTGAGCAGAGCTCTCATAAAGGAGCAATGTGACCAGTGAAGCCCATGGACAAGGGATGCATATGCATGAGGGAGATAATTTTATCTCTGCAGCTAAAACTGGGAGACCTGATAATGGACAAAAGCATGCAGTTCTGCTGGACCAATTGTTGTAGAGGAAATGAAAAGTGAGTAGCTACAGAACAGAAAGCCATAAAGATTTTTACCCAAAAACTTTCACCTTACCCAACACAAAGCTGACCTGTGATTTAATCAAGGTATACACTTTTTTCACAAATAAAAAATGCTAAAATGATTTAATTCTATCAAAGACTTGCACAGGGGTTTGAAAAAAACAAAAACAAAAACAAAAACAAAAACAAAAACAAAAACAAAAACAAAAAGGTACACACTGACACTATATACAGTATGTGTAATTATCTGCTAGAAAAACACTGAAGGAAGTAACAGTTTCTCTATCACTTTATGTCTTGCACATTTTTTGTAAAGTCACTTACTCTTTGATTTTATGTCCATGAACACATGAATAACTTGGCTATATTTAGTGACTTATATACATCAAAAGAGGAAATATCTGTATTACACAGAACATAAACAAAGAGAGGACATGGAATTATTTCAGTTTAACTACTTCTTTTGCAGCTGAGGAAGGCTTACTTCCTCTTCAGAGGGATTAAAAGCATCCCAGCTTCTTACAGCAATCTAACTTAGCCTTCCCTGCTTCTCAGTTTTTCAATGACATCCCCTTCCATTGTAAGTACCAATATTTTTTTTTCTGTTATATTTTTAAAGGACATGTTCTAATATCACTGGCATAGAGTTTTTAAATGATCTCAGTAAACCATAGCCAGTGCTGAGGAGTCTTCTCTAACTGTTCACTTGACTGTCATGTTCAAAGGCATTCTTCTTATCTCAATAGCAGTTTTTTTTTTTTTCTTTACTTTGTTCACAGAGTCATCTTAATTTAACCTTTTCTGTTGAGGCTGATTGTAATGGAAACCTGACGAAGGAAACACTGTCCAGTGACAAAAATACACTGCATATTTGCTGAATTCATTATATGGTGAGAGCCTGTTTACAATCAAAATGAATTGCTATGAAATTAAATCTAAGAGTTTTTACACCTAAAAGAAAAGCAATGAACTACTTAGGAGCACAAATTGCCCAACACAGCAACCTAATGTTGGCCCCTGTGTCCTATGTCCATGACATAACTATTTTGCCAAGGTGAAGCATGGAGATACCAGAGGGAATATGAAATCTTTAAGAGCCTTGGGAATCCAAAAACCGATGGGGAATAGGAGCCTTACGAACTACTTAAGGCTTCCTGGAACCAGACAGCAAAAGCCGGCAGCCTGAGCAAGGACCGCAAAGGGAGCCTGAGAGCAGGGAAGCTCTTTCCTGCCTGCCAGGTAGGGAGCTAAGGTGGTTGGACGAAACTTACATTTTAATCTATTTCTTTTATCAGCTTTTTTAAAATAAGCTACATGCATAAAGCCCTGCTAGTGTTTGATCTGTTGCGTGCTTTTGAAGGGACAAATAATTAATGATCACGTTCTTCAGTGTCACTGGCATGACTTGCTGTTCGCAACTCCTCAGGATGAAAGGACTTGTAGCACAAAATAAAATAACACAAACCTCTCTAAAGAATTTAAAGTGAAAACACATGGAGAAAGGCTCTATCTCTGGACAACTCTACCAGAAAACTCTCTCCAGAGTGAGATGGAAGAAGCCAGACTTATTTCTAAGGACTGCCTGACTGCCCTAGAAGTGCCTCTTATGGGAGTGGAGTGCAACTTCAACCTTAAAAATCTAAAAAGTAGGTTTCTAAACATGGAAAGAGAGAAACTGTGTTTTCTTGTAAACACTGCAAAAAGAGAGAGAGGTGCTTCTGCAGCTATTTCAATACTTCCTTAAGGGTTTGGTCCCAGGGTCAAAGCCTTCCCTTGCGACACCCCCTGGAAAGCGAATCCTAACAGTGCCGCGGTTCATGTAATGACTTGAGTTTTTCACAGCTGATCTGCGCGTATATACGTACATATACTTGAGACGGGTATATCTCAAGTGACTGCTCTGCGTGTGCACAGAACACGTGCACATAGTCCTGAACATAAGCAGGACCCTGTGTGCTGGCAGCGCACAGACCCACACAGGCTCAGCAGAGCCTGGGGAACGCACAGGAATGGTACCCAAGGTCGCTCACTGCTCTCAGGTATAACATTTCTGCAGTGCTTAACTTCAGAATCAATACTTTAGAGAGACTTGAGCTCATGAGATCAATGGTGGAGGATTGGAGCAACTGTCGCTAAATGGATACTGTCTGCTGCGTTGAGGACTGAGGATAAGCGGTCACAAGTCAAGTGACAGAGAGAGGGGCATTACCAACGTAACATCGTATCTCTTTTTCCTACTCTAGTCCCCCTGCCCCATTCCTTCTATCATAATAGATCTCCCTTTCTGCTATCTCCTATCTTATACTCTATATTACAGTTCTCAAAATACCCACTCCCTTTCCTCCTGCCACAATGCATTAAGTAGGCATTTTATTTGGTAACAAGAACATGTGCTTTTTGGCCTGATGATAGATGATGTTACATATTTACAGACATAGGCTTCATTGAGAAAAAAATATTAATGCTTTGCATCTAGGTTACAGAGAACAGAAAAATACGTGGTACAGAATAAGAGGTGCCTAAAAGGCACTGCATTTCTTATCTACATTAGCTCTGTCTCTACAAAAGAGTTATGCATTGGGGAACATGAATTCAAATAGTAAAGAAGGCTTTTGAACTCCTGCAGTCTCATGTAACTATATGCATGTCTACTTGCCTTTCTCAACCAGTTTCTCCCAGTTTTGCAGTTACAAAAGCTTCCTTGAGGAGTACCTCATTTATACTAGCACTGGACATCTTTTTCGGCAATTCCTCTTTAGTTTACTTTGCTTTCCTTCATTTCTGCAGGTGCTGGCTCATTTCACAAGCAGTTCCTCATCACTGGATTGTAGAAAAAAATAGTAAAAACCTACTGCATTTGAACTGACAGGGCTAAACATGAATTTATGGCATATGAAAAATGACAAACAGGTCATGTATTTAGCCATGAAACAGGCTCCACAGGGAATAGCTTCAGCACAACATTTACTAGGTATAAAAAGGTTGTGTGCTGGGTTTATTTGTATCTTAGAGAAAAACACACTTACTCCAGCTGATAAACTGCCTGTCTCATTTTACACATTGGTTTTAGCTTTGGATTTCCAGAGTGCACCAATTTCTCTGATTTTCTACACATCAAATGAGGGAGATTAAATATGTTTTATGTGAGCATAGATCACTGTTCTTGGCATGAAACATGAACATTTTCCTTAAAAAAGCTTCTTTTGTCCAGAGTGATTAGGGTGCCACAGAACCATTACTGTCCTTGTCCCCACAGTTTTTAATCCTTCTACTGAAGTTTACATTTGTTTCTGTGGCTAACGCTGTCACTTTAAATAAGCTTCTGCAAAAGTTATTTCCAAGACATAATCTTAAAAACAGATTCACAGTCATTTGCAATATCCTGAAGGAGCTAATCTGAAGCTTTTTAAATGGGCCATAACATGGAGACATTTTTCCAACGTTGCTTTGTGTCAAGATGATTTTACTGTACCTTAGTAGTTTCAAAAGAATTGAATATCATTCATTGTGATCCAGTGAAACAAAAGAAGTGAACTGTACTAGAATCATGAATTTTCTGATGCAAAGCTTTAATGGAATCAGCATTTTATCCTGGCAAAATACTTACATACTTACATGTATATATACACACACACATACATGTACATGTGTATATACATTCATTTACATATATATGTATGTAAGCATACATGTATACATATATGCATGTTTATATGTTTATATACACATGAAACAGAAGGTGGTTAACAAGTCCGTATACCTCTAACTGCTATACAGGAAGGCATCAGCAGCAGCCCTTGGTTTCCACCTATGAACAAAACTGTATAAGCTTATGGGGAAAGCAAGCAGGAACGTGGGGTAGGATGGGAGGCTTTTGTTAACGACCTGAGGTGTCACACCTCTGCCACAAACCTGGCGATTTGCAGTTACACCTGACAGCCATGATTTCACAGGGGCTGCAGGAAAGGTTTGCACATGCTTACTGATTTCTTTTGCCACTGCGTATATTAGTCAGTGCTAAAACACCACCACTAACGGCTATTCGCTCTGGCATTTTCTTTTAGCGATGCACACAGTCTCAGATGTAACTGCTGGCCTTGTTGGCATCTTCTGTCTGGGGCTGAAAACACAGAGAATACATCTCTTCCTCTTTTCTGGCAGAAGCCCGAAGACATAAAACCTACTTTCAGATATGTATCAGTAATTCTCACACAGTAAACCTAAACTTGTCTCACAAACTCTACAGAAGTCATTAAAAAGGAAGGGAAGGCTGAGAGGAGCGCTTACGAGAGGAGAGCTTATCAGAGTGCATAAATCCCTCAAGGGAGGGTGTCAAGAGGATGGGGCTAGATTCTTGTCAGTAGAGGCGGGCGATAAGACAAGAGGCAACGGACACAAACCTAAGTACAGGAAGTTCCATCTCCATGTGAGGAAGAACTTCTTTCCTGTGAGGGTGCCAGAGCCCTGGAAGAGGCTGCCCAGAGGCTGTGGAGGCTCCTTCTCTGGGGATCTTCCAAACCCACCCGGATGCCACCCTGTGCCCCGTGCTCTGGGTGTCCCTGCTGGAGCAGGGCGGTTGGACTGGGTGGTCTCCAGAGGCCCCTTCTCTCTTGTTCTGTTTCACAGCCCTGGTGCCGAGTTCACAGCGCAGGGTAAAAGCTAAAGCAACAGGTCCTACAAATGGTACCTGAAACCCAAGCACGAAATAAATGAGGCATTTCGAATCTCATTCACATTTTCATGTTTTATTACTGCTTCCGTGCAATTCTGTAAATAACAGTCCATGAGAAAATACAATAAATATAGTAATAGAGATATATTTTGCTTTTGTAATGTAATTTAATTCTGTACCTTAAGGGAACTCTTAGAAGATTATTGATCACTATCCCCTGTCAGGCTACAGGATTTTAGTTTTTGGAGCTCTCAATGAAATTGCACAGTTTACCCTAACTGCTGTTACCACCTGATCCCAAGACAAAGATACTAGCTGTTCTCAAAAGGTCATACATATTTTAGAGAATATTTTAAAATTACTTCAGTGTAGGAAATATTTTGCAGATCTTGTCCTAGGACAAGATCTTTTATTACTTCAAAGGACTACACTGTCCTTACAGCTATATTTTAGCAATTTGGCCAGTATCTTCAGAAGTTGTTTGCACTGCTTCTACTCTAGGTTGTTGCACCTGCAACTGCCCTATTAAATTTCCACTAAGCGCTAGATGAAACAGCAGTTAAAGTCACACATCTGTGGACGCACTTATTTCACATAAAGAACTAAATAATGAAACTCAGGCAATAAAAGTTTAAAACCCACACAAGTTCCTCCAGGATACCACGGTTAAAAAATGAAGGGGGGAAAAAAAAAAGTTTTCTTTACAGGCCCAGAGAAAAAATATCGTTACAAATTCTGTTCATACTGATCTCAATGCTAAACAAGCTTCATACTTTAATAGATAATGTTCTCTTGTCTGGAATTTATAACTTAATCTTTGTGGTATTAATTAGAAACATGGCTGTATTAGAAAATGACTGTCAAAAAAACAGCGAGTTTATGAATCTCACAACTGTAGGAAGGTGAAAACAAGAAGAACCCCAAATTCAAAAGCTTGGCTTTGCTTGGGGACAGGAATTTCACAGCTACACTGTATAAAGAGTTGTGACAGCAATGTGCTTTTGTTTTTTTCCTTCTTGTCTCTTTCTCCTGGTAGGAGGTCAAAATACTGCTAATACGACTGGCACAACCGGGAAGCAGTGGTGCTTAGTCATTCTTCTTCTGATGTAGTGACCTTATGTAAAAGTGGTGACACTTACGAAAAAAAAAAATAGTAAAAACACGGTGTGCTTTCCATCTGCATTTGAAGCTCCACTGCGTTTGTGTTCTTTTAATGCGTGCAGTGCACACATTTTGTGTTTTTTATGCTTCTCAGCACTACCTAGACTGTGTTTCTTTCTCTCTGAATCTTCATAAATAATTAAAAGAAGATACCACACAAAATCCAGCTAAACCTACCGCAATGGAAGATACACCTCATCATATTTAATTGAGGAAAACAAAAAGGCAATTACCAAAAATCAAAAACAATTTTCCAAGCTTCCTCGGTCATGGAGTATTCAATTATTTTTGAATAATTTATTGAAAGCCTAATAAATTTCTGCTTTTCTAGGTCTGATCTTATTGAACACTCTATGGAAGGCAACGTATAATTGAACCAAGTGGGTTACTAGAAAAGAGAAAAGAATCCAGGACTTAATGAAGATGAGAAAAAGCTGAATTGCCTTTTGTTGTGTCAGTGTCTGCGTGCTTACAAGATTTACCTCTAAATGTCTACATATATCAGCAATTTTACATAAAGTGCAGAGTAAAAAGCTTCCTATATATTTAAGAAAATCACAGTAAATGAAGAAAGCTAATAATTAACAAGTTAATCAATTTTAACTTTGCATTTTCTGCTGAGAGCTTCAAAGCATTTTGAAAATATTAAGTATTTCTCTAAGCTGACTGTTCCTATTATCTACTTGCTTAGGAGGACTGCAAGAAAAGTGACACTGACTGCTGAAAGTCTTATTTCAGATGTTTGCAATGACATGATTTAAGAAAAATACTTCAGATGGGAAACAGAACTTCTTGGCACCTGGTTAATGAAGCAATGTAATTGCTATTTTCAGTGTCAGAAAGTAATAATGTGCTTATTTCCCATTAGAATTTACTCTTAATAACTAAGTGGATACCTGCAGATATGAAAAGTCATCCAATCCAAACATCTATTGAGCTTCACTATATTTTCTACATGAATATGCTGTATTTCATGTAAAAGCAGATTTAAAAAAAAAAAAAAAAAAAAGAGTATGTAGCTTTTATATGTTTGTCTTGGAGAAGTCAGCCTGATCCGATTTCTGAGGGAAAATATCCTGCTCTTTGATCTACCTGACATACTCTTTGCTCTCCCTGTGAACTGTGGGAGTGTCAATGCCTCCATGCATTTTGGAGCACACTAGAGTAAAGCCTCCACTACAGAGAGCCCCCTTTATGGTAACTTTTTTGCAGACAGACATTGAGAGGTAGGTGTATGTTGAATTCTCTTCAGCGGATGAGAGAGGATCTTTTGGTGGTGGATCCTTCAGAACACTGCAAGAAAATCCCTAGGGACCCTTTCTACGCAATCAAGGGAGCATGCATGGGGCAGCAAGTTTAAGAGAAATGACAAATATAAATCCTCCTTGAATTTTATCAGGATGGCAAAGTAGGGGGAAAATATCTGATGTATTACCAGAAATCCATTTTGCTAAATTTCATTACATTTCAGCTTTAGATGTTTATAATCATAAATCTTTTATTTAGAATTGGATGAAAAAGGAATAAACATAAGCCCCATAAATTGGTGGGGAGGGGTGAGAAAGTCTTTTAATTTGAATGCAACTATGTTGAACCCAATTTTCAACTTTTGGCTTATAAAGCTTAGCACACTACAAATAAAATGCAATCAAGAGGAGAGATACTCTAGATTTAGCTGTCACTTCTTTGCTGTACGAAGTAGTGGAACAACGGTTAAATACAAAGAAAATGACGAAATCTGTGGCCCAGAAGAAGATTCTCACTGAATCAAAACTTTCTAATGAGCTACAAAAGAATGCAGCTGGTAAGTTTTATCACACTTTTAGATTACACTTCCACAATTTAAATTGCTAAAATAAGCTTTGGCTCAATGGAAAACAGTCCAAAGTCTTTGTCAGGAAGCACAGCATATACGCTATTAATCTCAGCTTTCTTCTTCATCAAGCTAGTTTATTTGCTGAAGAACTGGTCCGATATGTAGTTAGAGCAAACTGCAGTTAGGTACAGTATGTGCACAGAAAAGTATGCAAGAGGACCTCTAAGGCAAAGCAGGGACATAAAAGAGGAAAACACACAATAATTATAACCACACACAGCCATGGCTACTATTACTGCATGTTCTTCCCTTCTATTTGTTGAATACATTTCTTCTTTATTGTCTCATATTTAAAGGGTATGTACAGCGACTCTTAGCCCTGGGGAGTTCAGCGCTGGGGAAATGACACACAGCAACCCGGAGAAAAGATAACAAGGAACAAGTCTCAAGAGATTCAAAATTGAAATGTGGCTAATTGAAAAAGTTGGAGAAGATCAGAGGAAAACATCTTTCCCCCAAATTATTTCTGCTGCTGCTATAAACAAGATGAATGTTTCTGGAGTTTTAATAATTAATAACGCTGCTGTATAGACTCAAGTACGGAAAAGCTCAAGTATGGAAAGCAAAATTAAATAAACAGGATTGATTCATCACTACGCTCCAGTTGTTTTCTACTGCTCTGGTGAAGCAGTAAATCCAGCAAAACCATGTTGTTAAACTGGCTTTATGGCTGTCTTGTATCACCAAAGTGGCACAAAGCAACTCATCACAGAAATGAAGCTCCGAGTAATTGGAAAAAAAAAAAACCCTCTTCCTATTCTTCACTTCTTTGCCTTTCCCTCTCCTCTTTCAGCCATTGCTTAGTGAAAATTTGTGTGAGGTAGAAATCTAAGCGCAACTGCTGGAGGAGCAGCTGAGGCAGTTTAGAGTGGATTAGCTCAATCAGGGATGCACAGTAATTTCACAGGAGTCTGTTCACTAGCTGCTTTCCTCCTCCTTTGACCCTTTCCGTATTTGGAACACATGTACCTTTACTGTCATGTTGCCACACACCCCTGTAGCAGCTCCACAACGTAAAGCTGGTGTAACTCTTAAGATGATCACCAACCCTGCCTCCCTTCCTGCAACCTCTCCTGGCAGCAGGCCAGCACAGGCGCCGCAGGACTGGAATGGGGGACTGCAAGCTGGAAAAACAGACCAACAAACCTAATAATGTGTTACTAAGAGCTACAACAAATGAAAAAAAAAAGAACTAGAAAACAAATGGGTCTGTGATCCATATCTGCAATTTGTAAGACACTGCCCAGCAAAGTGCCTATACTTCCATTCTCTGAAGCTCAGCTCCCTAAAGCACTTCAGCATATTTCAATTCCAAATGAATAGGCTGAATATATACTGCACCCTCTGTTTCTACCCCTCATAAACTCTTCCCTGCAGTTCCCAAGTGGTGAGAAAGGGGCACCGACACAGCACATCGAGGGATGAGGAGAACAGGACACAGGGGCAAGTTACAACGTAGTGCTGAGGTGCTAGGTGCACTTTAGACACCCTTTGCACACGAGAACAACCCGCAGCTGGTTATCACATGCAGTTTCCCACACTACACTCGTGGCTGGACAGTAGCCAGCCCATTTTACTAGTGGGAAGTAAAAGGGAACCTCCTAGCCCATTTATTCTCCTTGGAACTGGGACTTTCCTCTTCTCCAGGTCAAGGAGATAACAGGCTGTGGCTCTCCACTTTCAGCCACCCACCTCCCCTTCACATTCACGGCCACACTAGGGTGCTCCACTTTTCCACTCCTGTCCACAGCCTGCATTTATTTCCACAGTGGAATTGCAAAGCCCATGTTTCTTTGCAGCAAGAGGATTTATTTCCACTTCCAAACCTATTTAATCAACTTATTGAATCTCAGCAGTATTCAAAATCCATTTTTTTTTTCCTCACATGTAAGGAAAAAAAAAAAAAAAAAAACCACTTTCTCTCTTTTATCTTCAAAAGACCACGAGGAGAATTTCATTTTTAGAAAAGGCCAGTGGAGATTGAATGAGGGGGAAAAATATTTTGTTAACAGAAGTCTACCTATAATTGCATGGGGAACAAAACACAATAAGATTTAGATGCAAATATGATGGTCCAGACCCCACATAAAGAGAGAGGTGATATACAGCAGTGACCATGAAGATGTCAGCTTAGGTCCTGCTCTTAGTGAATGACCTACAAATATCTCAGTTGGTTTATTCAACATCTATCAATTTATTCATCAGAAGACACTCACGGACATTTATAGACTAAAACCCTCCAATATTTTACACCTACAGGACAAAATGTAAGTAGGAGAATGAGGTGTAAATGCAGGGACCTATTGTGTGGAGGCTGACGTCACCACAGGTTACATGCACCTAATACTCCAGGGAATTTGGCTTAACTTCCTGCCAAGCCCACTTGGGAAAAACCTACAATGTAATTCAGGTCTACAATTCCCAGTGCTTAGCTTTTAGATATTCAGGTAGGATTTTCATTAGCTTAGCAGAGCCATTCAATTACTGGCAGCATTTTCATCTCAGCTGGTAGATAAATCTATGGCATTTCAAAAACTGAAAGGCATTTATATGGCTTTCAAGGACATTATGCATGAACACTGAATCATTTCTTATTACTCTTGGCTTTCATTGGCTGTGATCACACCCCTTTGAAATGAGATAAAATTACAAGTGCGCATTCATGATTAACTTTAAAATGAACCTTACCAGTTCAACATTCTTTCATTTCGCTCTTAGAAGTACTTATTTAATTAGCAAATACCTACAAACCAATTATTAAACCTTCGCCTAATTAGCAGGAATAGTAAGCTGTGAGAAATAATCAGCGAGAGAAACTTCAGAGTGGGATGAAAAAGCCATAATGCAAATTGAACATGTACTCACAGACAGATTCAGCCCTGGTAAAGGGGAACTGAGACAGGGCTTGGACAGTTCTTAATTCTCATCCAGTTCATGCCACGAGGATGCTTGGGAATATACTGCAAAGTCCTGGATTCCCTGCAAGGTTTCACTGTGAGTCTGAGGACAAATGAATGGAGCTGCTGCACACTGCTGCACATCTGGATGTGGGGTTACTATATTGTGCCCTTCCTATATCACTCCCTTTTGAAATCTTGGCGGATCCAGTGGAATATCAACAGGATTTGGTGGGCAGTGGGGTCAGGCTATTGACACAGCCACAGCCTCTTTTGGTTAAAAAGATTAGATCCTTTCAAGAATTCCTAAGGCCAAGAGTTAGGCTGGTAATATTATAATTTATAGGCAATATTATAATTATAGGTAATATTATAATTATAGGCAATATTATTGCCTAAATATAAATAGGCTCTGAGCTGCTTTTCATTGTTGACTGTATTTTGTTTCATAATGGAGAAGGCATGACAAATCATTCCAGTGATGGAGAAAAGCCTGTGATTAGAATTGGCAATTCCTGATGAGCACATTACCTCACCGTATGCAGACTAGTTTTTGGACAGAGGAATCAGACTCAGCTACCATCCAGGTGATCCGTGGTTCCCCCTTTGCCTCACCTGGCAGTAGGCATCTTGCTCAATTTCTGGAGAAGAAAACCAGATTAGTCTCTTGGTGCATAGGGCAGTGAAGGCACTACACTTAGATTTTGTTTTTAAAATAAATTGCTCCCATAATGTGTACACTGAACAAGGGAAAAAAAAAAAAATTATGCTTCCTTGAACAAAATACCTTGAAGCAGGGATTTCATATGAAAAATCATTTATTCTTTTAAAATGCAGTGCGTTGTAGAATTCCCTTAAGTATGAGAGTTTCTGACAGAGTATAAGCTTGGCTTATCTCTCCCTAGTTTTAACCATCTCACAAAATCTTATCAGCCCAAACGGCATTATGCAGTGTACTTCATAATGCTCCTGATGGAAAAGCCTTTCTTAGTCTGCTTTCACCAGAGATTTCTGCCTTTACTTCAACAAATATAAATGAAAGGAAGATCTGGTTTCTTTGAAAATCTTTATAAAAGAACTATCTTCATTACAGAGAAAAGTTAAAATATGCCTAAACCAAGAATGTACCTATGAATGTTTGCTCTAAAAGGCAACTTTTGGAACTTGCCTAAATCCTGTCAGCACTGGGACTGAAGAGCAACAGTAGCGTTACTTATTATCTACACCCTTGGGCAGAGGCATTAATCACCGGGATGATCAAGGGAGGTAAGCTGGCAATTTCAGGACCAAATACACTTTCTCCTTGCTGAACTGTGAAACAAACTTGGCTCTCAGGCAAAAGAAAGATTTTCACACTTCTTTCCTTTCAGAAGGCTAGAGAGAAAACACAAGAATTAAAGGCTCTAATGACCTCAGGACGAAATCCTAGGATTACCCACAAAGTATTTACATTATGCTCTGTATTTCCTGTGTGGATTGAAAACTAGAAACTTTAAAATCAAGTGTTCTCAATCTTGTTGAAGAAATTAGTGGCATTTTTCCTGATAGAAAGATCACACGAGTAGTAGTCATTTTTGCAAATATTGTATGCTAAGTTTTGAAACTTAGACTTGAACAAAATCTTTGGCACAGTAGATAATAAAGCAGGTCTCTAGCGCAGAAACCAGATGATTAACCACCTAAGTCTATGATTGGAAAGGATTGCCTTTGGGAGTCGCCTGGCTAATGCAAAGCCTATTTAAGGGTCATGCATTTGTGCCTGAGCAGTTTTCTACAATCTGGTTTTGTTTATGAAATGGTGCTTCCTAAAAAGGACATCATTTTTTCACAAGACAAGAATGATTCATAATCGCATCAAATACTATTGAACAAGCTTTACTGCTTGATCCAGTGCTTGTATTTGAATTGTATTTAACTTTATTGAAAAGTGTTTGTGTGGACTTCTCCCCTCAGTTGTGAATATTGTGCTTATTACTTTTACCCTTTAATTGAATATGAAACAAAATACACTGTTATGTATTTGTTCTTATTGCAGCAATATCCAAGAAAACTTGTTGTGATAAACAGCTAATTAAATTTATTAAATTAGGTTGCTGAAAAAAGAAAGAAAGCAAGAAAGAAAGTAAGAAAGCAAGCAAGAAAGCAAGCAAGGAAGCAAGCAAGAAAGAAAGAAAAAAAGAAAAAGATTTAGCTGAAATGAGTGAAAAAAAAGAAACATCACTCCTATCAAAATATAACAGAGCTTCCCTTTCTGACATGTTTGCCATTCACTCCCATGTCATGTAAAGTACTGGTAATTCATAGCACCAAACAACATTACAACATTTTGCTTCTCTATTAATAGCCAATTTCCTTTGTCTGATATACCACTATGCTCTCTGAAAAGTGGGTGTGAAGATATTATGTACTCAGAAAAACGGAACTTTTCTCTTTCAAATATACTTTTTCTCCTTACATGAACCATGATATTCTTGTCCTGACTGGTTGCGTGAATGAAGCGTGAACCCTTATTAGAAGATTTCAGAACCTCATGAAGTTCACCAAAGCAAGTGCAGTGTCCTGCATAACCCATGCACAGGCTGAGCTGCTGGAGACCAACTCTGCAGAAAAGGGCAGTCCTAGTGGACTACAGACTAACCATGAGCCACGAACGTGTCCTTACAGCCAAGAAGGCCAATGGTATCCTGGGCTGTGTTAGGAAGAGCGTTGCCAGCAAGTGAGGCACATTCTCACCCCTCTCTATTCAGTCCTGGTGAGGCCACATCTGGACTGCCGTGTCCAGTGCTGGGCTCCTCAGCACAACAGGGACATGGAACTACTGGAGAGAGTCCAGGGTAGAGCTATGAAGATAATCAGGGGACTGAAGCATCTCTCCTATGAGGAAAGGCTGAGCGAGCTGAGCCTGTTTAGCCTAAAGAAGAGAAGGCTAAGAGGAGATCTTGTCAGTGCATACAAATATCTAAAGGGAAGGTGTCAAAAGCACGCAACCAGACTATTTTCAGTGATGGTCAGTGACAGGGCAAGAGGCAATGACCGGAAGCTGATGCACAGCAAGTTCTGCTAGAATTTGAGGAGAAATTATTGACTGTGAGGATGACAGAGCACCAGAACAGGTTGCCAAGAGAGGTGATGGAGTCTCCTCTGGAGCTAGTCAAAACCTGCCTGGATGAGATACTGTGTTCTAAGTGACCCTGCTTCTGCTGGATAGTAAGACTAGATGCTCTCCAGAGGCCCCTTCCAACCTCATCCACTCTGTGATTCTGTAATTAATTTGTGACCAGAATTTATGATTTTTTGTGGTGTATTTCATGTAAAACTAAGGGATTGGCCACCCAGAATGTGTGTCATGACAGACAAAACAATAGCTTCTTGCTGTGCAGAAAGTAGAGATTTTTTATTAATTTCATTACCCGAATAAGAAGAAAAAAGAAAATGGGGGAAGGGGAAAGACTTTTGGTTAAAGACAATCTGCTGAAGCCCCTTTCAGGCTTATCTGCTTGGATAATCTGTTGAGGATTATCCACTTCTCATGCAACACTAAACATCATAAAGAAAAACAGGCTGCCTCGTTTCAGTGCTCACACCAAGGGAACTGCTCACTGGTCTCTGAGCTGAAATAAAAGCATTGAGGATATGCTCAGTAGTCCTGCTGAGGGAAATTTTATGCAGATAAAAACCTGCAACATGAGGAATCGGTAGTTCTGCCCCACTAAAATATTATATTGACTGTAGCAGATTTTTATTTCAGCAAAGACATGTCCCAGATTTCCTTCTGGGAATCCTAGCAATGTTACAAAGCCAACAGCACGCTTTCCATACAAAGGAGTAATGTACCGCCACGGGCCCACAAGGCTGCTGTCTTCAGGGTAGCCTTGACCAACACAGAATTAAGAGAGCTTATCCCCTAATTCCATGTAACAGTCATTACATTTTTAATATAGAGGAAGAAAATGCTCCCCTCTTTTACTTTAGTGGGCACATGCTGACAAAACATTCAGAGTCAGAGCTATATTTCAGTATGTCGGCTATAAAGTAATCTCTGCCTTAAACAGGTCAGCTGCCCTGGTAAAGTACTAAAATTGTCAGATGAAGTGCTCACAATTACCCAGTGACTTGATAAAAATCAGCTTACTTCAGCTGTAATCTGAGGACTGAGTACAGCACTATAGAACCAATCTTACAGGACTGAAAGAGCAACTGGTGAACAAGCCTTGAACTTAAGAGTGTCATGCTCATTGCCTTTACTAGTGAAAGGAATTTAATTTTACAGTTGGCTGTGTGACAGTAAATAACTGTTATGAAACTTTAAACATGCACAGATCTGCTTTTCAAAATTCTGTAAAAGTTTAATGTTTATCCAGACATAATTAAGATAATTGTAAAAGAGTTGGCATAATTTCCCAAGCTTTCCTTCATAAAAGAAATCTCCTAAATGGATTCTAACTTCTTAATATGAATGGAAAACCTATTTACTCCTTGTGCTATTTGCACACTCCTTGTACATTTTGTATTTACTGAAGTGATAAAAACATGGCTGATGAAAAAGGTTTCTAAGAAACACTTCCACCAGTTTAACTCATGGTTTAGTGAAAAACACAGAAATCTCCAATGTATCAAGATTTCTTAGAAGAGTGAAATCAAGACACTCTACAAGAAATTCCATCCATGCCTGCACATGTCGCCTGGACAATCAGCAATACCTCCTGTTGAAAGGCAAATGAATCCAATGATACCTAGATTATATTCTTCCAGAAGTGCATATACTGTCAGCTAAAGCAGCCAGTTCTGTCTCTTGCACCTTCCTGTAAAGTTAAAAGGCTTCTGCTCCTGGACGCAGTCATGCCTACTTTGACATTTTTAACAGTTACCCTTTCTGAATTTCAAAGTCAATTAAAACTTCAGCTGTTTCATCCAGAAAGGTTTGTGTTTTAGGATCCATTAATATTGTACTGGAATAAAGATAGGTAATATTATTTTTTCTATGATGCCAGAGCAATCAGCTACCACAAAGTTATTTTTCATATTATATTAACTGCATTGCCTTTCAGTCATGAAAAAGAAGTCACAGAAAAAGAAAGAAAGAAAAACGTACTTACAATGACCAGTATTTCACCCAATTAAAATTAAGTTTTTGGATACATAACCATAGGATTTGAGTGCCAATTCTTACAGAATTATAACATAAATAGAGTATTTTACCATTATCTCATAAGAAGTAAAGTTAGTAGACAAATTACATACACCACAATGTATCTAAATCTTCTGAAATATTGGCATAAGTTAAAAGAAGCTGCACCCTTGCGATAAGCGGTAGAGTTCAGCAGTCAAATGAATATTATTTTGGCGCTGATGAAAAGGGACAGAGTTATATGGCTACTTTCTTTTTTTTTTTTTCTTTTTTTCACCGCTTGTACCACTACTGAAATCAGTGGGTAAAGATTCATCCCACATTTACATTATCTACATTCATCCCACATTTACCTTATCTACATTACATTATTTACATTCATCATTACATTTACCCACATTTACATTCATCTTTAATCAAGAACTAATCTCTCTGCTAAGTATATGGAGTAAATTTATAATACAGCAAATACCATGGCAAAGTGTTTCATTAAGTAGACTCTTTTGGAACAGCTGGCAGGTCATGAAAGATAGAACCTCTTCCTCCCGATCTCAGTATGGCTACAAACACAACCAGTATAAGCAATGAGCTTAATTCTCATTCACATGCATAAAATGTAGGTACTATTGCTTTTGCTCTGCATTGCAGAGTAGACTAATGTCGGACTTGTACCAGTGAATCACACTTACCTAGATACACACTTCTTGACATCGGTACATGACATCAGTAAAAAGACGATTGTGTTACTTGACTGAGAGGCAGGGAGACACAACGGAGATGTAAAATCCTTCTGTGATCTCTGCTGAGAAATCTGGACAATACTCAGTCTCTGCTGTGGAATCTCTCTTTTTAACCTTTAGTATTTTCCATTAATGATCTTATAACATGGACTGGTTCTGCAGATATTTATCAACCAATAAAAAAAGTGGTGATGAAATGCAGTTTTGGCACTAAGTCTTCTCTCATATAAAAAGTGAAGACAATTTAAATTTTCCCACAGATCTTGTATATACAAGTTAAGCTTCCAAATCAAACCCAAGAGACTGAAGAATTAAACATATTCCAGAAACATATGAATAGTTTGAATTGAGTGACGTGCATCAAATGTAGGTACCATCACTTTTACCCTAGATTCAAGAGTAACCGGATGTTTGGCTCCGGGACTTTTGCAGCAGTAATGTTCATAGAGCTCTACAGAAGAGGCAGACTGGCATTCAGCCCAGTTCCATTTGTTCATTCAAACCCAGTTATCCATATTGATCAGAAATAAAGGATGCCACATTCCTTCCGGAGCATAAAAAACAAACAGTGACCCATGTTCTGTACCATGTCCAGTGTTGAGGACAACCTACCTCTACTTTTACAAATAACGCAGGGGGGACCTTATGTCACACTTTGAAGCTTGGAAGTAGGGAAGTAGAAGTGGGGCTTCCCTTTGGCAGCACATTGCTTGGCGTGTTGGCTTTCTGTAACCTCAGAATGTAACTTCACAGAGTGGCTCCACAGCAGCTACAACTCATCTATACCAAGAAAGACAACCATGGATGTGCTGTTTTTCAAGTCACTAGCCACGGACTCCATCTCCGTCACTGCGCCAGCACTGGTGCTTGTGCACCAAAAGAGTAAGCAGAAACTAGTAACTTCTTGTAGTTTTGCACTAAATTTACTTGGATGTAAATAATACTAAGCTTAGTTTTATAGTTTGGTATTAAGTGTAATTTAACTTTGATCATTCAGCTGTAATGCAGGGAAGTATCATGGAGGTTGTGAATGCACAGGGATGGTAAAATCCACTCTTAAAGCTGAAATGGGATCTCTGATCATATACGGTTATGCCTTCCTAAAGCTAAAAAAGAGTAAGAGCAGAACAGAAGCACCCATCTTCCCTATTTGTCACCTAAAATATCAGTCATGGGTGGTCTTAACATACTTAAGTACTACTCTGTCCCTGAAAACACGGAGCAAGAAGCCATTTAAAGAAATTTAGAAAACAGAAAAACTATAAGTTTAGAGGCAACCTTCAGGAAAGGGAGAGGTCCTATGTTTTATAACCCAGGTTACTGCATAAACAGCACAAGCTACGTCTGGCAACAAAGAAGTAATTTTTGATTTGCTGCGGATTACACAGCACTTTGGATGTTGGTGTTGAGAGGAGGCCTCGAGCTGACGTGAGAGCAGTACGCCATGCGTTCTCCAGGAGCAAGTACAGAACAGGGTGCAGATAAAATCTTTGCAACTGGGAGAATATTTAGGCCTCACAAAAGACTTGTTTGGGAAACTCAAAGATCCATATTTAGTGAGGTTTCCAGTTATATAAAGACATATAGAGACATAGCTTTCATTGCAAGACTCTTACTCTGTACCTTTCAGTTTTCTCCCTCCCTCCTCGTGCTTCTAAAGCTGCCATCACTCCTACACTGCTTGCCTTCCTTATTGAACAATGTTGCAAAGGGATAATCAGGCCATGCAGGAAAGGTTTCATGCCAGACACATTTTTTACTAAGAGCCGACAAAACCTAAAAATCCTTCAAATGTGTCAAAACCAGGCAGCACGCAGATATTTCAAAATAAAAAGTTTCTTAAATGAAGTGGCAACCAAATAAAACAAACAAACAAACAAACAAAACCTCCAAATCTTTAGATCACTCTCCTGATGACCTGGGCGGATGGAGTACTTTAAATCCATTAACATGTTGGCATTGTTTGCAGTTATTAAAGCCAAGCTTGACTTAATGTTTTCTTTGTAACACTGAGTTATAAAGACACTGCACAGAATTCTGTAACTTTATTGCACAACGTTCAAAATGATGCCTTAAAGTGAAAACACACAGACACACACACACCCAAAAAAAGGGAGAGGATCACACAGCCCATTCCTGACAGCTCTCTGACACTCAGTCCTTGCATCCCACGATTTCAGAGGAAGCAGCAAGTTTTCAAATTGATACAAAAACGCTAATAGTACCCTAAGTGTGCTCTTTGCGGCCGAGTGACTGACATTGGCCAACTTCGGCAAAAAATCCCAGAGTGCGAGAGGAGGTTTCACTCTGTGTGAGAGAGATGCCAGAAACCTCACCTTCCTACTCAGCGCTTCCTGTGGACAGCTAAAGCAGCTTCCCATTCAGTGGACTGGCCTTTTAAGTAGGTACCTATTCCTCTCCTTTCTATACCGTAGAAGAAGGTAGATCCACAGTTAAAACTCTCATGTGAAGGTACAGCACTCCCTCAAAAACTTTTGCAATAGGCAGAGTTCTGCAGTGGTGGCCAAGTTGTCATGTATCCAGTGCTCATGCTCTTTCTAGAAAGTAATAGAATAGAGCCAGAATTAAAAGTCAAAAGTAACTACTTCACAGAATTTTATCTGCTTGAGAGAGGAAATATTTCATATGCACATATTTTATTCATTGTTTTTGGTGTAATACTAAAACAAGTAACATTATTTTTGTGTATGAGCTTTAAAATTGCTTCAACATTATAAAATAATTAGCCATTATTTTATCAATTCTGAGAATTATGTAATTTTTCCACTGTTCAGATGATAGAATCAATTTGCAGTTATCCATAAGTTATTTAAAAATATATATAACTGAAAACACATGGACTCAAAGCAGTTCAGTTGTATCTGAAAAGATACCAATATCTGGACTTGGAGAAGAGAGAACTTCTTTCTCCTATGAAAGGTAGTGGCCTGAATAATATACAGAAAGGCAAAAGGATGTGTCCAATAATCTGTAAACCTTCCAGGTATACAGTATATTCTCTGTTGTCTTAACTTATGGATATTTGGAAACATCAATGGTAGCATCTGGAATAAATTAAAAATCATTTGATAAATCGTGAGTTTAGAGAATTTAAAACTTTTCCCAGTATGGGCATGAATTAATGTAATTTCATGAATTAAGTTTTGGCTTATTCTTTGTCCATATAAAGCAATACATGTTCAGCTAAGTGCAGCAATCTTTTGTTATAATCATAGGTATTATTTGAGAATTCTACCACAGATGAGTATCTTTATTGTATATGTTAGACTTCAGTTATGTCCTGTATTTTCAAGGCAGCAGGAGAAATTAATTTGTCATACAAGGTAAGGCAAAGAATATAAAGAACGGGGAACCTGTGATTATAGATTACAATGTTATTCTCTTATAATGCTATTCGCTTGCCCTCTATGTTTTCTTTATATGCAAAGACTAAAATAAGTGATAATAGTATAAAATATAAAGAAAAGCAAAAGAGACAAGAGTTCATACAAATTGTAAGCTCTGTATCAATTTAGATTATTTCAGGGAAAAAAAGGGCTTATTACTGGTTGCTATATACTGTCTGTAATATGGGAGATATTATTATGGCAGGTCGGCTGCAGCCCACGTGTTCGGTTCCCGCTCCGTGTCCCGCTGCCCACCTGCCACGGACGCTCGAGCTGCTCTCCGGAGCATTTCTCATCCCAGAGGGATCTTCCTCCTCCCAGTTTCTGCTGTACTGCCTCCACTTCCAGATAAAATAATGCAGTAATTCAGATGTGTTTATACTGTGTGATTACATGAAAAGTCCTAACAAACAAAACCAAACAAACAACCAGAAAAACCCGCACCCCAAAGGCAACATTTAGGCCAAGTTTAGCCTTCATCAAAGTCCAGCAAAACAGTGGTTTAAGTTTTGTTTCCTTAAGTTTAAAAGTGTTGTAATGTTATATAAATACATCTGGGTTATTGAATTTTTAATTTGCAATTTGAGATGGAAAAGCAAGGAAGATCAGTAGAGAGAAGATTGTTTTACATATCAATTTTGTTTTAAGACCACAGTTTTCCTTTATTTGCACCCTGGGAGAAATATACAAGTGTTTTATTCCTGCTTAATGAGAGCAAAAGGGGTAAATATGCTCCTCAAAAATTGTCTTTGTAAAGTGAAAGGTTATTTGGTATGAGCAGCTGTTGTATCAGCCGAGGTGCAGGATAAAGTAGGCCGTGTTGATGACACATACGCAAAATGTCAATCTGGAAGAACTAAGCCTCTTTGAGAAAGCTTAAAAAGTACACCAAACCTCAAGAAATAAACACAAAAAGCCAAATAAACCAAACGTAGAGGCTGTTCTAGTTTTCAATGGTCCGTGCAGGCATTCCTGCCGGCTCCGAAGCGGAGTTTAGCACCATCTTGTCATGCAGTTGTGCTTGCCCACGGCACGGCACAGCACTGCGTGGGCCCCACGTACGGCACCGCATGTGTCCCGTGGTGCCACTGGTCCCAGGCCGCACAAAGCAGGCTGCAGAGAAGCCAAGGCTGCAGCTTGGGCACTCCAGCCCTTGTCCCAGGGAATGCAAGGAAAGCAGCCGGCACCCTCAGAAACCACAGGAAAGAAAAGGGCCCTGGGGTGCATCTCCCGCCCGCAGTCTGGGCACAAGCCAGAATACTTCACACAGGCTCTCGGGATAGGGATGGCAACACGGATTTTGTTAGCCTGAAGTTGCAGATACTAATTAAAAGTGTATTCTTGCTGTGCTCAAAATGGCTTTGACATTTTAGATGTATTATATGAAAGATAAACATCAGGCCTAGATATATATTGCCAGGCCTTGATTTCTCAGAGCCAAAGAAAGCCTAAGAGCAGTCTGCAAATATTTTCATGGATTGAGGCACTGTCAAGTAATCACCATAATTTAAAACCCAATATGGTCTACGGTAGTACTGTTTGTAGAGCGTGCTGCTTTAAATTAAAAAGAATCTAGTGTACTTTAAAAGCTCTTAGGGGATGTTTGTTTACTTTGCATCTCCTTAAAAATGCAGCTATAGAGTTTAAGCAAGATACACTCAAGTCTTTTATTATTGTTTTGAGTTCTAATTTCTGAACAACCATTGCCTGGATCCACTTGGCCAAAAAGCGATTGCTGCGTGGTAATGGCATATGCCCCATAAAATCAATGCCAAGCCGGCTGCTTGCAGTCCATTTAGCAAGCCTGTTCAACTAAAACTCTAGCAGCTTTAGGAGTTTTATGGGCAGAGAGATTTTTGTTCAATTATACTGAAAGTTAATTGCATCCACATCCATACAGTGTTCAAGGTAAGTTAACACACTGACTGCACGACTTGTCTGAGATATTGGGTAGATGTACAGGCTGCTTTATGAACTAAACTCAGGAGGTAGCTCTACTTGTCCCAGATTTTGCAGCTCTAAGACAGCAGTTATGTGTTTACCTGAGGTACATTATCGCCAGTGATTACATGGTAGACATAGTCATTGATTTACCATAATCTGCTAGATAAAAATTCCACAACCTATTTTAAAAACAGACCAATATATGTACATTTTACAAGACCTGACACCACCACACTCACTTAACTAATTGAAAGCTAAACTAGAAAAATGAGTATCTCACAGACTTTAAATTTATCTTTGCAAAAAACTAACGTGTCATCTTTTATCAACATTCTAGCTGTCCTTAGTGTAAATATCAATTGTAGCAAAACAAAGCCTAGCAAAATGTAGCCAATGTATCTCTGAGCAAAGATAAGATCTAGGCATGTCAGCACCTACACAGGAGCAATGCCCACTGTAATTATCAAAAATACCATTTCCTTCTGCCTTTTTGTCTTACTGAGAGGACGGCACCTCAGGGGAGGTCACTTGATCTCAGTGCTACCACCGAGTTAATCACCCTCAGCTGCTCTCCTGGGCAACTTGCATTCCTCCGTGTGGCTTCACACGAAGAGCACTGCAGGTAAGTACTGATCCAACACATTCTGCCAGCAAGCAAGAACAACCGCAGCATACGTGCTGTAGTTCCCCTAAGTCCTTTGGAGATGGCAGCTGGTTTGAGGCACTGAGTGGTTCTGCAGTGACTGGCAATACCAGCAGATGCGGCAACTTATTGTCCTACCTCCAGGCTCGAAGCTACTGCAGGGATTTATGTCCCTCTCAACATGGGTCTGCAGATGGCAGAATGGGATAGCTACTCTGTTTCCCTTCCACGCGTGAAGGATCTGTCAAAAAATTAGTCAGAAACACCACTGCACTGCAACAGCAGTAAAATGTTAACAGTTAACTAATTTTGCCAGTATCCTTATAGATGGAAATTCATAGCTTACTCTTATGAAATTTTATAAAAGATTATTCCTATCTTTATTTAAGGTAAACATAGATTTTAAGCAAACAAAGCACACAGCAAATGTATGACATTATTTGCCACTGTTTGCAGCAGGAAAGTAGGATGTGTTGTGCTGTACTAGTTTTCTAGGCTATTAGGTTAGATTTTTTTATTTTGACAGAAAATATTACACTGTACAAACTATAACCATTTTGGTTGTAGGAAGGTTCTTCTTTGGTTCTGTGAAGTTTAAATCTGAAGACAACCTCTTTTGTATGTTTCACATACAAGCTCCAAAGTCTCACAATGAACACAGCCAAACCAATCATGCTCTGATATCAAATTCTACTCAGGAGCTTTGTAAATTGAGCCTTGTCCCAGAATATGGCAAGTGTGTCCAAAAGAGCTTGCAAGAAAACACAACCTTAAGAAAGACCAACTATTGCCACCACCAAGCTGTGGTTGTATTACAAAAATGATTGTTATAGCCATAACTCATGTTTACTACATCTGATAGAGGTAGAACCCTCAGTAACCCAGGAAATTGTACACAGTTGCTGATATGGTGAGCAAAAGCCTATCTGCTCACACCATGCCTAGTTTATGATGTTTTACTTTATTTTATTTAACAAATAAAAGCAAGGACTATCACGCCATCCTAGGTGTTCCTGAAGAATCATTTTTGCCATGAAACAGAACTGTGAATGACATAAAAATGCTGTATAAAAAATATGAAAACTAATACAAACAGTTAAATCCATTTAAGCGCCTCCAAAGCAAGACAAATCTATACTTTTAAAATGCAGTATTCTATTTGAATTTGATTTGAGAGCCTGAAGAGACAGAACTATGCACATTTGAATTGCCTTTAGTAAATTAATGTAATAACAAATATAATAAACACAACATTATAACCAAACGTGTATGTGCTTTATGGTGTACAGCTTCCTTTTTGCAATTACCTCCATATATAATAAACCTGTTATAGTTAACTACAGATGACTTTGCTGTCTCACTTAAAAAGATTTCTTTGCATTATAATCTATGGATAGTTAATACAACACATTTGGAAAAGCCATTCATCAGTAAGAAAAAAAACAAAAGCAGTGACTGAATACAGACTTGTGGTGTATATTAAAACACTTTAAACCAATAAGAACTTGGACAAAGAGTATTAAATAATAACAGGCAGCAAAACAAAAAATGCTACAAGAAATTAAACGGACACAAGAGAGAAGTACAAATTTTTCTGATAGCATCAGGAAACATCACTGTCATTTTAAACTACGGACTTATGTAGACTCATCTGTTTGTGCCAGCTCTCCCAGTTGACACACCATATGCAGACTGAGTTTTCATTATAGTTTGCCCATGTCACATATTTCAGTGGTACTGACTTTCAAAGGTATTTAAGCACCTAATTCATGAGCAGTTCAGTTACACTGGGGCACCTGTGAGAAACTGAGGCATGGAGATGTAAGTGGAAATGCACATCACTAAGAGATGACAAAAATTGATGAGCAGATTACAGTGGAAACCCAAATCCCTCTTTGTGGTTGTTCAACTCTGGCATTCTGATTTGGTCTGAACTAAAGTCTGAATCCATAAATTGTGTCTGGGTCTTCTTAATTTCAGTAAAATATGGAAGAGCTGAAGCTAGCCAGAATATTTTACCTTAAACAAACTTTCCATAGGTGCTTACACTAAACAGGAGGAAGAATAGAACAGCTTCCCGCTTTCTTTCCTTCTCCAAAGTCAATCTGTCATCACATCCGTCTTTGAATCAGCTACACTAGCTAGATGCTGGCCATAAGAACTGAGTTCAAGGAAAACAATGTATTTTTAAGAAAAAAAAAAGTCATAGTCACAGATCAGAGCATCTAAAAACATCATTCAATGATCAACTGAAACAGAAAAAAAACATACAGGAAATTAATCAGGAAAGAACTGCAAGTGTGAAAGGCTAATCAAACCACTGGTGTTACTCGCCTTAACTCCACTTAAATAGGGATGTGCTATTTTGGGAACTGTCCTCTTGCTCCTGGAATACTTCTGCAAGCATGGAAAGACAGGATCTTACAAAAGCTTTCAAGTATGTCTATTTACATAAAAGAAAAAGAGTTCAAAGAGTCCTCTTACCCAGTCTCTAAGATTATATCAGTAAGAAAATGGCACTTAAAAATATATCTATCCTTACTGGAAGAAAAAGCTAAAGCTAAAGCAAATTTTCCTTTTGTTCATTTTTTTTAACCTATCTGCTACTTTTAAGGCTTTTTTCTGCCTTGTCTTGCATGGAGCATTAAAATGGGGACGGCTTATTGTATATAAGGTAAGAAGAAACAAAGCAGGGAGGAGATGGGGAATAAGATAGCAGGAATTGTGTTAGCTATATTGCTAGGCATCTTTGTGGTTATCAGAAGTGAAAAGATGGAAAATAAGTATGGGAACAAAGACTGCAGCAGGATATAGAGATTACTCACAGAATTTCCCAGATACAGGGTCTAGGTGTCCAACCAGCAAGATAAAACAATAACTCTGTGAAGGTGTTGACCTATCAACATTAAAATGGTGAATGAGCAAAGCAGAAAAGGGAATAGAGATACCAGGAAATGCTGACTTACATTTTCCACTCAAATACAGACAGTGTTTTTAACTGGAGAGGAAGAGCAATGCTTTGAGTAGGCATAACCAAAAACAAAACAAAACAAAACAAAACAAAACAAAAACTTTAAGATTAATTAAGACTTATTAAATTTATTTCAAGACCATCTCTGAAGATTTCTGAAGAAACTGAAGGGCGTATTCCTAAAACCTTGGCAGAATAAAAAGTTTTTGCTGTAAGTGCAGCACACTCGGTGTATGAGGGAAGTCAGAGACTGACTCAGACACATATCAAGCAGTAGACAGATCATTTCATGCTAGCCCTTGGAAAGAGTCCATGAAATTACATTGCATTAGGAACTCACGGGTTTGTAATTATGGTGATTCTTTTAGAAGAGAAAATGAGATGCATATGAGCACACAGTTAAACCAACACCTTTCTTAACTGGTGAGGGGGTAGAATAAATATTGCAGCATAGAGCTGTATGTTTATTAATAATGATGATCAGAATGATCCTCTAGAGCTCTCTCAGGATACATAAATCACGTTACCATGTCCACACCACGACTTGGAAATATGGGAAAAGAAAGTGAAATGTATTTTTCAGTGCTCAGACCACCTTGAAAATACAAGTGCAAACCCAAGTAGACCTTACTGGAAAACCTCTTTCCACACCCCTGGGCAGCTGACATTTCATGGCATTTTTGTGTTCTTGGCTAGAATGGAATTGGGAATTTTCTAAGAACATAAATAGGATATGCAAATTTCCCTGTATGAGGATATACCTGTAGTGCAACAAAGGAAACCTTTTTCCAAAAATTTTGACAACAGTGGCTGGTTGAGCTCTAGGTCTATACCAGTAAGATTTCAGCAGCAGCTGTAATACATCAGGGATTTTGCCTAGATATCCATTAGAATGGAAGTTCCTGATGTTGCGCAGTGCGTGAAAACCAAGCGATTTTCTCCTTCAGTCACAGTATCTGCCCCCTGCATGCCCTGTGGAGCAGCAACCGAGCTCAGAGAGAGTTAATATATTTGCTGGTCACTTCTATGAAGCTTTTCAACTGCTTCCACTCTGACACATTTCCTTTCTTGGTCAAGATCAGACTTACTAGGAAGGGTCAGACGGGGTCACGTAAGCTTTATTTTTTCAAAGAAAGCAATTTTCAAAGGAAACAGTTTACTCATAACAAAAGAGAGGGCTTCAGTGGTACAAGGTAAGCAAAAGCAAGTAGCAAAGAACACGGCACATTTGCAGCTGCACCAGAACAAGACTGTAAACATTAATGGTAGGATCACTTAATAGCAGTTCCCTAAATATGATGACATTGTGGCAATGCATTGTTCAGGCTGAACCGTCTGGGAATAATATTTCAGGCTGTCCTGTAGAGACCTGGCCTTTTCATAAACATATGACTTTGCATAATAGAAATTTCTACACTGATACTGATCATATGGGAAGCTGAAAAAAGCTCTCCCTAAATACTTGCCTGAAACCAGCGAATGAATTCCCATAGAGCAAAGAAAATGCACAACTTTGCCACAACATTTCTTTAACTTTTCCTACATAAAACAATTAACTGTGAATACTTACAGGACTCCCTCCCATAACATAACACTTCACTGAGAAAGTTTCTTTGCAGGTGTGATGAGTGATCAGATAATATCTAAAAGATGCTACAACAGTGCTATGAGAAGGACAGCTTTGAAAGTACTAGAGAACCAGCACTTGGCGAGCAAGCAACATCACCACTGTAACACAAGTAGAAAGGCTTTGTGTTTGCAAACCTTGCTGCTTACTAAGTAGCAGCCTGTATTATGATTCAAATTTAGAAAAGTTGTGAATCAAACCCTGATTAAGAGTTCCAGCATATGTTCTCCTGTTTTTGTTTTAGCTCTTGTAGCAGGAAATATTTGATTAAAAAAAAAAAAAATCACATATATAGCATGACTGATCCTGACTTTAGAGAACAAGATTAATCCTGAGCATAGTATTTGCACTAAAGATTTTGTTTCCAAAGACTATTCAAGAGCACTAGACCAGAATTTACTTTACAACGGCAAAAATGGAATAATGAAATCATATCTGTATTAGCTGCAATTTCATGTCGTGCAAATTTCTGTGCTATGGCAACTTACTCCCGTGACATTATCTGCCAACCTTTAACACATCAGGGCTAAGAAGCTGTGCTTTGAACAAATAACGTTTTCATAATGCTGATTTTGTAGAATTTCTTCCCTGCAATAGTGACCAGCAAGAAAACTATTACATTTGTGAGAGTTTCTGGTAATATTTATAATCTCACTGAACTACAGCCAGTCAGATGTCCCTCTTTTTCTAAGTGATACATTTGCACACATAAAGGGACTGATTGTCCCTAGTATGGGATGGCTAATTGCTGAAAAATAGATAAGGGTGGCTATGGAGATAACACTGCTCCCTGGGCCCCTGCGCGGAGGGCAGAGAGGTGGCAATGCGAAGGTTCTCCCAGCGCAACACTGCGGCTGCTGCTCCCTGGAAATGGGGCAGAAAAATCCTGGGTTCATGTCCTTTCCACTGGCACACGGCCCGTGCAACTGTCCCTGCTCAGAAAGCATGGAAATGAACTTTCCAGGCATCCCCCATGAAGGAATGAAGGGAAAAGGTTCCCTGTTTGCTGCTACGGCACCGGGCACCTGCTAAATCACCTGAGTTTCTTCTTGGCTGCCCTCCGCCATCGCAAGCTGCTTCCTGGCATTTGCGGGAACCATGTTGGTATTCTGCGTCGCAAAAGTTTCAGCAGCAAGTCATTGTATTCTAAAATATATCTAAATTTTTTTACGTTTTTAGGCACTTCCAGGAACCCAGCTCCTATTATCTCAATTACTGCCTCACAGAGTTTTTATGAAGATAATGCTATTACATCTGTCTTATAAAAACAAGACACTAATCAGTTTGCTCTTTTCTGCATTTTCTCATATAAAATTTAGTATTTAATTAATGAAAAGTAAAGAGATGGCAATTATTTGGCATGTTCCCTCCATCCATGACAACAGTCACATAAAGGTTAAATATGTTATAATCTATAGGTATCGTTACTATTAGCCAGATCGTCAACAAGTTATTGTATTCTAAGGGAACAATTCTGAAGCCAAAATAAAATTCTCATTTTTTCTATTTACTTTTATGGGGGAAAATCTCCGACAGTCTTATGAAAACTAAGGCATGTAGGCAGCTCACAGAAACAATTCATTTCTTGATCCATTGAATCATTAGTTGTTAGATCATTCATATTATGCTAGTATGACAAACTCAGAGTTGACCATTTAATTTTTAAACAAGAATCTTATGAGGCAAAAACATTTGAAATATCTAATGATGTTTAACTTTAAGTTCAGTTTGTGATTATCTAAAATGTTTAAAAATGATTAAAATGAAAATATCTGATTAAATCTTCATCATCAGCTCTGAGATAAAGAATGTTTTTCTTCAATTGAACTGTACGTTATTTTTAAAGCAACTATATTGACTTCATATGTTACACTCTGAATATAAAATCTAATATTTTTTTACTATGGTGACCAAGAACAGTCACCTGCTTTCCATATTTCCATTACCATATGCTTATTGATACTCACAAAAACTGAACAATAAAATTCCCTTGGTTTCACACTTCTAGTCTTGAGGGCAAATGTAAGAATAAACAAACATGTATATGCCTAGGGAATGGGGTCGCATTGGCCTAATCAGCGGGGAAATTTCTGTCTCTGAGTAAAAGAAAATCATATCCTTACATTTGTGATCTTTATGCTGGAAGCAGAGTAGTAGTATTATAATAAAGTTGTATTATTATTTACTCTGGAAGTATCTTAAATGCAAAAAGACTGAGTAGGAAGAAATCAACCAAGAATAGTTTGCATTTTTCTCAAATACCTGACTCAAGATCTTTATGGTTCCTGCACTGGAAGAATGAAGCCCCCCGACTACTCCACAGGGATTCATTCGGTTTGTATACAGTCCTTTAAAGCTACAAGCCGGAGGGGTTTTTAGAAAGAGATAGCTTTGAGATCTAACCACTAAAGTAGAGAAACCTAGACTCCACGGAAGTGCAGAATTACCTTCTGGCTGGCTCACCGCAGCCTTTCATCTTCCAGGGGCAGATTAAATTCTGTGCATCTTAGCACACTGGGGTTATCCACAGGGTTTTTAGATTATGAAGTTCTCTCCCTTCTAAATGATATTAAATATAGCATCTTCTTTTCTAAATAAGTCCTAGTAACTTTAAAATCTTTTTTTTTTTTTTTCTGATGATCATTTCTCTTTTCCAGAGAGCTCCCTAACTTCTTTTTTTTGAAGGTTTTGAAACTTCATTTCCTTGATAATCACTTTTAGCCTAAGTGATAGACCCTCTGACTTGCAGATCTGTTCTGCTGGCAGCTTTAGCAGCAATCAGAACCCAAAAGAATACAGGTTTTCCTTCCTAGTTCAAGTTTTACTTTTCTGTTTGAATTGTCAAAAGCTACTCAGACTCATACAAACTATTAAAATTAAGTTTTAAAATTTTTTAAAAAAGAAAGAAACCCTCCAAAATACCACACTTCGTACTCAACATGGGCTACTATTAAAATAAACCACTAAATAAATCACAATGCAAACTAACCAGAAATATAGCACAAGGAGACACAAAAAACGACCAGAAAATTGAGAGTCTTGGGTTCACATCATCTCTCTGGGAAAGAGCATCTCCCCAGGCACATTTCTCTCAATGAAAACTTGAGAATCAAAAGAACCAGTGCAGACTACCACGATCTACTAGGTTGGAAGGAGACATGGATCTTCTAAAAACTCTTATCAGCCATATTACAAAATGGATGTATATTCAGTTCCATGTGAAACCCATGAGGCTTCAAGACATCAAAATTTAAATAGAAAACTTCAAAAAATAATATACAAACCCAAATGATAATAAAACATGATCTTGCAATTACAAAGGAAGTCCCTTCATAACATCAAACTTAGAAGACCACATAATTATGTAACTCTGAACTACTGATATTTAGAAACAGGCAGTGAACTACAGAATTTTTCATTGGGGAAAATAAACATTAACTGCAGAAGAAAAACGACTAGCTCAACCTCTCAAAACTAATGCATCAGTCTCTACTTTTTTTTCATTTGTTAAAAAAAAATATATATATATATACACATATATATATAACCAAAGACACAGAGATTGCACTATAGTCAATTGTGCATAATTCGCTGTCCTTGCCTCTATATATCTCGGCTGAAAAATTATAGTATCAAATAACATATATAGTATCATATTTTAGGTATAGTATCAGCTATACCTAAAGCTATACCTATCAGACATATGTAATATCTATAGATCTGATATTAATAATACATGGTATAAAATGAATAATACCAAGACTTCACACGATTTTTTTTCAGCATAATTGCACAAATATCTATTTAACTAAAACTTAGTCTACACATGCTAATATAACATCTTGCTTTTTATTTACAGATTTTTTACAGAATACTAATGCACCTCCTTTGAGGCAGCACTTGTTCAGAAAAAGGATAACAGGATGACTGTTATTTTCTATGGAGAGAGAAATAATAAAAACCAAGATAATTTACTGTAGCCAATCTTGAACATGTTGCTCCCCCCATACAAAAGCAAAACCAAAATCAAACAGACATAAAATAATGCAAGTACATTATATGCCCAGGGATATTTCAGTGGCAATATCCACTAAAGCTTCATAACAGGAGAAATACTTTTAAGAATTATTCAGAGTAACACAACCTGTAGATCTGGTTCAGTAGCTTTGAAGAAAGCAAGAATATTCATTTAAAACACACATTGCTAGCAAAACTCTAACAAAATTTTGCTGCTTAAGTCCCTTTTTGCAAGTTGGCCAAACTGGCAAACATCTGCTGATGAACAGGCCACTATGTAATTTTTTATATATAATTTTATATAACTAGGTCTTCCAGTGGATTGAAAATCGTTGCACTGTCCTACTAGAGATGCAATAACCTTTGAAGCGATAGCACAGGGAGCATCTCTGGAGCTCGCCCGAAAAACAGAAATCACGCTGAAATGTCCTTTCTTGCAAGCTCTGTTGCTTGCACAGCAGTCACCTAACCATTACATAGGAAATGGTCAATAACTACACACAAGAATTGCCAACATAAGTCACCAGACCCCACTGATGTCACAGAGCAATGGAAAAAAATCTATGAGGCAAATGCGAAAAAGTGGCCACAGAGGCAAATGGAAATAAATCTTGAAAATGCCTTGTCAGGCTTCAGGCTACAAGCCCAAGCAGCCAGGACTTAGGGCACTGACAGTGAGTGCCCACGGGGAGCTCTGCTCTGGCTCCTTGGGCTTTCCTGCGGCCTCCGGGGCTGCCTCGCCATGGCCGGGGTTGCCCTGCCTTGGGCAGCCCTCCAGCCCCAGTCTCACCCTGCAAGCTTTACTTCAGCACTAGCCGGCTCAGGCTCAAATGTTTTACTGAAGTCCATAAAATAAACCAATGGCATTTTTATTTCCTGAGAGTCGAAAGAATATTTTGAATGCCTTAAGAAAAATCTTAAACTTTAGGGAAAAAAAAAGGAAGTCCTTATAACTGACATGAAATTTAGGATGGACAGAAAACAGGCAGCTAATCCAGACATTAAGATCACCGGCATATCTCTTAAAAGCAATGATTTAATCATTAATATTGGTCTGGCAATGTGTAGAAATCGATATGAAAAAAAATGGAATGTATGTCTAGCGCTTTTCAGTAGAAATATTAAAATAATTCCCATAGTTCTTCCACTTCCAGGCCCTGCAGTGATGCTGGCAGTAACCCCAAGCGGGAGCAGGAGGAGGTCCCAGCGAGGGAGGCCAGAGCCCCCAGAGCGGCCGCTCTCCTGAGCCCTGGTGACCGGCTGCTCGTGGGCTTTCTTTGCTGGACTACCCCTTTTAGGTTTTGACCTCGACTTTCTAAGTCTTCACAAGTTTCTCATAGACTATTTCTGTCTTGTTTACTTTCAAGAAAGAAATGGCAACCTCTTGGAAACACTCTTCATTTCACTTCAGGATAAACATAACAATGGCAATAATCCAGAAGGTAATTTTGAGAAAAGTTTGAAATTAATGAATCAGAGAGAATCTTTCCTTTCACACAATTGGGCACCACCATTTCATCAGCTCCATTCCTTCCCAGCAGTCTCTCCATATAGTTTCTCTGCTAAGAGTATAAAATGACTTTACTAATGAGGGATGGCATATGTTCCACAGAAAATCTTACAGAAACCCTATTAATTCATTCTCTTCTGTTCAGCACTATGATAAGTTTTAGAAAGTTCCCAGTACAGTAATTACCAGTTAAAATGAATGTGAGTCTAACTCTTCTCTCATGCAAATCATATCCACAGATTTTACCAGCTTGAGCTGAGACCTGCTTAATTTGCCCTGGATCAATAAGCTTCAGTGTAAGTCACCTGCTAAAAATCCTCTCTGAACTAATTTCTTTGCTCAGAAAGTCCCTCTGTGAGATACCAACAGAAAAGAGATTTTGAAGTGCTTTGAACATGGAAGGGCCTTTCCTTTCCTTGCCATATGCAAACAACAGCATGCAGTCGGGTTTACACGAAGCAAGGGGCAGCCCTCGTGGCTCGGAGCTTGGAGCAGCTCTGCCTCAGAGAGCAGCCCCGGGCGCCGGGGCGGGCGGGAGCAGCCCGGCCCCACAACCGCCCCGAAACTGGGCCCTGTGAGAAGACACAACCTTTACCCAGCACCTTCCCAGGGGGAGGGCACGGTGCCCCCCTCGCAGAAGCTGCCCATGAGCCCCGCCGGCTCCCGTTCACCAACACAGGATGAAACTCTGCTTTCTCGCCGTCTATTCTCCTAACGTCTCAGCTGGAGAACAAAAAAAAAAGGAGAAAAATCCCAAGAAAAGTACAAATGCAGTGTTTTTCTTTGAACAACTTCTTTTCTCCCTTTACTCTCTGAGTTAAAATAACACTAATTACTAACTGCAGCAGAGCTGACACATCTACGACTATTTATTTAACTATTTGTATTTTGATAGCAGGCACAGCACATTGGACACACATACAGACACAACTGCAACAAGAATGAGATGGCTAAAATCCATATAAATGCAATATGTTTTCTATTGCATCTGTATGTTAAAAATATTTTTACGCGATTAATTAACTTTATTCATGCTGAGGCACACCTGACTTCCCTATCACAGCCTTTCATCTTCACTTCCTCACCACAGTCTCCAAAAGAAGAAGAAAAAAAAAAGTGTATTGGAGATGTTGCAACACAGATTTGGATGGCAGCCATAGGCACCTGCAGACAGAGCTGGTAGCAAGGTGTACAACAAGTCAAATGGGCAAAACTGCAAATTCAGAACACATTTTGTCTTGTAATTCCATGTTCAAGGAGACTCGAGCTACACTGCAGCTTTAAATAAAATATCCCTGTGGCAGCGATGCATAAACATTTCAGCAAAATGCTTTCATTCAGTGATACAAGCATATATCCTGATTAAAGAATTCACATTTTTCATGAAAAACTCCTTCTTTGCTCTGCAGTCTGCAAGTAATACCAGCCACAGCACTAAGCAAAATGTATGCATGTATGTACATACATCTATATTTTCAAATCAGAACATTATTCTTCTCTATTATCTTAGAAATGTTGGTGGAAAGGCATGGGAGACACAGGAAAAAAAATGAATTAATGATGGTGCAATTTAATTTGCATAACACTGGTGAAAGTTGAAAACAATACAGGAAAACTCGGATTCGTCCTACCTGCCACAGTATAGCAAATTCAGTATTTCATTAAAGACGTCATTACCTCTGTCACTTAATCACATAGAAACTCTTTATGAAAGGAATAAAAGTTATTTTTGTAAAGCAGACAAATCATATAGCAAAAAAAATGTAAAAATCTTAAAAAGCAGATAGGAAATAGAAATGTTCCTAAGGATATACAATGAAGTTCTAAACAGATTTATTTAAGCTTTAATGAAAATTTAAAAAAATATACTGAAGCAGTAATTATGTTAGATCTGTGTGACTAAATCTACTTAAATATTTTCTAAAAATCTTAGGTTTTGATTCAACAAAAAAATATGTTCCAGCTTTTATATTTTGTAATAGCTTTTTCCTTCTCAAGGCTTACTCAGTCTAACATGAAACTCTCAGGTATGCAATGTTTTATTGAATTGAATGTTAGCTTAATTATTATGGCCTTTTGAATGTGATCTTTACAATGCAACAGATTTACAAAAAAAAGTGCATAGTTTCTTTCTTTTTTTGCATTTCAACATTGTTAATATGTTGTTGTAAATATATTTTCCTCCTCAAAGTATATTTTTAATCACTTGAAATTACTTTAGACCAAATAGAAAGCTTTGTTTTAAACACTAAATGGGAATTAATTTGAGGTTAGTAGCTGGTTTAAAACTGAATCTAAAATGAGAATAAGTAGTGCATATGGGACACACACTGCTTCTATTTTACAAGCTGTTCCAGCTTCTGTGAGGTTTATACATGCATAGATTATTTCTGCAGATAGCCATATTGCAAAGCCCTGAATATTAGAGGAGCCTGGCTTTACAGAATTACTGCCTTCCACGCTGCTAAGAATGATAACCTATTTTAGTTCAGCTTTTATGGTCTCTTGTCAGAAAGGGAAGTAGGAAGGTAGAATAAATCATTTTTAAAATTAGGTTGCTTGGTGAAGTTTTCCAAAATTTTGCCAGTATAATTTGAGACCCTCTCTTGGAAGTCACATTTTCTTCATATGATTGAGATAGACAGGTCCTATTAGAATCCCGTATGAAACAAAAACGGGCATAAGTTCCTAGCAAGAGAAACTATGCATATACATAAATATATATGCATATAGGTATATATATGTATGCAATCCATATGTCAACACAACACACTCATACATGCATACACATATATAAATATAGAGAATCTTACATAAACATATATATTTACAAATTCCACACCTACGCATACACAATCATCACACATCTATGCACATACATATGTATAAAATCTCCTCTCTGCCTCTGACATTTGTAAAGTGGTGATAACGGATTCTTCTTCTGTTACAGTTCCTGAATAGCAGCTGCTTCCCCAAACAATCTGATAGAAGCAAACCGCATGCCTTGGAACAGCATAAGCTTAAATATCTCAGTGAAAGAAAGCCTCACACTCCACAGCAGTGGTAACAAACCATCAGGATGGTCAACAGTCTCAGCTGCATTATCAGTTTGACTAGAGTGTCTGTAGCACAGTGATGGAAATGTTCTGCAAGATGATGCTACTTTGAGAGTTAGGTACCAAAAACAAAAGATGAGAGGCAAAAACACTATAGGAGTGTACTGGACAGAAGGAGCTGGAACACAAAGTGGGAAAGAATGAGTCCTGTTATAATGACAATATTTTTAATTATATATATTTAGTGAAAAATAAACTGTTAGAGAGATAGTAAAATACTTCCAATTAATGGAAGTAATGTAGTGTTCAGACTTAAATGAAGTACTTTTCCCTTGAGGGTTTTACTGCACTATTTTATTTAGCTTAATGTAATTTAAATTATAAACAGAATGGTTTTGTAAGCCCCCAGAGAAAAAGCATTTTATTTATAATGTAGTTCCTTTGAAGTGGTCATGGAAATCATGCTCTTCCTGAAGTCTGTATCTCACATACCACCTACAGCTGCAAACGAGTCAGTTCTCACAAGTTAAACATGATCAGTCTGCCAAAGTACATGACAGGAATGCCCAAGAATTTTTCAAATGCCACAGTAAATAGGAATTCATAGTTGCAAAAACTGAATCTTCCCTCCAAAGAACAGCACTGAAGTATCTTTGTTGATAATAGCTACATTTTAGATGGATGACATTCAGAATAACCACTCCACTTTGAGTCTTTTCATGCATGCAATAAAGAACTGTTTACACTATATCCAAAGGGAATTTCAGCTGAGAGCAATTATATTTTGTATCCTTAAACTCATATGTGTAAATATTTGTCATTAATTTAAATCACAAATCCTTTTAGAATATTAATTATAGTACAAAAATCCTTTCCTCTTAGGATGCAAATTACAAATGACCAATTTGTAAATGACCAATTTGTGTCATTTTCACTCCAAAACTCAAGTAATCTATTTATGAATAAACAAAAGCATCTGAATGAATAAGCTGCATCTCAGTCTCTGTGCTCCTGTTCTCAGCAGCAGCTACTGCTCAGACCCCAGAAAGTAACTAAAGACAAAAAGAAAATTATCTATAGGAAAAAAATTGGGGTCATTAGTCATTTTTAAGGTTAGCAGAACTCAATGCCTTATGGATGAGTCATTAATTTAACATGCCAGTGACAGATATATAATGGTTGAAGTTGTTATTCTCCTGCTGAAATAGTGTCAGCCACTGAAATAGTGTCAGAACAAGTCATTTCAAGTAGGATTCATTTAAGTAGAAACTAAGCAAGTAAGCACTGTAAGATTTGGCTGACTGAAAAACTGCTTACTGTATCCCAGTAGGGGCTGGGATATATTTAAATGTACAGAAAAATATTTTAGTTACATTTAAAATTACTTGGAACAAAGAGGAATATATTTTAACCATTTTTAAAGAAAATTTGACACAAACATATTCTACAAATGTTCTACAAAAAGACATCTCCTTTGAGTCTTAGATCAGACATTGCTTAGTTCGTATTATTTGAAAGTTACACCACCTATGTTAAAAGTTACACTTTGTGTTAGGGAGCCTTCCTGTACCATAGCCTTTCCAAACATCCACACTTTGCTAACAGCTAGTAAAGCACAAGCATTGCTTGTGTTAAATGCATGCCATAGTGACCATTACCATTGAATTCAAAGTAAGAACTTAAGACTCTGAGCGCCCAAACAGCAGAGCTAATGTAACCTTCCTAAACAAAATGATTCTGCTCATCTTGACTGATGCAATGAGTTCGGATGAACTGACAAACTCTGCTTGAAGCACTGCAGGTTTGTGAGTAGGAAAGTACATTATTTTATTATATTTTTTATACCTATAATCCCTTAAGAGGTAGCAAAATAGTGTAAATATATAGCAATCAACTGGATTTATTTGCATGAATGGCTTAGTTGTCGCTACTTAATCTTGTTTAGTATCAGAAAAAAAATGACTCTTTCTGGCTCTTTGAAAGTGATGTTATATTACTTTTAGACTGGATTATATGGTTTCATGTTTTAGCCCTTTAGCTTTTGCTACCTTTTTCCCACTGTCACATAAAAAGATAAGCGACAAAAATATAAACATATACAGACAGAAAGAGACAGAGAGATGTGGAAGCTGGGAAAGATCTGGGGCACTCAGATTAGGGAACATGAACCTCTTCTCCAGTTTAGACCTAAAGCGACCTAAACATGAGCTGTGACAATGTGAGTTTAACTATGAAAGCAGAAATTATATTTGTGCTTTTCAGTATTTCATTCCTAGGAAATCTATTTGTCATCTGCAGACAGAGAGGGAAAGCCCTTTTGGTACAAACAACATATGGTTGCCATTACTTTCAGAATACATAAACAGATAAAGAAAGCATCAAACTAAATATGGAAGATGGTTAATATAACATGAAAGCTGAAAATAACTGTACTGAACTGAATATGACCAGCTGAATATGGCCAGCTGTGTAGTGCTCTGCAAGATACCACGTCCTAATGTCAGGATTTGACCACAACAGGAAGCTTTGTTTCAGGATTCATCAAAGCCACTTATTGCTATTATTGAAGTCATAAAGATTTAGCTAATATGCCATTAAAGTTCCTTGCTGATACGACTTGTTTAGATGCACTCTCCAGACAGGCAGCACACAACAACTGAAATCTCAACATTTTCCAGAATCAGTCACATTAAATTGTCAGGACCACAGTTGGTACAGCGAGTATGCGGAGGGAGCTGTTTTTTTCATGTAAAGAGAGTACGGCCACCTGTGCAAATACGGACTTTCTGCATCACAGTTATACTGGCAAGTTTACAGCCCAGTTCCACAGCATTCGACATTAAATAGAAATGTATAAGGAACACGAAAGCAGCAAGAGATACAGCATGTCTACCAATGTTTACCAATTCATTTAAACTATTTTAAATGATACTGCTGCTGAGTTATTAAATAACGTAATATACACGGGACAAAGCAGACAAGCAATAACAGATCCTGTCAATTTATTTGGAACAACTCGGTTCTTTGCCTAGCATTGCTCTCTCAGAGGGAAATGACTTGCTGAAATTAAACTCAGACAGCATATGAAAACTGGAAGGGCAAAGATGCTTTTCAGGAACTTGAATTTAACATGGTTTGACTCTCATCTCTACAGTAAGACTGGATTATCCTGCAGAGATGTTCTGGAGGTGAAATACAGGCTACATCTTTTACCTAAAATTCATAAAAACCATGACGGTTTGCACAGCAGCTCAAAACAAATAGGAATAATCTGAACACATCTCTCTCCTACTTACCATACCATGATTCTGCTCCGCTCTTCACAAGATAGGCCAAAATGCATATGGGTTAATTCATGTAAACCTGTTCAATCTAGATGTTATTCTTCAAACTCTGTAGTTGTAAAAACATGAAGCTCAAGGTCTGCTAATTGCTGGAGAATTTACTCAAATTCTCTGCCTCGTTTTGTACCTAAGTCGAAGTCTGTACCACTGTGGCTGCTATTAAAGCTTACTGTTAGCTCAGGTACGCCTACAGGAATAACAGGAAATACAGTGTTCCTGGCACCCACAAGGTTTTAAAGGAGAGGTAGGAGGAAAACCAAACACATATGGACATATGATGGTCTACAGTCATACATCTACCAGTGATGTAACACACTGCAAAGCTGGAGGACCTGATTCAGTAAGTTTGTGGTCCATAAATTCCAGAAGAACCTTATTTAGCAAACTGAATACTATTGCCCAAAATTTATTTGTTTCCTGATATGCTGGAGACTTAGAAAGACATAAGGTGAATATACGATTCTTTGAGTTTTACTTACATGGTCCAGTGAGGAACATCAAAGCGGCTAGTAGGATCAGGCACTGCGTAGTTCTGTGAACTCCTCCTTTGGAAACGAGACGGGGAGTGTGTCACCATGTAGGCTGTGAACAAAGCAGGAGACACAGGAGGAAAGATTGCAGTTTAGCCGACACACAGAAAAGCTACAGCCATACAAGCTGAGAGGTGTCCTTTGGACAATGAGCGAATAAAACCTATTAATACTTTCTATGCCTGCATTTAATACCATTTTTTAGATCGTTGAGACTTAGCTGCAAGTAGCATGCACAACTCAAGCACCTGTGTATCAAACAGAGCTGGCGCAGTTGTAGTAAGACAGTAATGTAAGTCTGCAGGATGCTCCTCCCTAAGGGTTAAAGAAAATTACAGTCATTTTACATGTCTTTTCAAACCAAGTGGCAAACTGGTATGGGATGATTCCTTTTATTTATTTGGGAAATTAGTTCCTGACAACTGAAGCAGGAATTTTAATATCTCTTCATAATTTCCCTCTTCTCAAGTTATAACTGCGGTTTTAGTTAGCAATAAACTAATACTTTATGCTAGCTTTTCAAAGGGTCCTCAATAAATTAATTACTTTCCTGTAATTATCCACTATACCTTGTTATTATCTACTATATTTTAATATTAAACCATTACCGAGAATCCACTCTTACTTCCCTATCCACCCAGGTTGTGATTCAGAGCTCTGGAATTCATTGCCCTAATTAATGATCAACTGAGATTTTCCCCAAAACCTTCAGCCATTCATATACTTAGATGTAAAACTAATAAGCTCTACTCAGTAGGAAAAGAATTAAAAAAAAAATGAAAGCTGTTGACAATTTGAATTATGAAGATTGCCAAAGTTCATTTGAAGAAACTGTTCAAAATTCTGTCTATCCAAGGAGTTTAAATGTGTAACATTTTCGGAATTTGTTTTTCATGCTAGATGAGCAGCCCTTCTACTTCTGGAGGTACCTCAAGCCCAGCTCAAGGGAGCAGGACATTAGGGCTCTTGGGAAACACCACACCTATGAAACCACTCCCCACCTGCTGCCTCCCCCTTGCCCCCCAAACTGTGCTTTTAGAATTGTGATTTTTGAAATTTGATTCTTCCAGAAAATGATGGCAGCTTCTGGCACGACAACTCCATGTTTCAAAAGCTGCTGCTGGCTGGACAGCCAGGGCTCGGCATCCCAGGAGCAGAACTCAAGATTGCATTTCAAGACTCCAGCACTCATAAGCAAGCCTGTTTTAAACAAGAAGTCGCTCAGCACATGGCCCTGAGCTTTTACCTTCAATTTCATTTTGATAAAATCTTACTTGAAACCACTGTGTCAGAAAGACAATAAGAACAACTCTTTTGTGGAAGGTAGGACTCTGGATGTGGCAACTCCTGCTGTATTTATTCCACAAAAGGGATTTACATATATTTACCCTGCACACAAAACTGAATTACTCTGTTTATATAGAAGTGCATCACAAAGCCGGTTGCTCACCCTCAGAAACAAATTTCACAAAACAACAACATTAAGATGTATACTCATGCAAGTGTTCAGCAAATAAAGGTTATCTCATGGATGTTTTCTTTAGTGAACTTTGGGGAATTTTTGCCTTGTTATTAAAAAAAAAAAATTCTCAACGCTTAAGGAAATTTAAAGTTAGACATTTGTATTTTCTTGCATAAATAATCTACTAAGAAAAAAACCTCACATAACCAACAGATACTATAATTATATTATCCTCCTCAAAAATGTCTAGAGTTGGCCATGGACACACCTGCACAGATGAAAGTTAATTCATTAGTTTTATGGATATAATTCTGATGATTTTACAAAATCAGAAAACATGCATATTACAATGCCTGCAGCTTCCCCACAGCTTCTCTGCAGCTTCTATTTTCAGTGGGCACAAAATATTTTGAATGCTGAGATTCAGGTGCAGAAAAGTCTGCAAGCTGAAAGGGATAACTTTGACCTGCCCTTTCTTAACTTAGACTCAACTAGAAAGAGGCTGGACTCATTCTAGAGAAAGAGGATGGATGGTAAGAGATCATAGAATATTTATAAACTTGCATGTCCCTTACTGATATGGAAGGGAAACATGAGATATCTAGTTCAGGACAGAATTTCCTACTGGGAATAGTGTTTTTGTTGTGGCTGTTGCTTTATTTATTTTCACATTCTTCACATAGGGTTGTTTTGTTACCTTAAGGAAAAAAAATATGTTTGTTTATTTATTTATTTATTTTTTTATCCTGTCAAAAAATAAGGAATAAAGCCAGCTTTAGAATACAAGCTGTCTGTTACCTAAAATGCAAGCTACCAGCCAGCCTAGGTCAGGAGCAGGTAAGTATTTTGGAAAGTTGACATCCTACAGAAATAGAAACTTTCTACCTGGTGTGAATGTCACCTACATCCTCACAGAACTGTATTCTCTTTTGTGCCTCTGAGGTCATGCTAAAAAATCCCCAAGGCCAAAACAAAAGGATACATTTACCGTCAAACAGTATTTCTTTCAACTTGCTCAATTTTTAATTGTTTGAGGATGACTGAAAACAAATCATGACCTTCCCATCAAGCTAAACTCCCTGAGATAAAAACAGATGATTAGCATCCCAAATTTAGACTACGTTCTCACTGAAGGGAAGTTAAGATTCATACTTCTGACTCAGCCAATTCAGTTTCAGTTTTTGAAGTACGTGAGAAGGGTTTACCTTGTTCTGGAGGTCTGAAAATACAGTAAAATAAAATCCAGGCATTTCAGATACGATTTTAGTTTGGTAGCCTCGTGTCTCAAAAACTGTTCAGTCTAGATGTACATTTGTTTTACTGAAGAACAAAGACTTCATCATTTTAATGAAAAATTTGAGTGGCTATTCTGAAATCATTTGGTGAGATTTCAGCTTAGAAGTGTTCAGCCCAGTTTAGTTTATATAAAAAACCATCCAATATGAGCACTGAAACTAGTCAGTCGCACAAGCAGTTAGGAAAAAGGAAAACAGCTTCTAAGAATATTTCTCTTAAATTTAACTGCTTATATTTTTACTTATTCATCTATATATATCTATAAAGATATAAAATCTTTGAAGCTTTTTAAATTGATGAGTGTTTAGAATCTCTTTTAGATGTCAATTCCTTCACTTCTGGTGTTTACTGATGTGTGACTACAAGCACCTCTACTAAAAAAGCAAACAAACAAACAAAAACAAACAAAACAGTTTCTTCACAATCATAATTTGTTAAATGCCATATATAACATTACATGACACTACAAGATAATTATGGATAAACAGACCAAACCAGGCAACTCAGTATCTGGTGTACAGAGACCAGCATTTATCATTTAGGTAGTGGTTCACCCCACCTAACTTTAAATGCCTTTATGTGCCTAGGCATATTCCCCTGAGCTGTACAGACTTTGTATGGAAGAAAGCTGCCACATCAAAGGACTTTCCAAAGCATCCTGGTGCATTTTAGGCACTGAACCTAGGATGAAATGAGGCAAACCCTGGGAGTACCTAAAGTTTCCCACCCATTACACAGTACCTCTAATTTGGTATCACAAATCCCACCCAGAGTGCTCACTTATCATCATCCTAAATTAGTACCCTTAATAATTGTCTTTGCAAATCCCTTTTATCTGCTGTTTAGTCTAGAAGTATACATTCTCCTTTATCCAACCATTCTGAGTCAGATTATTCTTAATATACATATATATGTTACATATACACACAGCCTTAACCAGTCTATTGATAGCCTTTTTGCTACCTACCGCTTACATTGAGAAAGAGGTCTATACTTTCCTATGATTTTCAGTTGATGAGTACAATTAAAAACACAACCCATAAAAAATGGAAATTTCAATATTTCAGGAAATATTCAGGTATGGCCTATGTATACAAGATACGTGTCTTGTGTCAAATTTCAGAGAGTAAAGCATAGGTAAAAATTCAAATTATCATATGAGGCAGTTTAATACACTCTGAGTAACATATTTCTTATCACTTGGAAGCAGACAGAATTCGCTTAATAGGGATGGCAAGTCTATTAACCGAAATGTTCTGTGTGGTTATTGGGGTATCCAAGAAAAAAAGTGCCCAATAACTTGGTGTATCCTAACTATGTATGATCTATAATACAGAGGAAAACCCAGTAATCATTAAATTCTTTATAAATTCCCTTTTTCTATAAAATATCTCTGTCTTTACTCAACAATTGTCTTAAAAAAAACTTCTGATAAGTAATTATTATGGGGTTAATAAAGATGTTTATAAGTACAGAATCAGCTTCTGGCAAGATGTGCAACACCTCCCACACTTACCTATCAAATTCCACTCTAACATATCACAAAATTTGATAGTATGGATATGCAAACTTAAAAAATCCCCTAAATGAACCTGGACAGTGGCTGCAATGCAGCCTTCACATTCAGACACAAAAAACTAGGCCTCTAGGTAAAGAAAAAAAGGCTGTAAAATGTTAGGTGTTCTGTGGCTCGGTTGGAGCCTGAACTCATGCAACACGTGTGTGACTCCGTGGTGGGAGATGTCCTCCATCTACAGGAGGGACTTGGGGACATCTCCAAAGCAGACGATTTTGTGCCTGAGGCTCTCGCCAGGAGCCCGCAGGGTGCCACGCCAAGGGCGTCCCCCACCTGCCCTGTGCCTGGGATGTCCTCGGCAGGGTGAGGGACAAGCCCCTGTCTTTGGGAAGGCCACCCCCAAGGGCCACCCCACACAGCCCTCACTGATATATTTCTATGACCTACTGTGCTAACAATACTTTGCAATAATTCAGCTATTTTAGCACCTGAAACCCAGGCAAAATCTCATCCGTCAGGGAGACTTCGTTTGCACTCCCCTCAAAGACAGCTACAGTTCTTTGGCATGATACTAGGCAATTTATTCATCTAGAATTTATCTTTAAAAAGTCCCTAGAAAATCAAACATCCTTATCAGCTTCAACCTAAAACTTAACTTTCTGAGTTTTCAACAATTTTTGCTATGAAATCACTTTAAGATTCTTTGTTGTGAGCTTAATTAAATGATATGCTGCCTAATCAAATATTGCTCTTGTGCAGTTCTTTACTAAAGTGGATCCAACAATAACAGAATCAAGGTTTGCATACTAAAAGAACACAGGCAGAAGAAAGCACATATCTACTGAGTTCAAGGATAAAAATTAGTGATAAATTTATAAAATCAACTAAGTTCAGAAATATTTGCTAAGCTGTTATTTACACATGAAGGTTATTCTGAGGCATGACATTTTGGGTGTGCTGCTGAATAGATACTGTGATTCTTTATGGAGGCAAAAACACATCAATCATTCGGACCAAATCAAACAACTGCATTAGAAATACAAAATTATTGGTTTTGATGTAAAAGAGTTTCATTGGAAAGAGAGAGTCCTGTTCTTTTAATTAAACATAATGTATCTTTTCTATCTCTCAGCAATTTTTTGCTCTTTACCTTTAGTTTGCTTTTTGCTTTAGTTTAGCTATCATTCATTGCATGGTGCCTAGAATTGGTTGGTCTTTGGTGGACTAGGTTCGGAATTACTTCCCAAATGTCACAGATGCATATAGTAAGAAATACACAACTAATTAGTACAGAGCGCATACCGAGGCTTTGTTTTTATGTTCCCGTTATCCAGGAATTGGCAGTTTGTGTGACTTGAGAGCTGCTGCTCTCTTTGATGCCAGCATCCAAAGGAACATTTTGTCGGTTTAGATACTAGCTGCATAAAAGGGAAACCTGCAGTTCTTTGTACCAAAGCCTAATTGTACTTAAGCCCCAGGACTGAATACATATTAAAACATCATCTACAGAAACACAGAGCAGTGTAGGCAAAGCTGCTGATTCTGACTTTGAACTAAAACTTCTCATTGGTAAAAATGCCACTTACTGCTAGCTTATTGTCTGTATGATTGTGCACAACCAGGCAGGGATCAGTGCTGACGAGAAGTGCTCCCTGTGAGGGTATTTGATATCCTGACCTCATTTGGTGGCAAACTGTAAGCAAACTTTAGTGGTCTAACATGCTTTTATTAACGTACACTGCATTGGCCACATGGGCTTCTATATATTGTGATGCATTGGCTCGAGATACGCTGACAGTTTCCAAAAACAACCACCCCAAGTTAAAGTCATTGTGTAGTATCATTTGCTGTGATTAAATTTAATCAACAAATCAGGTTCATAAAATTACAAAATATATCATGACATTTCCATGTCCACACTTAAATTAGGAAGACATGTCAGGGGAAATAAACTCCTGGCCTTGCTATGATGTTTTAATTCTTCTGCTTGGGCAAGAAAGGTTGGGATTTGCACAGGATTTATTTATGAATTCTGCGTGCTGCAAGAAGCTAGTAATTGGTTAATCTGACTAATGGGCTAAGTGGGGGGGCAGAAACACTTGCCGGTAACATATATTTATTCAGATGAGTTAATATGAGTAAGTTACAGTGAGTAACTCCAGAAGAAATATATACAATCAGTTAAAATTTGTGATCTATTATGAGATGAAGCCCTAATGAGATATATACAAAGAGTGCCTATGGAATGAACAGAATGATCCATAATTGAGCAGGACGGAGACGGGGTGCATATGGGAAGCTGCATACACAGTATGCAGGCCTGGGCTTCCACTGGCAATACCACAAGACCAGGCATTTTGGTGGACATGGTAATCTCTCCTTTGATGCAGCACTGATTTGCTACTCCATGATTTTGTAGGTCATTATACTAATGGAAGTGCTGTCATCCAGACAAAATGTAGATATACATATTTCCCTTCAGAACTGACAATACCCCTAGCAGCATTTACTAGTGGGAAAAAACATATTTTTTTTCCTATATAGATTCCCTTCTCCTTACAATTCAATACAATTCAAAGAGTGATAGTACTGCTTCTACACATTCATGTGCAATACTCACAGCAGAAGTGATGTGCCCTGAAGTATCTAGTTTTCCTATATGCATAGTCTTCAAAGTAAGGATTTGTGAAGCAATGAAAATGATGGGAGTGATTTTTTTTTTTTGGTAGATGACATGAGTGGAGATGATGTTGGTTTTTAAATATTTCAGAAAAACAAGACAAAGAGGATTTGTATCTGTTTTCTTTCTTACAGGCAGAGGGTGAAAGTATCTTGAAAGTTCATTTTCCTCTTGCAGCAAAGCTTAACCATGCTAAACCTATCAAACCTATCTCAAGGTGATGTGAACCAATATCACCAAAATAATAAAAAAAAAATCAGATATCTAGTTATTAAGTTCTGAACAAAAATGACTTTAAGCCTATAATCAGATTTGTCAGTAAGAACGAAAATCCCCACGTCAGATTGCCAGGGATTAGTGATATTGCCCTTCCTTGCAATGTGGGGTATAGTGTGTTCCCTAGGAATATGTTCAATTTAACATATTTTCTGCTTCTGCAGGCATTTCATTTCTGATGTTCTTTTCCCAGCTCATCTTGTAATTGTGGCTTTTGCACATGACTAACCTGTAAGGTCTTGTGTGGCCCATGGGAGGACCTGAATAAAATGTTCTGTGAAACTTCATTTACTGAACAAGTGTAATTTTGGGGGACAATCCATAAAAACACAGGTGCTTCCGTTTCTATGGCACACAATCACATTAACTTTATGTTTCTGCTGAAATAATCCAATTCAAGACTTAATAACAATATTAAATTGTATAATTAATTTAGAGGCATTAGAGAGCACACCAAGATGTATTGAGACAATTAAGATCTTTAACAACATTGTCTTATGACGGTTGCTGCCTCTGGAAGGCAAGGTAACATCAGCATACAATCAGTCCAACCAAGGGCTCTCACTGGGATAAAATTTTAAATTACTTAATAAAGCCTTTAGAGACAAGAATTCTGTGCTCATCTTCATGGCTTCATGAGACAAGAAAGACCCTGATTTGTTACATGAAATTATAGAAATTAGATATCTTGCTTATATTACAGAAAATGAGAGGGAAAGCTCGGGTATTTGCTTGAACGTAGTAAGGGAGATGATATGAAAGCCAGGGTTAAATCCCCCATTCCTGAGCTCAGACAGAAGTCTCCTATTAGAATGATGAACTGTGAATGCAGATCACCCAACACACTGTTTTTTTTTTTCCTTGAAAAGAAATGAAAAAGCATATCAATATGGGTAATTTCTAATTGAAGTGACCTTAGAAAGAATGATACCACTCCAGTGACAGAAAAATCATAACTGTATCAATTCTTAAAAACATTACATCTTTTCTGTCAGTAATTTCCCGATGACTCAGTTTTGCAGAGGTGTAAAAAATGCATTCAAGAGGCCTATTGATCCTACCACTTTTTTTTTGGTCTCATCTGAATCACCCTGTGCAGTAGTTTTTCTCCCCACCACCATAATACCCAACACCTGGGCAGATAACATTAGGCAAATTGGATTCCACCCAGAACTACATCTACACTCAGAATTAGAATCTCCCAGTGAACAAAGAGAACTACTGGGAGCATCTTAATAAGTCTGTTAATCAAAAAAAAAAAAAAAAAAAGTGTGAAATTATTAAAAAATGTACTAATGCCTCAAATACTGTCACAGATGCATTAGACGTAAACACACCACCTATTTAAAAGTGTGCTTTGAATGAAAAGAAAGCAGACCTGTCAGTCCAGTGATTCAAGCTCCTAAGAGGGTTTGCCTTCTTCCAGATTAAACCATTTTCCTATTTCAGGTAGAGAGAATGGCTGTTAACTGTTTGTGTGAAGGTTTAAATAGATGCATTTCAAAGCAATGTTAGTAGGGAGAGAGATTTGGTCTGGTGTAGAAAACAGAATTTTATAATGGACATGACTCTGACTACTGCTTTTAAGTGAAATAGGCCTAGATAGAGCAGTCTAGAATTTAAAAGATGTGGTAAATTCATGATGTCCTCTCCAGTGAATCAGTCTGCAGTCAGTCTGTGCCTGTTTGCTTTACACAAGACCTTTCTTTTATTCTTTTATATGCTAAAGAAACATGTGCCTTGATTCCTTGGGGGTGGGAGAATAGCTCTCTTCTGACCAAAAGTCTTTCATGATTTGTTTCTCACCCTTCCAATGATGCAACAGTATCTATTTACTGAAAGATGGATAGATTGCCTGGGTTTTACATAGTTGCTCCTCACA
>VZSV01000037.1:619481-638919 GCA_013398735.1 Nothocercus julius
AAAATATAGTTATAGATCAAATAACAAGGAAATAAAGAATGAAAGAGAAAGAAAGTTAAATTCCATATAGCATTATCAGTTACACTGCAAAAACACTGAGTAATTATTCCTAAAACACACACTAGAGTATTCAAATGCTTCATAGATATGCAAATAAATTAAGCAATGTAACACAGATACGAGCAGGATATGTAATACTGTCTCATTCTGTCAACTGAAAATAGATGCCAAGATGTATTAAAATAATTTGCCTAAAGTTTAAAATTAAGTTTGAGGAGCTATAAAAAGAAAAAAGTTTCTTAAATCAGTCTCGTGCCTAGTCAAAAAAAAAAAAAAAAAAAGGCATTTTTCTATTCAAAAATGAAATGCATCTTGACTATTGCTGGCAAAGGACAACAATGAGGAAGGTTAGTTACTTTAAGATATCTGTCCTTACTTGAAGAGAAATATGTGCATCTACCCTGTGTCCTAATCTTGGAAACTAGGGAGTTAGACATTTAAAGGAACAGAACCTTATGGTCACTGTTACATAGACCTAGAACAACTTGCAGGAATGGAGGAAAACTACAGATCTGAGGATGTGAGTGCTTGATTATAACTCAAGCAAAGCTGAGGAGCTGTCTGTCCATCCCATGAGTGAAAATTCTAGCTACAGTCTTTTAAGAAAGCTAAAAGTGAAAGTCCTTCTTTTTTTTTTTTTTTTTTGCTATCAAAGCAGTTGATGAGTTGATAAGATTAAAAGTATTTTTGTCATTCCATTTTATTTCTTTTAGTCCAGCTGAATCAAAAATTCTAAGTATTATAAGTTTTGCATGCTTATTCAGACTGAAACGATTTTTCAAGCTTTCAGTTTTGGCTATCATTAGTCAGTACCTTATGCAAAAAAAAAAAAAAAAAATATTTGTTCAAATAGAATGTGTTTTTACTGTTATCACTATTTTTTCAACGTATGTTTTTTATATGATACCTAAATACATTCAAGTTTTACCTTCTGTTTATGGTTTTTTTCCCAACAAGTTTCATTCAACAATTATCATTGCTATGATGATAACTGATGAGAAAAACAAAATGAAATGAACAAACAAACCCCAGAAGGCAGATATTTTACAAATAAATATCAAATGCACTTGATGAGGAAATAATAACCTTGTGCTTTACATAAGAAAAAATTCATTTAATTATAGAAAAAGCTTCTATTTGGAGATTTCTACTCTGCACTTTTAATATACTAGGCTGACACTTGTTTTGAAATTCCTTAATATTAAGTATAGGACTTGATTGAAGTTGAAACTGTGAGCTACAAAAAAATGTAACTGAATTTTACTCATTAGTAAATTCTCCTTTTGGAGCCTAAAAGCACACTAGAATATAAAGACTGCCTGACTTTTGGTTTGCAGCACAGAACTACAGACAAAGAATGGCTGTCAGTGAAAGACAAATTAGCATACGGGCAGATATGCCACAAAGTGAATTGACTTTTGCAACTTAAAATCAGAATGCATAAACTTTCTTTATCACCTCTGTTTTGAGCCTTGCTCCTCCAAAAATTCGTGAAATTGCTAGAACTTTGATTTCTTGTTGCAGTGCATGTTGATTTGAAACATGCCCACTGCCACAAAGGACCACCCAACTCTCCACATGCCCTACGGTTAAGCAGCACATGTGATATACACCATACACTTGCAGCATTCAGTTGTGTAATAATCTGCATTTTTGGAATCTGCAGCAAGATACAATGCACGGATCACTTCAAATCAAAAGGACACGTAGAGGAGAAGCCGTGTATAAAAGGCCAAGAAGCCACTGAGTCATGCAAGCACCTCAGAAGTTCGTCCAGTGTTTCCAGCCCAAGTGCCTGAGAAGCCCATCAAGAACCAGATGTCAGAAAATATCTTGAAAGAACTTGCAATTTGTAGCCAAAAATCTCTGTGACTACTATCCAAAATGGGGAGGAAAAAAGAGGGGATGAACCCTTTGATGTGACAGAGTAACTGGCAATCCCTGCAGAGTTGTATCCCGATCAAAAGATTTACAAGAGTGTTTGAAGCAAAAGAAGAATATAAATGGGTAACTAACGATGGACGGCATGTTTGCTGACAAAACCTAAACGTACTCTAGTAAAGAAAACTCAGTTTATAATCTTGCAAATTTGTTACAGATTCTTCCCATAGCTTAAGTGTAACCTGTCTGTAAATATGTTATAATGAGCTGCCCTTTGTTACTACTGCAAGATACACATAGATAAATTCCCTGCCATGAATTTCTGAACGATGCATGCTGGAGTAGCTGGAGTAGTAAATGTGATGGAAATAATTTATCATTTTCTTTGCTCTCCTCTTGTGTTTTACTTTACAAGACCAACAGACTTTCTTTCACTTGTGCCTGGGGACAGATATCTCTACTATTCCTGAAATTTCCTTATATGGCTTGCAAATAGTCAACCTGAGCAGTGAAACTGATAGACTAATGATCTACTTTGAAAATTCAAGTCAATGTTTTGCTCAACCAAGAGAAATAATAATATAAATGTGGACATACTATCTTAATTGACTCTCTTCATCTGCTTTTGCATACTTCCTATGATTTGATAAAAATTGATTAAAAAAAAATATATATGTATTTCTAGGGATTTGCTTCTGAATTCTGAAGTTCACAGACCTAAACTGAGTAATTCATGTATATTCATCTTAAAGTCATTAACTGTCATTGGTTAATGTTCTTGACAGGAACAACTACTACAGAAGTAGTAGCAGTAGTCTTCAGCCCACCCCCACCCTCTGCTTCTTTCACTGCTACCGAGATGCTCCCTGCTCCTTTTCCTTCTTCCCCCTGGAGCTCTTTTTCTCCAACCTACCTGTCTCTTTTAGATATTTCTTGATCTTGATTGTTTTGATCAAGATCATGTTTTCTTCTTGATGAAGATCATGTTTTCTTCCTGATCCTTTTTTTCCAGTACAGTTTTCCACAGTGTAGTATTTGAACTGCCTCATCAATTAAGTTTATGGTGCTTAAATGGTGTATTTGAATTGTGTGCCGTGACTTATTATACTTTAAACCTTTGCATTATGAATTGGACTTTTCCTGGGGATCTTGGAAGAATGTGTGGAGTGTGAAGTGTATAGTTCCAATCTATGGTTGGAATCATTTCTTTCTGCATGTTCCCCTCAGGATGGACATCAAGGAGAACATGAATGTGGTGGGAGGAAAATTATGGGAACCTCCAAGAAAAATTCCTGAGACTTAGTGTTGGAATTAGCAGAGGGAAGAGAAATTAAATCAGATAATTGTAAAATTTACTAAGGAAAACAATAGATCTCTTCAGATTATTAATATTTTATAACATAATATTTGAATAGAAACCTAGATAGGCTATTTGCTTTCACACTCCTATTAGAAAAATAATGAAGAAAGGAGAGAAAAAGAAAAAAAACCATAAAATTTAAATTCCTGGATTTTTTTTTTTTTATCTTCTTTGGAAAAACTAACAGATAAGTCATTTATTAATTATTTCTGATTATAGGGAATATATCCACTTTGCCAGATTGCAGAATGAAAAATCTTGACAGAATATTTCACTTTCCAAAAAGTATATTTTATTCACAGAAAAAGAGAGATCTAGAAACTAGATTCTATTGGCAAAGAAAGGTTCTTCAGCAAGAGTAAGATATCTCAGCAGATCAGAAGGAACACCATGTTAGATGTCTAGGTCTAAATGTCTAGAAAAAAGTCTTTCCAAAGCAAGTTACAAAATATGATGAGTTGGTCTCTAAAATCTTATGCAGGTATCAAAAATATGGGAGAAACCTCCAAAACAGAGAGAGGAGCTATCCAAATTTTTTTTTCTAGGAGTCTTCTGACATTTCACTTCATCATTTAGGTTGCAGTTTTATACAGTTATGCTCTTGGGTGAATATTTCCATTTTCATTCAGAAACATGAAAATAAAATAAATTTAAGCCTCATAGCTGTAGACGAACACTGATATGTGCTAAATAAAGATAACATCACAACTCACTTTTATTTTTCAAAACTACTACAAAATTTTTGGCAAGCCTACCTCATTATTCTGAGTAAGAATAATAGAGTTGGGAAATTCTGGAAATTTAATCTAAAACACTAAAAAGAGCTTATTGAAGGGAAGTTATGAGGGAAAGAAAGATTGGTTGAAGCCTTACTCTGACAGAGAGATGGAGGAAAGTACTTCTGAAGAGGGGATGAATAGAGAGAAAATTTTGATCTCACACCCCTTCGTGGAGAGCATGTCTTGCTCGTATGAGCAGCAAGGTACAAACTGCTATAACTATGCAATACCACAGAAAGTTAAGGCCCTGGGCCATACACAAAACCAGAGTGCTAAGCTTAGTTCTTCCTAGTTATTGACAATCTTTCAGGTGGCAACATTGCTGAAAACCAAAAATACAGGCAAGAAAAACATTATTTGCAAACAACAAAAAAAAAAAGATATATAATTGTTTCACTTCAGCACTATTTCCGTAAATAGTTGCAAATTAGAATTAGCATTGAACTATACTACATACTATACTATAGAGTAACTACTGAACAGAAGACTAGAGAAGAACTGACTCCCTAAATAAATATTTGCCATATTTGTCTAAAGATTTACATTCTCTGAAGAGCATTAAGCTGTCTGGTTACATAATGAAGAAGTAATAACTTAACTGTGCTCTAATCCATGTTTTAATAAGGTTAAGGTAAAACTCAACAGTTTTAACTGAATAAATTTTTGGTAGTGTCTATCCCAAAGATCTTTCAGCATCTCAACTGGATTAGCATCAGCTCTATTGCTATTCCATGCAAATAAAGCAGCATTAAGAAACTAAATAAGCAGAACCCCTCCCATCTATAAGTAGCGGGGTGAATCCTGTGCAAAAAAAAAGTTGTTGGCATTTAGTTCTGATGCTAGTTCCATATGATGGTTAACTTCCAAACTTTAAAATTTCAATATTAATGCAAATTAATAAGATACTTATAACTTTTATGAAGTCTAAATAAAAAGCTTTGAGACAAGTCCATTTGTCATATCAGTGAATGGCATTTTATACATTTAAAGTGGATCGAAGCATTTAAACATAAGATACCATTGATATCAATGATTTCTATGGAAAACTGATATATTGTTATTAACACGTTGTGAGTAATACTATTGTATCAATTGTATCAATTGTATTGTGATTGATACTGTTGAATCAATTGTATTGATTGATTTTGATTAAAATGATTGTTTTTTAATTCCTGGCATCACTTTCTGAATCTATGTAATTTTTTTTTTTTTTAAACTTTGAACAAGGCCCTACATTTTTTATAAATCTCCAGATGAACAGCTCTCCCATTGAAAGTATGAAGAAGTGTGGGGTTCAAAATGAGGTGTTAAGAGCTGCAATTATGAACTTTATATATGCGAAAGATTTATCCTTACAGTGTCTAACTTGGGCTCATCTCAAATCTCTGTAACGAATGCACTGTGCATGTCATGGAGTATGTTAGGAAAATAGTTTTGTCTTTTCACAGACTTTGTAATGGTAAAATGCTTGCTCTGTTAGAAATTTTGGCATAGAGCACTGTTTGGTCTCTTATTCCAATTCTTTGTGGGGGGAAAAAAAAAAATACAGAATATTACTACAAGCAGCAGCTCCTGCATTTTTCACAGAATAATGGTATTACTTGAGCTTTGCAGGAAAAACATAGCTGTATCTTGCTTTTTGAAGTGAGATCAACAAGTAATGCCAGATATGTCAGATCATTGCAAAGTACTGAAATTAATCTGAGAAATACATCACACCAACATGTTTTGCCTTAGCATCCAGCCTTTACTCCACTGTAACATTCATTAACTTTTTTTCATCTCTCGCATTTCAGACAATACTTTTTCTCAGATCTCCTGTAGCTACTTGCTTGATTTTTGGTAGGCAACAACTTCCACAGACCATGGGCTCATTTCTGGATAGACCTGTCTTAGCTTTGCAAGTTCAACGTTGTACTTTCAATTCTCTACATTTCTCCTTGCTCCTGTGTGCCTGGTACACCGTTCTGGTGTACTTTGATGTATAGAGCGACAAAGCTGGCAGAAACTCGCTATCAAACATTCCAGTTCATGAGACAAAAAATTAACCATGTACTTCTTTTTGTGGTGGTTCACGACCGTATTTCTTGGTGATCTCGCAGGCCACATATCAATTACTAATGGCTATGGAACTACAGCCTGAGATGCTAAAGCTATAAACGTTGCTATTTAATGATTGAAGCTTTTTGTTTAATTTAAAAAAAAAAGGGGAATAAATTGTTGGTATCCATAATATTGACATTTTCATAACCACTACAAGGCATAACTCATATACCACTTTTACTGCTCCTTGTCCAAAGACAGTTTTCTGTTGAACTGGATTAACAGAAGTCTTGTTAGGAACCAGAAGAAGCAGAGTTATTCTCAGTGTAATGGCTACACCTTTGAATCAGGAGAAATACACTTGCAATATTTAACCAGTTGTTAACTTCAGACACACTATTCTAGGGCAAGTTGCAAAGTGCAGCATCAGAATAATGCTTTAAATTTTGTTACTTATTTTGCTTTTGTCAAATTGATGTTATAACCAGTCAGCAAGCTCTCTGAATGCATACAGAAAGACTTAAATTATGGTTTACAATATAAAACATTTGACAGCAAGAATATCATTTTAATATAACAAGTGCTCCCACTCTCTGCAACTCATTGCCATCCTTTCATAAATCATGCTGACTTCTCAACTGCACCTGCAGAACTATCCCTGTGCCAGGCAGGAAGAATTTTTCCTTGTTTCATTCATTTTGTAATGACAAGTAAGGCACTGACTCAACAGGCAAGAGGGTACAAAAGATACACTTTGCGTGAACTAATGTCATTGAGTAATCCTGCAAGTACTACGAGTGCCATCTAGGACATATGATAGATTCTTGTGCTAAAAGCCTTAATTACCATGAGGTTGGGTAGTCAGTATGCATCACTTCCAAGTGAAAAAAAAAAAATATATATATATATATATACACATATATATATATAGGAATGATGAGAATCACACTGGAAAAAACACATTAATACCTTTGTATCACAGCCAATTCCATGACCATTTTCTTTGTCTCAGCATCATTATTTTAAAAAGAATGAAGTGTAGTTTGATGATTTTTTTTTTTTCCATGAAGCCTTCAATGACAGCTACTATAGTAGGAAAACTGTAGTTTTCCCTCTTTCCCCTGAACAGCAATCTCCCAAGATTTGCTTTAATGGCTGGTCAGGAAATTTCTAGGTCACATTGTACTCCTTGGACTTGAAACTAGTGTAACTGTTACATCAGCCAAAATAAATTAGGGCAAGTCAGAGGCTTGGTCTAAGAGCTGAGCTGACTCTTGGCAGCTTCTGAGCACAGAGATGGATAGAACGCATTTATGTGAGTTCCCTCAGGGTTCCAACAAATCTCATATATGCCTGCAGATTAAGCTTTTAAAAACATAAACTTTATGGTTTATGTAATATTTTTATGAGCAACACAGTGGCTAAAGTCGTTTGAATCTATCAGATTGTACTAGAGACTAGCGCCTAATAATATAGTATTACTTTCAGAATAACATGTCAAATAGTATATATTAATACCTAAAAGAAGTAGAATGTATGCCAAATATATCTCTCTCAAAAGCATGCATAGACAGTGTTATGAAAAAATTGCAATAAATTCCTCTTGTTTTACTGAAATTTATTTTTGTATAAAAAATAATTTAAATTTAAAGTTTCACTATATTTTTCCATTCCCATGATTATCTTAACTCCTCTCTGCTAAAAGGATGAAATGTAACATTTTATGGGGACAATTCACATATAATGTGAATTTTGTAATGATGTGTTGAAAAGGACATTAGATCATAGTAATTTTTTGTAATGAGATAACTAGTCATTCTCATTTCCAGTGCATTTAGAAAAAGAGTATACATGAAAATATAACAAGGTTCCAATTAATTTTATTGGCTTCTTCTAGGTTTTGCCAAATGAAGCATATTAAGTTGCAAACTTTGTAAATTAGAATGCATCATTAAAAAGAACCTGCTAAGCTCTTAAAATACAAAAGTCATTATTACCAGTCATTTTTCTCTTAAACTAAATTGAAATTTGGACAGCAACTTCTGCCTTGGCAACATTACAGACCTTAAAAGTTAGATGCAAGATCAAAAGGTTAAGGGACTGGGCACTGCTTAGGTATTAAATACAGAGCTAGCAAATGCATCCTGCCAAAAATTTTCTAGTCTTTTGTTGAAGCAGTAAACACATTCCTGATGGAAAAAAAAAAAAAAAAAGTAAAATAAAGTCTATTAAACATTTCTGTGTTTCAGCTAGTCTTAGCAGAAAAATCTTTGAATGAAGTTTTGTCACCGAAATATAATGTGTGCTGTATATACCTTTTCAGTCAGATACAGGTGATACAGGATTAAAGTTAGGTAGTTAAGCCTCTTTTTAAAAAAAAAAAAAAAAAAAAAAAGAAATTATTTTAATTTTCAGTCTTGCACGGTTATATGCTAGTTTTGTTGACAATATGAATAATGGGAGAGAAATTCTCCACAAGTTCAGTTTCTGTTTGCGAAATATCTAACTAATTGACCGAAGGGCAGGAGGAGAAAAGGTCTAACCGAGAATGTCACAGAGAATAACTCCTTAAAATAAGAGAGATAACAGAAGACTCATATATATGAAGTATGGAAGGTTGATCTTTGAAACCATATGTTTCAGGCATTCCTAGAAGAACTTACTAGCCCTAGCTTTCAGACATATCTCTAGCTTCCCATGTAGTGATGGTTCTATTTCAAATTCTTAATGATACTACTTTTTTTTTTTTTTTTTTAATGTAGAGTTGTACTACAAGATTCCAGACGTTACACAGTGTGCAAACTGTTACTACTAATGACAATATTCCAGGGAGTGATGAAACTCCCAACAGAAATCTCAGGGAATTTGCAGCAGTAAAATCGAACAATCCAAAGTTCTTGTTATCTAAAACACTTCATGGAAGTGCCTGCCTGTTTTTTTCTTTTTTCATAGAACCTGACAAAAGCTGAATCTGTAAGAGCAAATAAGGCTGAAATATATCTTTTCATACTTGATGTTGATCTGCTATTGACTTCCTCCTCCAAACTCAAGAAAGGGATGGATATTTCAATTACCCTCAAACCTGCACCAGCCCCCATCATCTGTCCCCCCAGTTCTCTGTTTTGATTCTGCAAATGGAAAACAGACAAGATAGAGTTTCAAGTTTTGGGAACAGCTGTAAAAGTCAATTGGATATCTGAAAACACTTGAGAAGCACAGAAAATAGTATGTGGGATTATCCTTTTGATAGGATGTACTGCACGATTATACTGTACTCTCAGCATACCTTTGTGGAGAGAAGAAATATTTCTTTGAAATGACAGCTCTATCTTCCTGAACTTTAAATGAACCAAAGCAGGAAAATCACATATTTTACATTTCATCTTCTACGTCCATAGGCTGTAAAGTTAACACAAAACTTATGCTCTATATCAGATGTAACCGCATGGCACTTTCATATTGGCATTGCTTTCTGAAACGGCGTGATCTGCTTGAGAAAGACAGGCGAGTTCCCCTTGAGACATGACTCGCACGTCCTCAGGCTCTTCCACCTTTTCTCCCATTCTCACTCCCTGGAGTTTTATCATCATATCAAAATTTAGCTAAACTGCCTTCCTTTAGTCCTATCATTAGCAAAGCCAGTGCCAGGCCCTTGGTGAGAAAGATGGGTCAGGAGAGGGACTGGAAGCAAACTAGAAGTCAAGGAGCCCTGAGCTGCCAGCCCAGGTTCCACACTCGCTGTCTCACCAGATCAAAGAAATAACGCAGTGAGTCAGTGAAGTTTACTTTTTATCTCCTCTATCTTAGTAACTCCTCACTAGCACACCCACTGCTAACTGCAACGAATTAACATGAAATATTCTACACTGCATACCGTATATTTGCACCTAAGAGCTACATATGACATGTTAATACTCTTTCTTCAGTAAAGACAGAATATAAATTCATATTAACTTCGGAGAAGTTGGTGAGTTTACATCATTTCAAGAGTTCAGAAGGAAGATTTTGGAATATAGCCCAGGTTCTTTTCAAGACTAAAATATGCTCTGGGTAATGTTAAACCAAAGTAAATTCTGAGGAAACCCACTGAATAAACATATATCTAAACAACATGGACTGGAATGTATTTCATAATCTTCCCACACTGGCTGTAAAAATACAAATCAAAAAACTTCACAGGTTTTCAAAACAAATTGCCTTTTTTTTTTCTCCTTGGTAACAGTATCCTTCAGCAGGTTATATCTAAATGTCACCTTTAGAAATCTAATTAGTTCATATAATACATTTGTGCACCTTCAGCAGTCTAAAGAATTTAGAAAGGTCAAAACTGATAGGCAGAAGCACGCAAATTCTGCCTGTCCCTATTTACCATTGTTTTGTAAAAATAGCAGATATTAAATATTGTCATTGGTCTGTAATGTAAATGTGATGTGGATGTGAAGTTTTACGCAGATGCGTGCTCAAATCAGTCCTCACTGGTGAGATACACAACGAAGTTATTTCATATTCCTTATTCAGCATTCTACTCCTTAGCAGAAATGAGATAAAAATCAAAGGGTCATCATGGGTTCTATGTAGGTTTAAATTTTTGACTTCCTTCTTTTAAAACTACATCATATATTCATCTCTATATAAAGGGAATTTTAGATCACAGAACCAACTTATATCCTGAATTCCTGCCTTTTCAAGTCTCCCTATTTACATTTAATATCTTTAAATATTTCAAAATTTTAGCTTCTGCATTTTAAATCACCAGCTGAAAATAAGTCCAGACTATGGAATTGTAACACAACAATACATCCTTAGGAAATGCTGATAAATAGGCCACAGAGCATAGCAACAAATATTTCTAATCCTGCATATATAATATCAAAACTCAGATAAGAGGTTTTATAGTCTTTAATCCTTCATATATCAAAACTTAGATAAGAGGTTTTGTTGTCTCCAAATAGATATAGCTGTTTCAAGACTGATTACACTTCTTTCCTTTTATAACTAAGCTTGAAACAATTGTTCCCGCAATTTGTTTTCAGATGGAATAAAACCAGAAATTCCAAACAAAGACAACAGATAGATAGGATACAAAAACATTCAGGATTTAAAAATGCCTCACAAGGAGAAAATTTTCTTTCCAGACAACCCCTCAAACCCTAGAAATAAAACTGGGAACTATACAGAATTTTAAACTTAAATTCCAGAACATTTTCTAAGATGAAAGGCATCATAATGAGACTTTCTTAATATCAAAATGAAATGAATCCGTCAATCAAAAAAGTGATATAAGAGCACTTCATTTTGTATACCAAAATCAGTTTTGAAAGTCATTCGATAAGTAGAAAAGCTCCAGAGAGAGAAAAGTTCATTTTCATTTGTGATGTATTGTCACAAAACAAAACATTCTAAAAAAAAAAAGCTAAATAAGCCTGGATTGATACTGAAGTATTTTTTTCCACTGATGATCATAGCTGCTGAACACTGAATTTAAAAGCAAGGATACAGGCCTAAAACAATGGAGAGAGAGAAAAAAAAGAATAGAGAGCTTTACATTTCATCACCACAAATTAATTTTGATTCTTCAGATGGGTAGGTTAGTGCTGCCTGAATTTTCTCTTAGAATAGACACCTTTTTTAAGATGTCTCTTAAAAGAGACATCTCACACCAGCATCTATACAATTTTGGAAGAGCCAAGATGCCCAGAAAGTATAAAGACAGACACTTTCTCTCTGGAGCTTAACAGCAGAAGACTGTAAAACAGACACGTACACTCTCAGGATGCTGTTGCTAAATATGTTGAACCCTAGGCAACATTAGCAAGACACATCCTGAATTCCTGTTGCTCCATTTTTGTATTCATATGTTACTTCATCCTCATTCTAGCGTTTTCCTCTTTCCGTTCCTTCTTGTCTTCTGCTTAAATCAATTCCGTGCTTGACAAGCTCTGAAGTGGTATCATTGTGGTGAGCGGCTGAAACGCTGCAAGCAGCCTTGCTTCAGGCCAGAAAGTCTAAGTTATGATAAGGGGCCAAAGTATATTAAGGTCAGTCCTGGCATGGGAGGGCATCAGGGGCATAAAACTAAAATATTCTTGTTGCAAACGATATCCCATCCACCCTATTTCACTGCTAGCTATAGGAAACAATCTTTGGAGACACACCTAATCCTCTTCATCCATTTTTGTTTTGTTTTTCTATTTTCATATACTATTAATACCCATAAAGGTATCTAAACATAAAGATGGCAGATTCCTATATTCAACCACACACGAGCTTTCCAGTTACATGACTCATGTCAAAGTGTGGTGACTAATTCTCATACGGAGACATGATTCTAATATAGTACTGAAATTTCTCAGTGAGATTTTAGATTTTTTCATGTAGATTTTCTCATTTTTTTACTTTTTAGGAAGCTGAATATGACTGACTAGTGAAGAGACCTGGGCAAAATGCCTAGCCTATTCTCTAAGACATGAAAAAGAAGAAAAGTAAAAGCATGAGTCCTTACATTTTTTTCCGCAGGTTGCTGAAATGGATGGTTTCAAGTTAACAAGACACATGCTTTTAATTGTTCTCTCTCTCTGTATAGTAATCTTCAAATGTAAAGACACCTCCTAACATAAAGACATATTCAGTAAACTTAACTGTATACAAATAGAGTAGAAATAAAATTATATTTTAGTAGGAACTAAAATGATCTTTTAGAAAGTTAATAACAAGGTACATATATTGATAGCAGACTTTTTTCAATCTCCGCTACTTGTTAATTAACAGGTAAAGCTGGATTTTTGTGTATTTAAGATTTACATGGAAACAATTAATGCTTTACAACTTCTGGAAAACCACTATAATTCTGTAAGACTTCCTGAGCATAAACTTTGCAGGCAACTAATCATTTACTGCATATCTAAATATCACAGCCCTTGCTTTTAATAGAATGTTACAACTGTATTAAATACAAGCTCTGCATAAATTCAGTGTGATAAAAGAACACAAGTCACTTAGAAACCCTTCTGTAAAAAGGGCATGGAACTGTACATGACAAAAGCAAGAAATATTAGCGAGACAAAACAGCAGATCCAGTTACAAAGGTTAAGGCACACACGCATTCATATCCAGGTGCTGCGGCGCAGAATAACATACCACAAAGTGACAAGCCATAGTCCTGCATCAAGTTGTAAGGACTGCTGAAGGCCAAGGCTCAAAAACAGTAGAAACTATAAGCACCAGAGCAAACTTCAAAAGCACTGCAATACATTTAGGAAAGAGCTGTTGCTGTTCTAGAAAGCACCATCTGTGGGTCCTTTGCACAACAGTGCACCATCTGACTGGAGAAAAAAGCTTTTCTTACTTCTTACAGTCTTGCAGAACTGCAGTAGGACACCTCAACCCCACCGAGTTGGGGAGAGGAATTTTAGCACACCAGTGGCAAACTGCATTTGAAAAATGAACTATGATAAGGAAACAATAAAAAGATTTCTTAAAAACAAAGCAAAACACAAAACATCAGGGAGGACAACTGACATGAAGTATGGCTTAGCGCAACAAAAGTTGAGTATTAAAGTAGCATCCTGTGGTAATTCATCTCAAAATTCTTCAAGAAAATGTGTTTTTATAGGCTTTTCAATAAGTTATCATTCTCCTTAACCACTATCTCAGAGGTATCTACTAACACAAATTTTAATAATATGTTGGATGACTAACATAAAACTGTCTCACCTTCCATGATAAATTGTATAATAGGTATTAAAGACCCTACAGCAAAAAGCAAAACTTTTTAAAAACACCTTCATCCAGTAAACTGAAGATACCAAAACTATAAGGCAATTGATACAGCTTACATATAAACCACTGAGAAATACTCAAGAAATGTACAGTCATATTTAATGACTTCTTAGCAAGGCAACTAAGTTGTTGGTATTGAGAGTTCCTACTGCAATGGCTACGTCACCAGCGGGGATCCCATGAGAATGCCTTCTGTTACCTTCTGAGAGACTGTGGCGGCACTTATTCCGGACAGATTAAACGACATGTGAGCATCAAGTCTCCTTCCAATCTATTAACTTCAATTTCAATTTTTTTAGTCAATTCACCCGACAAACTGCAAAGGAAATGTCTGCATTTTTACTTGTACTTAGCAAGTGGGGGAAAGCTTGTATTCACTGGGGACAAATAAAGATACCCATATTTGGAAATGCTTAAATATCAATTATATTGCATTTTGTGTTCTCCACAAATTACCTCTGTAGATCTCTTTCTTCACTATTAATTCCAAGTAGATTGCAAACACTTATAGGACCCTTCCAGGATGAGAAGGAGAGCAAAAACCTAGCCAAAGGGAAGAGTGGCAACGGGTTTCTGGGAGACTTTAGGGAAATTTATTAATGATATTGCTGGCAGAACCCCCAAATAGTACCCCAGTTGATCTGCCCTTGTGCTATGCAACACCACTCCTGTTGCTGTGTGCTCATTTCCCCTGGACACTTCCTTCTTCTCCTAGAATCAATATGGTTGGAAAAGACCTTCAACACCATCAGGTCTCCTGGGTGCTATCGTCTACTTGTGCACTGCCCTCCCTGCAAGGGCTCTAACATTGAGAGACCAGGTAGACAGCTACTTCAACAACTACACAGAAATCCAGAAGAAAAAAATATATCTTTTTCTTCCAACGTCAGGCAACAAGGGGTTTACAAAATCATACGGGCCTTCAAAACCCCCACGGCAAAGCGCTCGTGTGACAGCAAAGCTGAGCAGTGGCAGCACGTGTCCCCATACACGTGTTGATCAAAGCACAGACAGGGACTGGACTTGCACTCCTTTCACTAGACGAAAGGAGCCTCCAGACACTGAGGCTGGGGACACAAAACACACACATCCTTCCACAGTCTAGCAACTTCTCTTGCTGTTTGCCTGTGAATTCTGCCTTGACACAACCTGCCACCACTTCCTCACGGCTCAGTGTGTGTGAATTACTAATAAATGCTGTGTGCTGGTTCGTGGCAGGCTGAAACCCTTGCAGCTCTACTGCAGCCTCACAGAACTGTATTCAACCTTTCTATACGCAGAGAACTGCTGGCAATTAGTCATCTCCTTTTTTTCCTCCTTTTTCTCTAAATCGACAGATGGATGCTGTTCAATAGCTCACTTACCCTCTGCCATTACACCTATATAACACATTACTAGTACACAGTGCTAATAAGACCCTCAGTAGAAAGTATTAAATGTCATTCACCCTTAGAAACACACAGCAAATTAAGACTAATTTCGTGTGTACACCACAGAATTACAAATTGCTTTTGACGCGACCAGAGTAAGATAAAAAGCCTACAACAGAAAGCAGGAGGATCTGGACTTTATAATCAAATAAAACATGGATGCATGCTAGAAAAAATCCTCCAGCCTGGTGACTCAGCTGCGTCTTGCGGGTACTATTATGATGAATGAAGGCGGCTGCTGGATTAGTACATAGTTCTTACTCAGACACTCTCCCAAATCAAATTACAAGTCATAACAACAGTGAGGCACCTCAGAATAGCCCTGAGCCTGGGCAGCAGGGCTAACACCATCACCGCAGGGAGGTATTTTCATTTCACTTACATCTGCTCCTGTTTATCTTCCTTCTTTTCTCATGCTCCCCCAGGATCTATCTACTGCTGTCCCTGGAGAGGCACTGGGCCTCTTCCGGTCCCCCATCTGAGATCCCAGGGGCCCTGCAGGAAAAGCCAGGGTGTCCTGCAAGGAAGTTCGTCTTGCACACCCAAGCCTGGCCTCCGCTTATGAAGATCTAGTCTTTATATGATAAATATAAATTTTGTGAGCTACGGAGAAGCCCTGAAGGAAGTCAACAGCATCTCTTCTTAAGCAGTTACCATGTAGACAAAATGGTACCCTTTTATGCAATAAAACAGAGGATAGAGGTTTTAAAATACTTGCACATTTAAAACCACCCAACGTGCTTAGTTGTGGCATAGAGTTTCCATTTTATTACCCCAGAATTACATTGGTATGATTTCACTGAAATAAGACCATCTTAAATAGAGGTGGAGATGGTTACCTTGAATATTCAGCCAGCACTAACACCCTGTATGCCTTTTGTAGAGCTGTTGGCTGATCTCACATGGAAATCCCTTCCTTCCCATCATGGAGCACAAGCACTACTGGATGGTGACAATTTAACGGGACTTGTGCAGCTCACAGGTCATAAGCTATCAGTGTCCCAAAGAGCATTTTGCAAACAATGTGTTTGTATCTGCACTGCCAGCCTTTGAGGCCTGCGAAATGAGCTGATACTTCTGAAATCTTTTAAAATATTTTCTCACCATTTTTAAAGATGATAACAAATTTTAAAAGGTTACTTTTCCTGAAGTAGAAAAGTATTTCTTAATGGACCGTAAGATAATGAGGGTTTATTAAAGAAGAGATGAAAAGAATACCAATTACATCAAAGAACCATGCAGTGCTGCTTCTAATCATCTGGGGTGATAGAACTAAAATATAAAAACAACATTGAGATTGATTATTTCAAAATGCAACAGTTGCACATTTTAGTATCAAAGCAGTAACCATAAATTTCCTTCCTTTTCCCTGCAGTGAAACTTGGGACAGACAGATCTTAGCTGAAATCTTTGCCTGCGTTTGACAGAGGCCATTCTAAATTTTAGCTAAGCAAATCTTTTCTAAGGATTGTAATATGTTGTGCTGAAGTTCACACAATTAGATGCTGTCAGTCATTAACTTCTCATATTGAACTCAACTTCCAAAGGGAAGGGAAAATGGAGAAAGACTACAATAGTAAACTCCTTGCCTTCTTTAGAAATCAGTGCAAAAACGTAGTTTGCAAATATTTCCAGCTAGTGCTACTCTGCTAATCGATATGTCTCTAATTAAAAGCTTTCCAGCAACACCAAACCAACATATGCTTCAGTAAATTAGCAAAGAAGATAACATGATATACAGATCAAAATACATGCTAAACTATAAAATTACCTGATTTTCAGTTTTAATTTAAAAAATAAATAAAATTAAAAGTGATTCTTCCATTTCCAGGCACACATGCTCCCTCCCTCCATGCTAACTGTCCAAGAGAAGGCCCTCTGACACGCTCTAAACAAAGTACAGATCAGCATTAATTTCCTGTAAAGCTGGCACTTCACATGAGCATAGAGCTTACAATAGTTCAAAATAGCTTCTCTGATTCTCTTTCCTCAAAGATAACACTTTAACACATGTTTAAGGGTACATTTTTTGCACCCTATAAAGAGGCTTAGTCAAGTATTTCTTACAAAATATAAGTTGAGTAGGGTGCAAACAGCTTGGTCCAGAAATATTATGTAAAATAGGAAGAACTCTTTTTTCCCCCCCTCAAACTTACATGATTCCTTAGAACTTTCCTTCAACAATAAACAGTTCTTCTAATTGCAGTTTAAAGGTCTATTGTGTCTCATATGTCAAAACTCTGCTTCTCTGCATCAGAACATCTCTGCTTTGGATAAAGCTTCCCCACTTTAAGCCAAAATCAAACAAAATTTGCAGGCAATAACCGTAATCCCCTAATCTCTTCAGAGAGATAAAATAAACGTTCTTCCCCAAAAGAAAACTCATAATCACAAATGATTTATACTACCCATCAAAAGGCTGGTGATGACACACAACGGGAGCACGAGAAAGCTCTGCCTTGCAGTGCTTTCCTATTTAACATTCCTGCATACAGGCAGTAACGCTCAGAAAGAGAATCCTGTGAGCTCAGCAGACAATTTCTAGTGTAGTGGTAGGGAAACTATAAGGGAGATGTGCAACCCCTGTCCCAGGACAGAGAGGATTTTGGATACAAATTCCCAATTAAAATCCAGATGTGTCCCCCCAGGGCCACTACTCTAGAATCCAGCAATCAGCTCATCACCGGTGGCAGCTCCCTGGGGCCAGTTGCCCCCTGCTAGCCAAACCCAGGTGCCAGTGAGGAACCGCTTCACCCAGGATGAGCCTGGCCCAGCGCAGGAGGGTTATTTTTTGATGTGATGGAGGCATCAAGCAGGGGCAAGGGCACTTAAGCAGAATGAAGGTGCATGTGCAGGCGAGTCAATGGTAATTGTGGAACCTTCTTCCTTTTAGCCTAGACACAGGCAGACCGCCCCAGGAGTGTATTACCAGGTCTCAGGTGAGACCTTGTAAGAAAAATGTCCCTAGACAGCCTGTGATATCCAATTGCTGGACTATTGCAGGCCTGAATCACACAAGAAGAATAAAGTTTGGTCTCGGGGCTTGAGTGAGGATTGAAAAAATGACAACACATTTCTTCCAATCACTGATCTTCTATATGACACAAAGCACTTGGCTGTTATAATGAGACACTGAAAGTAAGCAAAAAGTAAGCAATAATAAATCACTTCCCCCCTCCCCCCCAAAATGAGGGAGATCAGATTGAGATCAGATGAACATAATTTGCAACACAAGCTTAATTTAGGTGCTTTGGGTCATTTCTGTACAGAAATTATTCTCATTACAAAAGGAATCCAAAGAGGGGAAAAGTACTTGAAGGAGAGAGACCTTCAGCTCACTCCCCTTAGAGAACCGTATCTGTTTAGTTTAACAAAAAGAAGATTAAGAGGAAATTTCAACGGTCCTCATGCTAGTATATAAAAAAATACAAAAACAAAAAAACCCAAAACAAACAAACAAAAAACAGTCTTGTAGGTTTAGTGACTGTTTTACCTCTTGCATAACATGCAAGGTGTTTTGTCTTGAAATGAGTTGGCCAAAAAGACAGTTCACAAAAATTCTTACAGATTCACCACCAGCCATTTTGAAAATCAAAAATGGACTTTTTTATTATTATTATTTTGTATTTTATTTATATACACACCCGCGCACACACACACACATATATGTTTATATACGTATATAACCCAGGCCGGTGGGATATGCATATATATATATATATATATTTTTTTTTTTTTTCAGTGGGGAGCAGTATCTCTGTTTCAGATGAAATTGCTTGAGAATACTGATACAGCCTCTTTGAAAACTTGTATGTTAGCAATGCTTCCCTCCAGCTACAATCTATTAACAATCCTTATATTCATTTAGATACAATTATAGTTGCAATAGCATTGATTTAGGGGCTACTTTTCAGTCTCTAGGAAAATTTCAGAATAAAATCCTGAATCTATGGAAGCTAACAGAAATTCTGTCTTTCCCTTTTAGGAGGCCAAGTCTTGTCCCATGCTCATTATTTGGATGCTCAGAAAGCGTTTTTGGGCATGAGAAATGTGCTGGTATACAGGTATGCAAGATATTGACAGGGCTGATTGTTAATAGTAAATGT
>VZSV01000037.1:638989-675836 GCA_013398735.1 Nothocercus julius
AAACTTCTACAGTTTGTCCCAATTCAAAATTTTAAGGAATACTCATTATCCTTGATATTTATGGCTTTGAAAACTAACTAGTCCCTCAGTATTTTATGGGCTGTGTTAAGTTTTCTCAGGTGTTCTGCATAATAGCAGGCTAGTGTTTCTTAACCAGCATTAAGAACCAAGATGAGACACACTATATCTAAAAATGTTCAGAAATTAGAAAACTAGATGACAGACTTCCTTGTCCCTTTTATTTCCTGCATAATTATCCCTACAATAAATTATTAATGTGATCCCAAGTTTTATTGACTCATCTATTAGCACACTCACTTTGGGACTTAAAGAAACAATATTTTGAACAGTTTAATGCTGTAATTCATTGTCACTGCCTAGAGAGAATTATTTCTCATGACAGCCGCCCCTTGATGGATGAGGAGCAATCTGAAAAAGGAAGAATCAGTAGGCTTAGATACTTCTGAGACTAGCTCTTCTACATAACTAGGTGATGCATTTCTTTTCCTACAAAGAATTATCACACAGAAAACACAGAGAATATTGTCGAGTTTCAGTCATTAACACTGTAGGATCAGAAAGTACCTCCTGGGTCAGGGGCCACTGTAACTGCAGACGCGACATCACGTAACATTTACAAATATGGTCAAGCTGAGTAATTGTGAGGACAACACCTACAGATTTTCTTCTGAATACTACATTCGAACCATTCTACGCTAGCAAACCAGACTGCTTATATGGCTAGTAGGAATCTAATAAAACCCACTGAAATACTGGTGTCATAGAAAAAAGTCTTTTGACTTTCAGAGTACTAACTGTCTAGAAAGTAATAACAAATTTCTACTGTAATACCATGCCAATGCTTCAAAAAGAAAACAAAAGCCATTTTGATATTTTAAAAAGTCTAATTCATACAAATTAATTCATGAAAGATCTAGGATCTGTGTGTCTACAAGTCTGAATACACGGATGCGATGACATTCTACTCCTAGCCCACAACACACTCCCGTGTATATCTACGTCACAGCAAATGGTATAAATATTTTTGGTATAGCTCTGCAAGTATCCAGAGACGAAAATGAAATTCAGGCCAAGAGCTTGGATGCCACAACGTGGAAGACTGGGCACAGGCTCCCCTGCAACATTCCCAAGACACCTGGATTGTCAGACGAGATCCCAGGACACAGTTAGTGGAGTGAACGGCAGGAACGGCAAAAGGTGTGAGGAGCTACGAGTGCCAGAGCCTGTGCTCTGACTGCAAGAAAAGCCACTGCACCTACCTTTTCAAAGGGAGCGTTTTATGAAAGAAGGAAGATGGTGCTCAGGTAATTAGTGCATGTTTCTTCATCTCTGGGATTCCAGAGAGAGCCTGCAGATGATCATGCTTAGGCTTGGAAGAAAAGAACACACATGTACATAAAACGTAAAGAAAAGTACCGGAAAAAAAAAGCCATATACAAGGATGGAAGAGACCATCCGCTTTCTAACATCATATAAAAAAGGCAGGGAGATTGAAGAGTAGTTAAAAGACTGATTTGGCTTTTGATGATTAAGTGTGTGGCCGCAAGATTACCTTCACCTGTGGAGGAGATGATAGCAGAGGGTTGAGGAAAGAGCAGAGAGCACTCCTTGCACCCTGCCTGCCCAAGCTTCGGAGCTGGAAAGGCCAGGGAGCTACTGTTTGCTGCTATGAGGATTTATAGATCATGCTTTGGGTTTCCCTCGCTTCCTGCTGTTTGTTGTAGGACTCTTGCCCTCTCCTGGATACCTCTAGCATGTTAAAAATAAAAAGAAAAAACTAATAAGCTGTGCTAGCCTGGTCCTAAGCAAAACAGTCCCTAGAAGCTTGGGATAAGCACAGGGATGCCTGGGTTTAGCTAAAGTTTGTATCCAGGTTTTACACCTAGATTTCCTCTCTGCCCTGGAACAGGGGTTGCACATCTCCCTCATAGTTCTCCTTACACTATAGTAGAAGTTTTCTAGTTTTTTACAACATTTGTTGGACTTTTTGTTTGTTTGTTTGTTTTTCTCCCTCTGGTGAATTAACACTTGCAGAGGGTTTTTTTTTTTTTTTTTTTTTTTTTCATATATGCAAAGCAAGAGGCAAGGACACTGGCCTTTCATCTATAGTAGTTACGTGGAGCCGAATATTCTTTGCTCCACAAAGCACCTTTTCCCAAAGCACACAAGCACTTCTCCATTCTTTCCAGAACAGCCTGCAGAGCTGTGCTCATGTAATTCATTACCAGGACTCAAGTGTTTCCTAAACAGCCTCTCTGCTGTAACTCTCCAAGTAGTAAGAGACCTGAACCACTTTCTTCATTGCTCAACCAGAATGGAAAGTTCAGGCAGGAGGCTGGAGCTCTGCCATGCCTCCTTCCAGACGACGACTGAGCCAGCCTTCATTTTTTGAGCTGTCATTCATTAAAGAATTAGGACATTTTTGTGCTGGTTGCCCAAGTTCCTGCTTGATACTTCATTTAAGTGTGATGTATGACCTCTGCTGTCTGTAACATGAACGTGTACATATGTCTGTAATCAACCAAGGTAACAATCACGCACAGGGTTAAAAGCTTTGAATTCTTTGATCTTGAGCAAGACTGAAAGTTTCCATGATGCTTCGTCAGAGTCGTTCTGACTCCAGCTGCACGCTGCAAGGCTCGTGTTGAAGACAGCCCGTCACGGCAAGGGACGGTCAGCACTGAGTGCCCCATCAGCACCCACCGTTCTGCAGCAGGCAACAACGGACTCGGGTACAGCACTGTAAGAACTACTACAGGCAATTCTATTAGCAAATGACAACATAGTTTAATTCTAGATATTGAAGTCTAATCAACACACTCTATTTTAAAGATTTTGACTCCGGTGAAAACAATCTTCTAAAGGAATTATTGCACAAATTATCAATGTGACAATTTTCCCAAGGTGTGGTATAGGACACATCCTCAGCACACAGGAATCAGAACAAGCTGCTGATATATTGTTATCAAACTTCTATCTATGGCTGTTATTGTGATGGATAATTAACAATGAAAGAGACAAAGGAACAGAAGCTGGCAGAAACCAAGGACATTCTGAATGCTACTGCTTAATGTTGCTTGTCCCTACTGTGTTTGTTGCCTGGGATAATATTCCAGAGGACAGATTTTTTTCTTTTTTTTTTTTTTGTTAGACCTTCAGTGTTGCTTTATTGAACAAAAGGACATATGTAAAGCCCTTCAGCACAAGCGACAGAACACACAATCCCTTCAATAAAAGGTTTGTTTCATCAGATCCTCAAACTTCATTGAGGTCTCCTCATAATTGCATGTCTATTATTACTGCAAATGATTAAACAAGATTTATTTCTTCCTCTCTTCTATAGTGCACTCATGCATCTTCTCTCTCTGGAAGTGTTTAGATCACCGAGAATCACTGTACGGGAAAGGCAGCAGTTTATAGCCGGAGCTGGACGTACAAGGACTGCAACCGGTTCAAGAGCTGTAATACAGAGCACCAACGAAAAGCCCCCTTGCCAATTCCTGCTGCTTTTACTAAAATATCAGGATAACACAACTTGCTTGAGCAGGGAGGTTGGACCAGACGTGCTCCAGAAGTACCTGCCACCCCCAACTCTGCTGTCATTAAGAAGGTGCTTGGACCATTTAAAAATAGGCACCTGAACCTGCCCAATGCAGGAGACACATACCCAGCACCTACAAGAGTCCTGGGAAGTCTCTGAGCGATAGCACTGTAAGCTAAAGCTCTGGCAGGGGACCTCTGGCTATGCATCTTGTATTTAGGTAGCCCCACATTATTATAATCTGGTCAGTTTAAATAGACACCGAATAAAGGAATAAAGCAAGTACCAGCTGGCTGCAAATTCAACTAGCAATAAATGCCTAGCTTATTGATCCTTAGAAATCCATGGGAAAAGGATCCTAACAAGGCCAAAGGATTGCTACTTTCAGAATAAATAAGTGTACTTATTTTAACTCTTCAATATGCTCTATTACAAAACAAAAAAAACAAGCCCCATTATTCAAACTATCCCCGCAACAAAGCCAAAGAATTTCCTTATTTGATTTTCCACTAGCTCATATATTTCATAGAGCAAAAATACTTTCCCATAACTTGTAGAAATTCACAAATAAAACCCTGGTCAGAAAGGCTCTTGGAGACCCTCACCCAAAGACCTCCTCTCGCCTCGACCCTTGCCCGGCTACCAGGCCTCTGCTTTTTCTCCGTTTTCCTTCTATGCTGAGACACATCTCAACTCAGACAGCCACCCTACAAGCAGGGGGGTGGCTGCCCAGCGCCCACTGGCTGCTTTTTTTACTGCAAAAGTTACACTTTCACCAGTCGTGCTTGGCTCTACTCAGGGAAATTCATCGATATCCCTGCACATTCAGCAGGATGCTTTTATAAGCATCATCCCCTATGGCACACACAAAGCAACGGCAGAATTTAGCAGGATTTTAAAGCAAATTCAGGAAAGAAACAAAAGTAACACAAACTAGCCAAGCCGAAACACAAACTGCTTTCTCACCTCATTATCCTGCAGTTGCTGAGCTCCTTCAGAGCTCACTGGAAAACGGGGCCAAAGCCTGTGCTGGCGTTCCATAAAAAGACAGCGATCGGTCTTTTGTGGGATTACTTAAATCCATAAACATCAGCTTACTCTTTTTCAACAACATATCCTTCAATGGTAAAAAATCATAAACCCTTCAAATCATAAACATCAGCACAATGTGAAATTACCTTATCATTTCCTTATATTGCATTAAATGACCACTACAGTACCACACACCCTAAACTATATTTTAAGATGTCTCAGGGTGTTTCAGTAAGTTTATTAGTGTGGCCCTAGATAGAAATCTGTATCAACTCATAAAAATAAATATTTTTAGTACCATAGTACTACAGTGAGGTATTATAGCTTGTTTGCAGAGCAACTTTTGATTATCAGCAGTGAGAGGTCACTTAGCATAGACATACCACTAGCAAAGGCAGAGTATGCTAGGTGGTGATATTTCAGTATAATCGTGAAAGACTCTTAAGCAGCAATATTAAGGGTCTGCAAAGACTGTACTGTTTTAGAATGCCCTTTATCTTAATCATAATGAAAGAAGGTGAAACTTCCTTCTCATTGAAAGATACTAGCATTGCTTTCCAAGAAAGTAGCAGTGTATTCCTATCAGACCTCCATCAAAGCAACCTGAAGAAACCTGCTTACTTTATCTCCTGTTTTGCTTCTGAAATCTTGAAGGAGCTTCTTTATTCTCTAATCTCCTCAGATCTTTGTATCTCTACTAAAACCCCCTGTGATCTTCATTTCACTTTCCATCTCCCAGGTACTTGTCAACAGGCATAAATTCAGCTGATTTGTCTGCCTGACTCCTCAACATTTTTCACAGCGATAGGAATCTCACCATATCAAACTGAAGTTTCTAGGTTTAACAGATGCAGGACTTGAGCTACCTGAGCCAGACTGCTGGTGGAATCTCCATCCTCAGAGATTTTTGCAACATGACTGAAAGACGGTCACAGCAACACCATCTGGCTATGAAATTAGCCCTGATTTGAGCAGAAGTTTGGACTAGATACCGCCAGCAACCCATCAAACAGTCTCTGGTTCTTTTTTTTCCCTGAGCAAGGGCAAGAGATCAACTTTTTTTTTTTTTTTTTTTTTTTTAGTTTTTTGTTTGTTTTTATTTTATTTTAATTTGCTTGGTATATACTTTTATCCCAACTTCCCTTTACATCAAGCATTGGATTTTAAAGGATTATTTAAATTATGGCCAGAGAGCATAGAGGAACACATTCCTAAACATGGCAGTATATATCCCATTTATCTCCTGAACCGCAGAATTAGCACAGAAGACTGTTTTGGAGCTTTCAGTCATTTTGGATTTTGGAACATTTTCCTTTGTCCTCTCTTTTGATTGGTGCTCTGCATTAAAAAGGTTTTCACAAGATCAGCAGACTTCTTATTTATGACATTTTTTCCCAGGAATTCGGTAAAACTAAAGGAAAAGGAAAAAAAAAAAAAGCTGTGGAAAGAAGAAGGTTTTATCCTTGCTGAGAGGAGGAAGACAGGAAGAACACAAGGGCAAGTAACAAGCTCCAGTATTACTGTGAAGAATTAGGTGAGATGTAAATACACACTGTCGCATAGCGTACTAAACAAAACACACACAAAAAAGGTTTAACAGTGGTTATTTCAAAAGCTAATATATCCGAAAAAAAAGAGGAAAACTGTATGCTCAGTTCATTTTCATTCAGCATAAGCACTTTGCACTTAGCATACATTTTCTCTAGAAAAAGGCATTTCCACCTGCCTGGAAATATGCAATTGCGACAGGTAGAAGAATAAACAGTGTTAAGTCACTTCACAATGGCTTGTAGGAAGGATGGCCCAGCGGGACTACCTATCAAATATCAAACAATATCAAAGGCAAGTTTAAAAACTCAAGTCTGACTATATGACAGAGGACTGACGAGTAAATGTGAAGGGTGATTAGGAAATTAGCCCTCTAAATAGAACCAAAATGTAAATACTCTTATAAGGAGAACTTAGAGAACTTAATGCAATCACACTGAATCAATAGCTCATTGCAATAGCATTTGTAACTCTCAGTCACCACAGGATGGAGGACTTTGCAACTTTTCAGCTGTGGCTTTAGCATATACAGACCCAGCAAATGTACCAACATCTGCTTTCCTGAAGCAATCTTCTTCTCCCAAGCAAATTAAGCATAGGGACTGAGATAGTTTAGTGCATTTATGGTTTGCAAAGATATGGGCTTCAGATAGCACACAACTGCTGAACAGTTAGAATATTAAAATTACCCTTATAAAGGCAAATTTCTATTAGGTGGGTACTCGAAAGTTTTTTGGTACTATTTTCACAGAAACTATTCTTTCCTCATCCCACCAAAGAGTTCTAACAACATGAGTTTCTTTTAAAGATCAACCTTAAGTTTTTAGCGTTTTTTTAGAAGCCTAGAAAGTGTTAATACACATAAAATGGGTGTATTCTGCCATTCCACTTTTACATAAAGATAGTATGTTCCCATTGGATAAGATCACAAAATTTTATACAGGCTTAATTTGCATAAAATAAGTTTTTTTTCCAATGAAAACCTCATAAAAATCCACCTACTCAAGGTTCACTTCTCCTCCTCTCCTTCTCTTTTCTTTCCAACGGTTGTGTCTCTATTCTGTGCATCCTTTACCTCGTAACACCATGCCTGCCCTGCTTCCATCCCTTCTGTTTATGTAGGCTTTCATATCACCAGGTTTTACTAACGGCATATTCTCCTTTTCATTTTTGTCCTGCACTCACATTTTCATCTTCTGTCACCCAGCCAAGAGATCCCTCTCAAGCATCCGGAAAGTCACTTGCCCCTTTTTATGCGTTACTGACTCAAAGAAGAGAATTCTTCAATTTTGCTTGTGTAGCATTTTCAGTTTTCGGATAGGCTGTTGTTAGCAAGCGTAAGTATAGGGATAAAAAAAAATCTTCAGCGTGCTGTGCTGATTAGATAAGGGAGGGAAGAAGGAGAACAGAGAGAACAGGAGAAAAAAGGGCAGCTAAGCCACAGAATCAGTTATCCCACAGTTCAGTCATTGGTAAACTCATAAAATAATAATACAAATTAATACCACCCTTTGATATCTTTAATCTTTGTGTATCTTTATCCAAAGAAGAAACTAGAAGTTTATTTGCATGACACCCATTTAAAAAAATAGTGTCTAATGGCTATCTTCCAATTATTAAAAAATCCTTCTCTCACAAAAAAATTGCAAAAAATAGCATATGCACAAATGTACACAGTGAAGAATTATTTACCAAATAATACTTGACAAATACACTTCTGAGCTATTTCACACTTCATGTAACTACTACCCATGAATACAGAGACATAAACAATATTTTATTAATTAGGATTTGGAATACTTTTATAGCCTAATGCAAATAAAAGACACAGAATGGCTATCTTTCTGCCTCTCTCCATTTAATCTCAAACAATAATAGCAATAACACATTAAGTGTGTAGTTTTAAACACAAATTCAATTTGTTCTATATTGGAATGAAGGTGCTTATAGCTCCTATAATAGGGAGGAAGGTTAAGTTAATGTCACATTGAACAATATGTAAAAAGATGATGGCGTCATTCAAAAGCAAGAACAAATACAGTCTTAGCCATTAGAAAATTAACTGACTAACTCTGTAGCTACACACAAAAAAAAACACCTTATTTGCTAAAAACGCAAAAAGCTTTAACGCACTGGAATTGCTTCTTTTGCGCTTGTGTCTGCCTGAGCTGCCCTGCATGTTTCTGACCCCTTACAGTATTGCAACACTTTCCATAGAGGTAATCCTGATTTATCCTGGGATAGAGAAGACTATACATTAAAGCAGAACCCACAGCTCAGCCCTGCAGTGTGTTGAGTATCCTGGCCCCTGTCCACCAAAGCACTTAGGCACATGAGCTCATTTTAAACACATGAGCAGTTCCACTGAAATTCAGAGAGAAAGTCACAGTATGGAAAGCACCAGATTATGCCCAGAAAACATGAAGCTACATTAAAAAACAAGAACAAAGCACAATTTAAATCATTAACACAATCATTTTACTGGGTCAGGTAAATATAACCTAGCAGGCAGCTTGTTCTACAGCACATTAATAAGTAAGATGGAACTCAGCCCACTCATGGCTTAAGTATGTACTAAATGGGTCAAGAACAAGAAGATGATTTTACAGAAAGTACCGTGAGCACCTATTGCCTGCAAAACAAGCAAAAAAAGGCAGAAGCTAAAATCTGAAGGATCTCCTCAATTCTTGTCTGAAGGGCAGTGATCTACACAGCAGAGGACACGTGTGCTTTTCGCAAAGTCGTACAATCTCATATTGCCTTCTAACAACTACCCAGCTCTGGCAAATTTCTTTCCTCACTGGCAATGTCAAGAACTGTATGAATTTTCTCCTGAAAATACTATTAACATTTAAGATTGCACCGTGCCAGGTTGCAGACAAAAAAAAAAAAAAAAAAAAAAAAACATTTTGTGCAGAGCACAAAATGTTTCCACACACTCAATGCTTCCAGGATAAGAGGAGAAAAAATATCAAGGCCACTTTTATTTGGGTTCCTAAATATTAATTTATCTTTCAACTAAGAAAAATGAGGCTACTATTGTACCCTATTATTCCAAAGTGGGAATAAACCCTAATAAAACAATTTTGTTTGATAACTCATCTGTTCTTAATATCAAGATCAGCAAAACAGAGTTAGTGTATTTTACATCTCTTGTTAAAGCATATCTGAAACACTTTAAATAATTTTTGTTACATATTGCAGTCTAGATCTTGGGTCACGGGTCATGCTCACAATGCTCCCCCTCACCTGAGCTGCACTAAAAAAAAAAAAAAAATACATAAATAATAATAATCCTAATGAAATCAATGTAAAACTCATTGGGATTTCAATTTGGTAAGCATTTCCTGAAACTACCACACTTAAATAGGAACAGAAAACTAGACTAATCAGAAACTACAGAATATTACTTCAAAGGGTATTTGAAGTGACCGTTTCCATTTTGCCATCACCGACGAAAACGTTGTCCTTCCCACCAAGCAAGGCTCACAGCAAACTGAGGACCAAGACACACAAGCTCCCTGGAGCTGCTGGCTCCCTGTGGGCCAGGACCTGCACCAGAGCAGGCTAACTCCAGGAAACATCCTCTTTGCTCACCTGCCCCTTGGGTAACACATGCAAGCACAAGCCCTGGCACTCCAAATCAAAAAGCTCTGGTGACTCTTCTGCGTGACAACTTCTAGAGAAATTTGCAGGTTTTAAGTTTCATGGACTGTCTAATTTTCCCATACTTAAAAGCCCCAGATCACTCTTGTGCTACTGCTATTGAGTACTGCTTTTCCTGTATATGCTTTGTACATTTGAAATTAAATCACATGATAAAATCCCCCTATAGAAGTAGAAAAAATTTTGAAGCAAACAGCGACGCTTATGGTAGCCATTGGGTCAGATAAACCAAGTAGCAAGTTAATCGCAGGAGCCTGTGCAGTTGAGTAGATTATAAAGTGAAGATAAAGACAGTAACATAAGTCAATTTCTTTGATTATATTCTGTGTATTGCTCACAAAATATGCCTAGAAGAGAGTCACAGAAGAAAAACCAGTACAGACCTCAGACACAGGTAGTTAATACTGTTAATTTAGCTTGCACTGTAATGTATTCCTTATTTTCATCTCTGTTCAGTCACGGAGAATTGTTGGCTACCATTCCCATTCGCTGCTAGCAAAGTATTCTTATTTTGCTCTTACCATCATAAACATCACAGTAAGATCGCAGTAACAGATGATGCCTGGCCTGATTTGTAAGAAAAAGATACCCAAAGTAGTAATCCCATCTTGAGAGGTAGGTAGCAGAAACCATCTGATTTCCAAAGAACAAAGATTTTATTTCAAATTACATCTGCACATATTTTCTCCCCTTGAAATGCCCCCTTCCCCACCTCACGAATTATTCTTGATTTCTGCTTTTGCCTCTGATGTGTGGCACGTAAGCTACTAAACCATCTTGCTGGGTTTTGCCCACTGTGTCAGGGATGTCTTAAATTACCCTCACTTATTCTTTTGTGGATTATGTATTTTGATTCATCCAAATACTCCATAAATAGTGAACAACCCTGCAACTACAATGAAAATGTGGACATAATGCTAATTATCTTCTCACCCCGGTAGGCCACAAAGCCCGTTTCCCCTAGCTCACAGGGATCTGGAGAACTTTAAGAGACCGCAAAACAGCTCTGACAAACTTTCTATGGATATCACACAAGTGAAGCGACCTACTGGAAAAGTCTGTTTCTCTAACTTGTAAATAATTTTCTTAACTGCAGTATTTCACATCTAAACATTAGTAAGTCTCAAACTCATAAAAGCCTTAAAATGACACTCTGCCAAGGGGCTTCCCTTTGAAACCTCAATGTTAGCTACTACTGTGCAATTACTGTTTTAAGATCGCCAGTGTGTGTTTTTTATTTTTTTACTTTTTCTTTTTTTTCCGTTGCCCTTAGGAATCCACCTTTGGGAAAAAGCACCAAAATTTATCCTTGGGAAAAAAAAAAAAAAAAAAAAAACATAAATTTTAGATGAAGCTCTTTGAAAACAAGCATGGGTTTAATTAGTGTGTGGTAGGGGAAGGATTTACAGAATTTGACCTTATTTTGAGTTACTAGAAAATATTAAAGTAAGTTTGTGCAGTTTACAAAAGCCTCAATTTTTCAAAAACTCCAAGAAACCCCCCAGTTTCAAAAAAACTGTTGGAGACGGCCAAAATACAGCCCAAAGTTAGTGATGCCAGTGAGGTCTGCTAGTTCAGTACTGTCCCTGGCAGAGCTGGCTAGCTATGCAGGCACCAAAATGTTTCCAGTCTAGCTGGCTTTACAGCTGCCACATCCTGAAATTTACATCTGAAGGAGCTATAAAAGTATTCGAAAATTATTATATAGTTATTCAGTTTGTTGAGTCTGAGAAGTGTCCAATTACTCCAACAGTTGGTTCAGACTGAACATAGACATTTATTTTTTTCTTTTTAAATGCAATGAATCTCACACTTTCAACAAGTTAAAACATTTTTAGTCACGGCATTACCAAATTATGACAGGATTTTTTGCACATCTATACTGGTGTTGTGCTTGGGCCCTTCTTTCCTACGTGACTGATTTAAGAAAAAGGAAAAAAGAGGTGGGGGGAGAGTAAAGAGTTTTATTTCAGTCCTTCAGATAGCAAGTAGCTTATCAGTAACTGGGCACCTTATAATCATACATTCAATTCAAAGTACATAAAACATGGAGAGCAAAAACAAAAGTCAAACATAATCAAAAATTCTGTCAACAATGATATGGCTCACAGAAATATACTTTGAAAGCAGCTGTGCAAAACTCATTTTACAAGCAAAGTTTATAGGATTTTTAAAACTAACCAAATAGAGCTGAAGTCAATGTTGGCAGTCTCATAATGCTGGGTGAAGTGATGATAATATGACAGCATTATTTGTCCTCTGAAATAACAATGATTCCTTAGGAGTAGCTATTAACCCTCATCTTGCGAATGGCTCAGAGTTACAGATCTAAGTAACAGCAGAGGATGTGTGCAGCCCTCCCATGGGCAGCATCAGAGGTACCAGCTGCTTCCTTCTCTCATCAAGTAATTAATGCTCTGATTACAGTGCCTACCCGGGTAGGGAGGCACATAAACTATGTTGCCCCGTACTGAATTAACACAGTCATTCTAAACACAGAAAAAAAAAACAGAGACAAAAGCAGCCATTCCCAGAGCCTGCAAATGGCTTTAGAGTCCATGTGTTTTACTTTGCAGGTCCACCAAGGAGCGTACAGACAATACGCGACGGACAAAAAGCTTCTAATTCTTACAGGAATACTTTTCTTAGAATAACCTGCATACATTATTCAAAATATTAACAGACAGCACAGGGGTTTTTTTTGTTTGTTGTTTTGTTTTTAATAATTTAAAGAATTGCTCTTCTTTAGTATGCACATGGTAGAGAACTGTCCTCTGCTACCAGATATCAGAGTTATATCTTCTATAAATATGATGAGCTTGTGCTCGAAACCTGCTCAGGTATGTAAAATTTCCAAATAAAAGTAATCTAAGAGTCTTGCTATTCCATAGCTGCCTCATACTCAGAGCTACATCACATCCATGATTATTTTATGACCTTGTTTGGAGACAACACAAAGTCAAGTTGCACTGTAATTGAAATTACCTCCAAACTTCTTCTGGCAAGAACAGTCCCTTGACAGTAACTAGCACTATTCTTTAGAGGCCTGATTTGCTAACACCAAAACCCACATTCACTTAATCTAAGCTTTTCAAACTCATCAGCATCACCTGCTGCACATGCTAATGTGTGGCTCCAGGCTGCTGCTGGAAAAGTTGTTTCATGCCTCAATTCTCCCAAGACTCTCCGCTTTGAGGCAACTTCTTCCCTTTCCCTCTCCATTCCCTGGAGTACTAGCATACCCACAGATCCTCTCCCCAAATCTTTCCTCTTTGATAGCTATGTAAATGCATAGTCTATAAAGCAACTTCATTATTTTTCTGATCATAAAAAATGCCTATGCATATCTGCCTATATTTCCTGCCTGAATCTGGACTGGAGACTGTTTAAAACACGTATGATATTTTAGGCTGAGGTGGTATCAGTGACAGCCTGAGTAGCGTTTTCCCAGCATGTGAAGCATGGAGGGAAGGCGGCAGCTGCTGCTCTGCCACGCGGTGCAGCCGCTTCGGGGAGAGTCAAAGGGCCACAGACTTCCTAATTGAAACGCAGTAAGGCGGCTGTTATCCAGGATGTAACGTGAGCTGCAAGCTGGTCAGGATAACCCCCAAACGGCACATTTGCTTTTACTAGCACAAACGGTTGAAACCTTGCTGTTCCTTCTTATCTGAGAGGTTTCAGCTTTAATGCACGGCGCGCATTAATTAGCGCTGTACAAGAAGGTCCCGTTTAGTGCAGTCAAGCCATTAGCTTCACTTGGCTGAAGATGAAACCTGGACTGTAACTACTGAGCCCTTCGTGAAGCCATAAGTTCTTCAGAGAGAAAAGATTTCTCTACCACTAAAAAGCCCACATTCTTGTGGTAAAACCCTGACTATTTAACAGAGCACAACAACACTCATATCACTTAGGAGAGGAACTGAAGACAGTCTAATCCCCATAAAAAAAATCAAATGAGTAAATAGGTTAAACAGACAAGGTTCTTACCAAAGAACACCTTAAAAGAGTAAAAAAGAGCAGGAATACAGGAGTCAATATAGTTTGTACAATATAATTTCTCTTAATTACATGGTCCTTATTGATATACATTACTCTTTTACTGCAGTCAGTAGAAAAAGGTATAAAGTGATTCAAAAAGACTTCTAGTTCTCCAGATTTAACTTCCTGCTTATATACAAAAAAGAAGCAGGTAGTACACAAAGAAAACAGAAGATCTGAAGAACAAAGATTTTATTTAAATACTGGCCTTTCTTTTCTGTTGTACTGTAAAGCTATAGTTGAACTACTGTACTTCCAACTTGAAAGATTCTATTACTTGAAGAGTCTGTGTACTTAAAATATAGAAACCACTCAAACAAGTGCAAGTGCGCTTGATAGACATACAGATTCAACAAAATAAAAATAGCAATAAAAAAGAAATAGGAGGCATGCTTATCTTGGCCTCTTTTTAAAATAGGAAGTAACAGCACTGCATGTATCGCCATCTCCAGGGAGCAATATATCCCACCCCAAGATAAATATCTAAGATAAATGTAAGAGAAGAATTGTCTTCTGGAGCTGCTTGCCTCTCCCCATTGATAATTGAAATACGCTGGATTAAACCTATCCTTATTACAGAAATCTGTCTAATCAGATATGCACAATGTTGGATTCAGAATACGGATAAAATATAGTATTTGAAAAAAAAAAAAATGCAGTATAGCATGATCTTCTTCCTCCCCCCTCAAACAATTTCTTTCCAAAAGCACTTCTGTTAAATTTCTTTTGTTTCTGTTAAATATTTGTTTTGCCTTATATACATATGCACATATATATATGTTTATATATGTGCACATATATACTACCTAATATAATTATATCATCAGTTAATGACATAAATTAACAGTAACAAACAACCAGTAATATATTATTGATTAGAATAATAAATATAGCCTATTTACTAAACCAATGATACCAATTATTCGAAGCCAGTATCCTGATGCATCTATAATTTAAGTATTTTAGCACAGCAAATAGCAAATTTTGATATCAATTCCATTCACTGCAATATTATTTTCAGCAAATAATTTAGCACAAAAAAAACTAAAATGACCCCCAAATTTGCTCAACCACAACAATCTACAGGTCAAACTAGTGGGAACAAACTACAGTAAAATGCACTCTTCTTACATAAAATGCAGTCAGAAAACATGTTTATGTAAAGCTGTAGACAATAGCATCATCTTTCGAAAAGCAGAACTTAAATTTAACAAAGAAAAAATATTAAAAGCTGAAATTTGGTTTTAGGAAACATGAAGACTGCACCAAGAGGACTGTAATAGTATCATTTTGGATAAAATCAAAGTTAGAAAAGAACAAGAGACAGGACAGATGGAAAAGCAACTGTTATTCTGAAGCAATTAGAAACTATACATACCAGTAACTGGTTTCCAGGGTTTGGCTGCTTATCACTAGTTATGTTTACTTTGCATTATCTATATTCAAACAAAGAAGTTCCTCCTATATGAATTCAGAAACCTTTAGAAATTCTATTTAGGAACAACGTGGATCACAAGCTTCTGAATCTCAGATTTAGCTCATATCTCCTACAAAAAATAAGGATGAGGAACTACCTGAAAGGCAGCTTCAGATATTACTGATGCCTCAAACAGATGATACGGTATGGTATGAGAGATGGTATGGCAGACGAACAATTCAGTCAAAAAATATACTCACAGAAAAACAAGACTCGGGTCAGAACTTTTGCAAAAAACTTTTCTAGTGTTAGAAGCACAACAAGTATAGTCTGCAAGTTATGGAATAACCACACACTGTCATGGAAAGATGAATTTTCTTTGCCTTAGAAGCTCCATCCACAACTCCAAAAAATACAGTCCTCAAGATTTAGAGGATTTTAAGATGCTTTGCTTTAAGTAAGTGAAAATTCACTAGTAAAAACAGATAACTAGTAACATGTCAGTGTTACGAGGAAGTCTAAAAAGGTGAAAATCTTCTATGAACAAGAGTTGTAATATCAGAAAGAATGAACGCCTCTTCCTTTTTAAGATCTACCGCTAAGAAGATGCAGTGATCTACCTTTAACGCAATAGTTGAGATCTCAATGAGATGTTTCTGTCCAAGTCAACAAATTGCCAATACCTAGATGACAACAGTAAAAGAAAAAAAAAACCTAAACTTCTGAGTTTACTCAGATTTAATATATAGTTCATTTAAAAGCAATGAATGTAGAATTGAACTGTGGATGCCTGCTGTAACAGCATGAATTAAAATTATGAATCTCATTCCTCCCCTTCTCAAACACTTAATTAGTCTATTCAAATGCACAGATTTTGTTTCCCTGAGCAGAGAAATATAAATTGCTTTTCAGAAGCTGTCTCTTTTCAATCAGTGTTTCCCCTTTTCCCAGTTCCACCCGTTGCTAACACCGGCCAGGACTGTAATTAAAGTCTGAGGAAATACAGATAACATATGCATATGATCAGTTGGAAGTCACAGAATTGCAGTGATTCTTCTCCATTTTCTAAACTGAAATCTGGGAAGATATTTTGCAAACAAGTCTTAAAATTATTTAGCTTAATTCAAACATTCAGACATGTCTCTTAGTTATAACTCATTGCTGTTGGGTAAAATTAAAGGACAACATTGGTATATGAAAAAAAAAAAAAAAACAAAAAAAAAAAAACAACCCATATCTCAAAGAAGGCTGGGTCCACGGGGAGATCCATGCAGTGCCCCCAGCTGCCGTGGGGCAGTGGCTGAGGAGGGTGGAGGGGTGGCCCTCCAGAGGGTCTTGCTGCCAACATTCCTATGACTTTTGTAAATAGTCAGGACCAGTCTAATTAATTAGATGATTGGGAAAGAAGTTTCAACTCAGTCTTTCTAAGGTCTATTATTCTTTTATTCTCTCTGATTATGGAAGAGCCTCATAGTTTTTAAACATCTCTATATTAGCTTGTTTACTTTATGATACTTATGTTCATCTAAAGGTTGAGTTACAACATATATATTTAAATAACAGAAGCCTCCAAAATAATAAGCATTTGGAAGAGAACTTGGCCTTTTAATTATCTAATTTTTTATTCATTGCTCCAAGCATGACACTCTTCTCTCCACCCCCCGCCTAAAGTCCCTGTTTTTTTGTTTGTTTGTTTTTTTCTTCTGTGAGAAACCTTGGGCTGCTTGGAGACACCGCGAGCTCCCTGAGCTTGAGGACAAGGATGGGGAAAAGCAATTAAGCAGGAGATCTTACAAAGATCTTACAGTGAGTTTATCGCATTAACTCCCTGCAGTTCAACATGTTTTTTTTCTAGCTTTGAGGGAAGGATCTGGTGCTGTGAAATAGCCAAAGGCAACTGATCATGCACTGGCGCAGGTCCTGGAGCGCACACATGATCTACAGCACTTTCAGCTTACTAGGATCCTCCTCTGTAAAACTGATAACATATAGGACTCCATACTGTACCTCTGTTTTCCACTGAAAATTTTACCTTCATAGCAGGAGAATAAGAACAACAGATATGAAGACATGCAGTATTGCAGTATTTTCTTATGTCACTAACTGTAAATACTATCATAAAGTTTGTCCTCATTCCAAGCATAACATTACTCCTCTATTAACATTTTTAATGTAAAAAATGTGGTTGCATGATAAAATTTATTAAGAAGAAAATTGTATGTAAATTCTATAAAAAGCCAGAATATTTATACTGTCTTCATTCTGATAAAGACAGTTCTTGCAGCAGTTCATTTAAAGGCAAATCTCATCATGTTCACATCACAATGACACTACTTAAGAAGAAATAAAATGATTCACTGATCGTCTGACTAGTGTTATCAATCATGGCATACTGCTAGCCTCATTAGTCAAGATTCTCTATGGCTAGAGAATCGTTAGTTTTAGTACATCTGGAGTAAGGCCTCTTAGGTTACTGAACTCTCCCTTAATCACGAGCTAACTTTGAGACTAGTTTCCTTGTAGTTTTTGAAACTCTTGCTGCATAATTTCGTCAAGTTTCTTGAGACACCACAATCCTGGATCACAAGAACTGCTTGACAACTAAATGCAGAGAGGTGTGTGAAAATGAGAGGAAAAGGGTACAGGGAGTTCGCTCTTTATTTTAATATACTGAAGCAGCACTAAGAACCTAATTCAAAATTACCCAATCCAGAAATTTGCAAGACAAATGCTAACAACTATTCATTTGTTTCTGTTTATTAGCAACAGGCATCTCAGTTCAGCATATATCTCAGTACAAATGTGATTTTCATAACTAATGCATTAATAGGCTCCCTCCTTCGTTCCAATTCTTCTGCTGTACCTCTTACACTATTTTTTCTGGGATTCAAATGAAACTCATGATGCACTTGGGCAGACTAGGTAATACCTAGCATGGGAGGAAAGATGTACCCTACTTGGGACACATGTCTGCGGGAACTCTAGTGGACTCACATCTTAAGCAAAATGAGTAGTAGTGTGAAGATCCCTCAGCTTTCACAATAAGAAGCAAGCAATGGAAATAATAATTGATTTTTCTTTAATACTTACTAATGATGATTTAATAACGATGAGTTAAAATGGAGCACCTTCAGTTACAACAACATCTGTAAACTGTGGTGAGCCACTAGCAGCAAGAAGCTGAAAAGTTCAGAAGTAGAAACATTCAAAACCTATGCATTCCATTAGTCAGGACTAAAATAGTACATGTAAGTATGAAATGGTTGTGCAGTCTCCTTCTTTGGAGATATTCAAAACCCGGCTGGATGCCACCCTGTGCCCCATGCCCAGGTGTCCCTGCTGGAGCAGGGGGGCTGGACTAGATGATCTCTAGAGGTCCCTTCCAAACTCAATTCTGTGATTCTGTGAAATTGTTCTGAGCTGAGAAACGCACCTGAAATTTGAGATCCAAGGCTAGACATCTTTCAAGTTTTGCTTTTTTTCTTTTTTTTTTTTTTTTTTTTTTTTTTTTTTTTTTTTTTTTTTTTTTTTTTATTAAAGACCTGCCAATAGAATTAAAATCCTACCTAGCAGTTGCTGATGCTGTCCCTAGAAGTTGCTGTCCATACTGATGATGTCCAGAAAATAAAGCTAAATAAGTATTAGGACATTGGGACACCTGCTACAGTTTTTTTTTATTGAGCTTTCTAGTCTTTTTGTCAGATTGCCTTCAGTGTAAATTGATGTGATTACATACTAAAAAATCTTTGCTTATTCTTATAGCTTAACATATGGTCTGAACCATTTATCTTGTTTGTAGATATCCTGACCTTTAATGTTTTATATATTCTCTTTTTAATTACCATAAATGTCTTCTCAGCAGCATCTGGCATATGCTCTTTATAGCTTCTTTGTCATCCTTCTGTACTGACTTTACACATGCAGTATCTCTAAAACAATATGTTCAACATTAGAATACCATGTAGAATTTCTCAATATATAGAAGACAGTTCAATTTTATGCGTATGACTTTCAAAAATATATACATAAAAATATAACCATGTTTAATATATAATATATACATATATTTTTTAATCTCAGTGGAGCTAGATGTGCTTTCCCAGGACAAAAAACTTTCAGGATTAATATCAGCTGGTCCAATGCAGAACAAAAATACAGAAGACACTGAATAAATAGGGGCTTATGCACAATTTTGCATTTCCAGAAATCCTTACAATACATTTCCCTTTTATGTGTTTCTATTCTGTCATCATTGGGATGCCTCTCTAAAGACCTAGATTCCCATCTGATATATTTTTCTGCAGTGCATTTCCCTATGCTGGCTAACGCAGTAGCAGATCAGGGAGCAAACCAGAATTCTTTATTATTTTTATACACTCAAAATGCATATTGTTGTCTTGAATATCCTTTTTTCTTCTGTAGGTTTTGGATTTGACAAATAAAGCCATTTAATCTCCAGATAACACTCTCCGTGCTGCTATAGCTCTCTATAGAGAAAACTATATGTTTCATGTAGTGTGCTGACATTCAATTTACTTCTTAATATCCACCTTAGATTTTATCTCTTTCGAGGGTAGCAGTAGCTAATGCTCTAGGCTTTTGAGAGAAAATCTCTTTTTTTTTTTGAGAGTATCTCAAAGGAAATGATAAAAAGGTGGGGACAAAGACTCTCTTCACACTCACTTTTTCTTTACTTGAAGATTTTAAATGCAAAGGAAAGTTTTAATGAATATGTTGCCTTCTTTTTTTAATTGTAATTCAAATGTAATTCAATTCAATTCAATTGTAATTCAAAAGGGCAATATTTACTAAAAATAAATAAATAAATAAATAAGCTATAATCATGGTCTTTTTTTCCCCTATTTGCTCTTGCTGCTGCTCTTATTAGAGTGGACAGAGAGCGCAATTGCTGTTAGCTGCGCTGTAGCAGACCTCTGCAAAATGAGACAAAATCCCATAGTGTTTATGCATATAGGACAGACAATCTTCTCTCTGTTTGGAGAAATTAGTTCCTTCACCAGATCTGTCACATGGCCCGTATTTCATCACAAATCAGTGCACATTCAGGATGCAAAACCAGACTCAGAAATGTACAGCACATTGCTGATAAGGAAGAGGAGAAAAGAAAAGGTCAGTTCCTTCAAGCAAGTCAGCTAATTTGGCAAATAAAAAGCCTGGTTGGGGAACAATGCGGGACTCAATGAATACCCGGGGAACTGCCTCACAGAATCAACAGGTTCTAGATAACCCACCAAGCAATATCGTTTTGCTTAATAATTTGCTAGTGGAAGCAAGTGACGTGATGTTTTCTCCAGTATTTACCTGGTTCCCTGGGTTCACAGTAGTATGTTTGGTACCAGGGAGAGATGTCATTTGAAATGAAAGCAAGTTGGGATGGATGAGGGACAAGCAGGCAAGATACCCTCCAAAGGATGAAAACGACATGCTATATATATGGGCAATTCACTATGTAAATAACCTACTTCCACCAAAAATAATAATAACTAGTTTCACTGGCAGATATCCCAGTCCATTTACACAGGATATTTAAACATGTCTTTTCATTTTCAAGTGCAAACACATCTGTGGAAACTGTATTGCCTCTGCTTGTTCATTACAGTACTTAGGTATACCACAAGAATAACTTTCACTAATGCTATTAATTTGCCTCTTCTACTCTGAATGCTTATATCTCTCCCTGCTTTTCTCTGTACTTTTGATTATCTTCCTGCAACAATGATTCTGATGTCCAGAACATAAGTGGAAAAAGAAAGATGCTTTTTATGCTTGCATGTCAGACCATTTCTTTTAACGTGAACCCTAGTCACAGACACAACAAACACATATAGACAGATTTTAACAGTGATCAACTAGTATTCCAGTAACTTCAGGATTGTTCACAAGTAGACTTACAAACTTTGGCATAGGAACCATGTCAAAATCCTTAAAAAGGAGAAGAGGACAATAGGAATTTTAACCTCTACTGCTTAAACTGATACTTGTTTTGAGTAAGAGAATGGCCTGATATTTCTGGTGTTAAATGGCAGTCAGGAGCATTTTGATATCCAGATTTGGTGTGTTGATTTTTGACTGGTGCTTAGCAAAATGATAAACTACTGCTTTGGATCTCATTATTGCATGTCTGCACACTTAGCAAATCAGAATCAATAGCTCAGTTATACCACAAGAAGCCTGCTTCTCATATTATTGTTTATACCATACTTAACATTGTCCATGAGTATCATAAGCAGATTAATTGTGGACACAAAGATATAAAAATTAATGCAAAACCAAAACAGAAATCTTTTTAAATATTTCCTCTAAGTTATTGTATTTTTGTGTGTTTTGAAATGTGTTTTTAGATAGTTGTAATTTTTGCTGTTGTTCGCAGGTGCTTTGTGGTTTGATCAAAACTAGAAAGGACATTTGAACTAAACTTGGACTAAAACACTATACCCTGAGGGAGGACAAGATGCCTTCAAACTGAAGAGAAGGACAACAATTCAAGCTAAGTATAAGGATCTTTGTCCAGCTCCAAAATCATCCTCAAAAGAGTAGGTTTTTGTAAGATGATTTTTAATCAGTTTTTAAAAGAACATCAAAATTTTAAGAACTATTTTCTATGTATATAGTAAATAAACTGCTCTAGGCCAGTGTATATGTAAACAATGTGAACGCCATCCAATGCACCTTACTGCAAATGTTTAGTTCCTTCTCTGAAGAACATATCATGCATTTAAAAGGTATGCAATATAGCAACAAAACTCACCATGGGCAAAGAAGAGGTGAAATATATATCATGTTTCAGATGACTGTAGATCATCCAACCTGTAGTCCATTGTACCAAGCATTGATGAAAGATCTTGCCATAACCATCAAGATCTTGGAGGAGGGAAAAAAGAAAAAAAGGACATAAAAGGTAATTAGACATTGGAACAGTGAAAATTGAGTGCTACTCATTGAAAACACCAAAGGAGAACTTGTTAAAAAGAATTTTGTACGACATTTTTCCCACAGTTGCCCCAAATTGCCTAGAAGTGGAACTACTTAACAACAACTATTGTATTCTGTCTTGTATTCACTCTTAAAAAGGTTCCACAACTTTTAGACAACTTTGATGTCTCACTGCAATCTCCATAGAAGCAGCTTTATGCAAGGACAATTTCTCAAAATACTCTATACAGCTAATGTGGGATGAGACACGAATTAGCAGCTCATTTCATTTAATTAGAAAAGCTCCTCTGAGGAAGGAATCACTAAGGACCGAAGTAGTTTACAAGCATTGCTCTCTAGCAAAATCTATGCTGCACTTGAATAAGGCTAAGTTTTTTTTTTTTTTTCTAACACGCAACCAGCACTGAAACCTAATCAGAAACCATGGATATTTTGTGTGCGTATCACAGCTGCTGAAAGACTAATCGTGAATAGTTCATTCCAAATGCTCAGCTTATACAGATAAAATTCATGAGCCACTCGCACACTCTGTATTGTCAGGTGATAAGTCCGTTCACATTCCCCTCACCTCCCAGGACAGCGCGGTGTGCGGTTCATCCATGCTGCCAGTCACACACAGCAGCCTCGGGGACTCAGCACAGACCCCTCCGACCCAAGACTTGCACCGACTTGCTTGACGTACTCATTAACATGGATAAAACCATTTTCATGCAAGTCTAATTCTAAGCTCAAATCTTGGACCCATTTCTTTAGCAACTTTGGCTCTTTAAATTAGTAGAAAGTATTGTTGTAATGCAGTGAAAAGACAACAGACAAAAACACAAGTGTTGCCACTTACTCCTTGTGTAAACCAGAACATACTGTGTAAAGGTGCACAAAGCTAAATAGATGCAATGATAAAATTTATGGCTTGCTTTAAATCATTATAATTTAATTATTATAAATTATTAAAATTATTATTTAAATCACTATATTGAAACTGCTTGCTATTTATTCCCATTATTTAAATTAATTTGCTCATTAGGTTTAGTTATGCTAAGATCTGCATTAATAGAAAGCTAAATGGTATTATAACATATTCAAGAATAACAATATATTAATTGTGTATGGCAGAAAGAGAAACTGAATAGACCCCATATAACGAAGAAAATTGAATCATATCCAAATGACAGTACAATCTAGCTCCAGCAACAATAATTGTTGTTTTAATCAAACTTTGTTTAATGTTATGAATATGTAATATTTTAAAATTGTGCAATACTACTTTATTGCTTGAAATTTGGAATTTTCTTTCAACAGTGAGACCTTCCACCCACAATGACTAACGAGTATTGACAAGACTTTTAGTCTTCATATCAACTCTGCAATTACCTGGTGACCTACCCTTTTCAAACGGTAACTGATACAGCTTACTCTTCCAATGGCAAGCCCCCTATTCAATTCTCTGTAAGTTTCAATACTCTGTAACAGTTTAATCTATATAATTCTAATTACCAAGCACTGGTAAAAAAATGTCAGTTTGGTTTGAAATTCAGGTGGGACTGCAGTGGTATTTATTTTTCTCAGTTTCAAATTCAAATCACAGTTTGCATCTACATTTTGGTTATTCATCTCAGGTCTGCATGAAGTCCCATGATTCTATGATTAGATTTGTGACCACATTTTTAACTACTTTGAGAGAAACCACCTGCTTTTCCCCTTGCAGGGATACAGAAGACAGGAATCAGTAAGTCAGTCCACATCAACAGATTCTGAGTGATACTTCTCGCATGCACAAGCATAGTGCTAAATTGTACATTTAATATCACCCAAATACAATTTTAAACTGCTGCTTAATTTTGAGCAGCCTTTCCTACTGAATCTGTCTGTGAACATCCTTTGCCACATGCTCTTTTCCATTGACAAGACACCAGGGGAAGAAGAAGGGCTTTGATATTTGTTCTGTGCTGCAGAACTTCTTCGAACTACAGAAGCAGAATGATGGACTTGCAAGCTAGTATAAGGTCTCTAACTAATTCTTTCCTGATGAAGGTCATGAGCATCTGTGCTTTGTCTCTCCTAAACTATCTTAATCTTTCTTTTCGTGCTAAAGGAGCAGCTTCAGGATTATTTTCCATATTGCTACATTCTCCACATTTATACCCTTTGGATATGTCCCACCAGAGGTTTTTTTGTTTGTTTGTTTGTTTTTTAAACTATGCTGACAACAGAAAGGAAATACCAAAAGAATGTATTGCTCAACACATTTAAACCCTGTGAATAGCAGCTCATATTGCTTTACAAATTAGGCATTCACATGTTCATGTTTTATGAACCAAATAATATTTTGGAAAACTAGAGAAGTTTTGTAATTTAGTGCTACATGACCCATGCAAAACCAAAGCTGACCTTCTGAACTGCTATTTTGTTGCTTTTTGCCTGCACAGCACACAGTAACGAATAAAGTCAAAACAGACAGTTGGAGCAGAATTTGTGATACTGGATATTCATCTAGGAAAAAAAAGAGTTAATTAAAAAAAAAAAAAATCAGATCAAAAGAAGGTGACTCCTTTCCTCATCCAGGATTGACCATAGAGGGAGTCTGAGAACAGAGTGCAGTTCCCTTCGTCTACTCAAAGAAAGCAGCAAACGGTTGCATTCAGCATGTGCCCACAGAACAGTTATAAAGCTTTAAGGAACTGGTGTTAATTAATAAGAAATCTCTGAACATGCCAGGTCATATCACGACTTGTGGAAAAATTAAATAAAGCTTGATACACCACCTTTACTATATGGTAATAAAATCAGTCTGGGAGAAAGGAGGCTGAAACAGTTTCACGGCATCTCTTCCTTAATGCAAGTCAACACCAGCTATGTGCACTTGGGTTCAGAAGTGAAGGGATGACTCGAGACTGTTTTTAACCTCTGCAAAAGGGTCATTCATTCTCCTCTTCCCTGGTATGTAGGACACTCAAGTTGGTACAGCAAATACCCATTACAGACACTAATTGGGATTACAAAATATGAAAACAATTCTGGTTTCTTGGGAGCAAAGATTAAATTTAAGAGGAGGAAAAAAAGGAAAGCAGCAGTGTCAGGGGTTATGGGTTACATGGTAAAAATCTCTCCATATAAGGTAATGTAAGTGGTCGATAATTGACCATTTTGCTGTGTCCAAGCTGACATTAATCATGGTCTTATAAATAACAAAAACTGTTCAACTTTCTTTGTATCAGAGGTATTGGCAGCTTTCAGTGTAATGTGTTTGTCTAGTGCTCCTTAGTTATAATTTCCCTTATGGTCATTGTACTTAGCTGCTGTAAGGGCTTCCACTGAGGCTTTAGATTTTTCACAATATTGCCAGCCACAGATGCAGATGTGAAATGCTCAAGCCTTTCCTCCTCACCCAGAGAAATAAAATGAAGAAAGAAGAAAGAAGAAAAAAGAAAAGGAGAAGAAGAAAAAAGAAAAAAAAAGAAGAAAAAAAGAAAAAAAGAAGAAGAAAAAAGAAGCAAAAAAGGGCAAAAACAGCAGCACTTCAGAGTGGAAAATATCTTCTTATACTCCATTTCTAAACTCAAGAACAACTTACTAAAGTGCGAAAGAATGGGTTATTGAAAAATTGAAAGGATTTCACAGAATTACCAGCAAAACAAACTTCCCCAGTGCTCCCTCTCTCAGAATCACATGAGAAGTTCAGCTGGCTCTGCTGACTAGCAATAAAACAGATACTTGGCTATCTATTCTCCTGTTTTATCAGCACTGCTTTTCTCTAACCCATACATGCTACTGGCTGAAAAATGGCCAGCAATTATAGACTTGCAACACTGCAGTCAGGCATTAGTCAAAGAGACCAAGGGATCTTACGGTTAGAGGTTAAAGCCAGAAACACATGGCAGATATACAACAGATAGCCCTGGAGAAAAAAAACAATGTTTTGAAAAGCCATTGAGACGAAGTGGCAGTGAGGATGCTCTACCCCTCCAGTCTACCTTGTACGTTACATGGATGAATTGCCCAACACTGAAGTGCTACTTTGCACTGCCGCTCACCAGCAATGCTCCAGCAGTCCGCAGGCTGCTTCTTTAGAAGGGTAGGACTGACGGGAAGGAGGGTTAGAAGTTAAAATCAGGGAATATAGGGACCCGGGAAGCGGTTCATTTTGTCTTTTGACAAAACCAGCTATTGCACTTGTTCAATCATTTTCTCTAATAGACTAAATAGACCAGTGCAGATAGCAGCAAAATTTCTTCTTGTGGCTAGGACTGTCTGGGAAGCAGCCCTCCGAAATCAGGAGACAAATGGTGGGCAATGGGAAGAAAGGAGAATTAGAAAGCTTTAAAATATTTATTTGTCCTTGAAAATAGAGTATCTCAAAATAACAAAGGAATAAATAATTTTTCTAGAATGAAGAAGTTTAAATGGCCTTGAGGTAACAGAATACCCATCAGCGCACAGTATAGGCAACTCTGAATCTCTGAGCAAACTAGTTAGGCAGATGCCTCATGTTATTAAGGTGTAAGAAAACATTGCACAAATCCTAGACAGCCAAGCTATATTATGAAAAAATGATAATAAAACTCTACTTTTAAAAAACATACTTTTTTATTACTATTTTAAAGCAATTCTTATTGGAACTTACTCTAAGGAACAACAAAAGTCACCAACTCTTTCCCACAAAGTTAACACTGCTATGCTGACCAAGATGCTGTTAGCTAAATCTGAATGGCCTTTTTCTTTGTTACTCTTTCTCTGAGCTATTACATGGACCAGAAAGACCTTTTCCTGGGCTAACATGAGATAAGTAGTATTTTTTTCTACTAATAAGATATAAACAAATAGGATAAAGAATTCTGATACAGCTGGATGTACTGTACTTTGCTGTGTAGTAGCTTTATTAGTAATAATTATGAGAATAAATTGCACACACAAATCATTAAAGTGAGATTAAAGGGTTATGCTAAACCTATAAAAGCAACAACCCAGTGCATAACCTTCAGATATTAAAGAAACCTTCAAAAAACAAGGAAGAACATGCCTTACATTTAAGGATAATCACTTCATAAACATTAGGTTAATGTCTGAAGAACCCATATAATTACTGTTTTGTTCCATCAGAATCAGAATTAGTAATACAAAATGAAAGAGGAATCACAGCTTTAAGTATTTGATAGACTTCAGTATAACACTGTCCTTTGAAACTCATTGTCACATCCCTCTTTTTTGTAGATTGGACAGATGTAAATGCATGTGCTTGAGACCAACACTTGTATAAGTAAAATAACCCCTCAACCGCTCTTTTCAGGGGCCAACAATTTGCATGTCCATAGACCTTTTCTCTTTTCAAAGACTCAGAAAGAAAGCTTCGCCTATTGAAAATTTCTGATTTAAGGAATATAAAGCACCCTCCTTCACATGAAGTGAATGAAATTTGACAAAGTAGGCCAACGTGATGCTGCTCCTCATTCTGTTGCTACATCTAGTGCCCAGGAAACGCTAAATTACAAAACTTAATTGATAAAAATATATTTTTTTAGTAGACACTGCAGAAAACTTGATCACTTTTTTCCATACTTGTTTCACCCACTTTCTACCAGACAAGGTACAAAATAGAATAAATCTTTATAAATCTTTTTTATTATTACTATTTATTTATTTATTTTATTTTCGCCTTTCTCTCTCTGGGCCTTTCAAGACTGTTTTGGCACTGTCCCCTGCAACTGAGAACAGGAAAACATTTGCTTCCATTGCACTTACTGTGCCTGACAGGGACAGTGCACAGCAAGGAGGAGAGGCCAGGCCACCTGAGTGCAGGGAGCTGAGAAACAGGGGGCACAAGGAGTGAGGACCGCACGACCCAGAAGATCACAGGAAGCAAATGAAATGGGAACTTTTTTTTCCTCCCCCTTCCAATAACCATGAAGATAGCCGTAAGGGCAGAAGAGGCAGCACATCAGTGTGTAGTCAGCCCAAAACACTGCAAAACCTCAGAGAGCCTACGTGGCACATCCCGACCCTGCTGCACCATCTCTTCCCTCTGTGGCAGCCAGGGCCACCCCACGTGCACGCACACATGCCCCAGGCCAGCTCACTCAAGGCAGCAGATGCAACATGAAGTTTTTGGTTTGTTTGTTTGTTTTCAAGACTTTTACTATATCCCTGCTAAGCCTGTCCCTGGAGTAACAGGAGCTGTCCAGGTGGGACCTAGTGAGCTACCGTGGTGTCCGTTGGGGTCAGCCTCCCTTGCTCTGACTAGAGCAAATGAGAGGAAAAAAGGTCCAAACAACAGAGATGAGGATCCAATCAAAGGAGGACCCCCCTAGAGGGTCCCTTTCCTCCTCTCTTCCTCACAAAATTTTGACTTCTGCCAGAGTTGCCAGTTCTTCACTGTCTTTGGAGGGCTGTCAGCCTCTGTCCCACCTTCAGCAAAACAAATCCTGAATTTCACTGTGTTTCAACCATAGGCTGGCGGCCAAAAGTTCTGCAGGAGCAGCTGGTTCCTGGCTGTGTAGCAAGGGGATAAAGGCACCAAATAAAAGTTTCCTAAACCATCCTAAACAAAAAACAAACAAACAAAACACCACTGCTGTCTTGCACTAAAACTAGGAAAGACGGGCATGTGAATATGCAATTTTTACATATGTGTGCATGCACTTTCTAGCACTTCAGGCTATTTTCTATAATCTTGTCAAGGAAACAGGATCAAAATTTGAGGGAAAAATCTCTATTGAGCCTGTATTAAAGTACAAGCAGAGCTGGAAGAAGACTGCACTCCTGCTGCTCTGAGGGATCCTGCTGGTTATCAGAAAGAAATCTTTCAAAATGTTCAAATACTGTTCAGAACATTATTCAAATATAAAATAAATGAGTGCATTCTGTTTTGATTCAAGGTTTCATGTTGGTAGTGGGAGCAGTAACGATTTTAGGTTTCCTGCATTAAAATGAGAAAAATAAATGTACGCATATGAAGAAAACAAACAAACAAACTGTAATGAGAACCCAAAGACTTATAACTGCAGCAGCTGGATGGCATTACAGATATATGCACAACAGTAAGGCCACAGTCCAAACACTAATGTTATTTTCTTGTCAGATAACCAGGCTTGATCACTTCTGGCCCCACGCTTAGAAACATCCCTTTCGCCACAGTAACGAAGCCCCCTTCTTCGTTACCAGCGTGGATGAGCTGGTAATTTTCTACCTGTATGAACAAGGCCAGGCAGCCACACAGAAACATGCTTTAAGACAGTGCTTTGAACATCAAGCACGACTGAGTATACGACAACACTGTTCTGCTTTTCCCTCTGCCCCCTGAAATGGGCCACTCTTGAGGAGACGAGCACAAAGACGTGGTCCCCCCGCTCACCTCTGCCCAACTCCTCAGAGCATCTCTTCAAGGATAGTGAAGGTTTCAAATGCAAGTTTTCCTTCCACTCTCTCTCTACACCCTATATATTGCAAAATCTCTTAATAAAACAGAATAATTAAAAAAAAAAATCCACAGAGAGAGATGTTTTGCTTAAAATGCAATACTCTGTGTGGTCATGTCTTTATCCCGGTAGCCTCATTATTCACAATAGTTACCTCATGCTACCCGCAGAACCATGTAATTTTGTAACTGTGCTTTATTCAAACAGGTACTTGTATGCTTAACAAATCCTACACCAGTACACAATTGTGATGCTGTATTGCACCAGAAATCAGAAGAGTGAGGGAAAACAGAACAGCTCTGCTTATTTTATCCTGTAAGAATACTAAAAGATGCTTCTAAACACTAAAAGATGTTTAATATTTAATCTGATTTTAAAAACAGACATTATGTTTTAAAAAGTGATATCATTCAGGCACAGTCCAGAGTATGCGGTGTCCATGAGCCATATGTCCTGTGTACTTACAAATTTTTGTAAACTTCAAATGTTCAGTGTAAATCCAAAAGAGTAAATAAACTTGAAATATAGTAAATCCATAATACAAAAATAAGATCACTGCACAGGAAGGCATCAAACTCTGCTCGCCATTGTAAATCATAAAAACATTACATCTGAAATTCCTTTAATCAATCAAGTATTAGTAAATTTTAGACAAAAAAAAAAACATGGTAATTTTGACAAGGTTTCAACCAAAAGAAAATTACAGCACTGACTCTGCTGAAATCCCCCTCTAAGTCCTATTGGCATAAACTGTAAACATGATGTAATTAGAGCCTTAGAGGAAATGTTTCTCTTATGATATAAAAAAAGATGTTTGAGGTAGGTATAATTCTTTTCACTGGTAATGATCCTGACCCCACTAGCTAGGTTTTTAGTTTTGAAATCTATAGTCTAAAACCAAGAGGAGCGAAATATATGAGATGACGATAGAGCAAAATTAAAGTATGTCATAACGTTGTCTCAGAAGCAATAATTTGGCTGCAACTATAAATAAATAGGTTTCTGTATAACTAATTTAAGACAGTAGATCGATCTCTCTCACCGAAAACTTCGAACAAGCCAGGAGAGGTGGAAGACCTGAGGACTGCAGGTTCCTTTCTAAAGGAGCCATCGCTTCTGCTGCAAACCACCAATGAATTAATGAAAAAAACGAGGCACTCAACAATCCTGAATACAGGTTATACAGAAACATGTGGTGAAACCATAACTACAGTAGGATTTCCTGGTAAATGGGCTTCTATAGGTAAAATATTTTACACAAAAACAAAACAAAAAGGAGGACAGTGAACTGTGTTGATATTTATTTTATGTGGTTACCACAGCAAGTCAACAAACCTTAATGGCTATCTCTTTCCAGGCAAAACAAGCCATTTTTGTAGCAGATTTTTGTTTCTCTAAAAGCTTCTAAGGCAATAACTGTAAATGTACAATTTTAATCCCATCTTGGCGAATGCGTGCTAAAGCCCACTTCATACATCCAGCCAAACTAAAGATTTTCCTGGTCAATGACCTGAAAACATTCGAATTTGCCAACGAGGTTAACCTCTTCCTTTAGAAATAAGAGCACAGAGCACAGAAGTGAAAGCCTCATGATACGGAACACAGGCTTGCACACTTTATTTTTTTAAATTAACTACATCCTACATGTTATAATTGTTTCTCTATGTTTCATATATGAAACAGTTGTTCCTTCCCAAGTAAAATTTTTGCTTAGAGTCTTGCTTTCTACCACCTCCCCCCACCTTACTTTCATGTCTTTCCTCCTCTTATTTCTTGGTCTTGTTTGAAAAACCTTCCCTTATTTTTTAAACAAAACATCTTTCTGGAAACTTGTAAGAATAGAGAAGTATTGTAATACCTCAGACAGGGGCCCAGCAAGCTGGAAATCTTGCTTTAAACATTGACCAAAAGCGAATGCCCCGGCAACATCAATCCCCAGCACGCCCCGTTTTCTCCCAGCTTCCTTTCAGGCACTTGTCAAAATACCTGAGCCACACACACCTTCAGTGTAGCTCAGTCTCCATCTCCCAAAACCCTTCTGCACTTCCTCACTGATTTTCTCACCATCCTGAATAAGATTATACCATTAGCAAATCAGATACACTCCCATGAAATACATATTCACCTGAAGGAACGATTTGAATGTCAGCTTAACCAAGTCTTGACAAATCAGAAATAAAGAAATTATGATAATACAAAATGAAGAAACAAACTCTTTATGTTTTCAGTGAAAGCCACCCAAAATATGTCAATTGTGACTCTCTAAAATAAGAGGTTTCTGCAAGCTTGAGAATGGATACACAGAGGATGTAGGCACTAGTATGGAAAAAAAGCACTGAAACAGGGGCAAGGACAACTTTGCTTTGCTCTGTGTTCCCTCGCAGCCATTCTGCCCCTTGGCAATCAGACATGTCTGCAGCTCTGTGCTAGCACCAGCTTTTCTGAATCCTGCCCAGCTACTGAGAAATTAAGTTGGAAAACATGGGGTAAAAAGGGGAAAGTGATCACAACTGAAAATATTCCAGTGAGATAACAACATAAGATATCATCAGAGGCAGGAGGAGCAAATTATATACTTGTAGTAAAAGGATACAGATGGTACAAGACAGAAAGCAAATCAGTAAGAAATAAGGTTAATTATCTTTTCTGCTTATGGAACAAACTGTTTGCAAATCCTGATCTTAATGAACAGAAAATGAACAAAAAAAAAAAAAAAAAAAAAAAAAAGCTTTACTCTCTAATTCATAAAACAGCTGAAGGTAATGGCACTATTTCAGCAATGGAAGAATTTCCTGCATGCATATGTGAGAGTTATGTAACAGAACTTATGAAGCACATTTTTATTCCTCAGAAGGAAAAAATGTCACTCACAAAGGGATAACAGCATTGTTATGAAGAAAAATGATCACTCTGCTAAGCTTCCCCCATGCACAGAGCTTTCTATTGCCTGCATATTACGCGCTGACAGAGAGGAGGATCTGTCTCTTCACTGAGCTCTGCCCACGCCCACCTATATGGGGTAGGATGGCCAATTTGAGAATGCTCTTGAGTATACATGCGAAGAGTTGGGCTGACCAGGAGTCGGAAGGAAACAATAAAAACTTTGGTGTGCCTAGGAAGTGACTTTAAGCTTTCCAGCTTAATATTCCAAGATTTTCATCTTTTTTAAAAGTAAAATAGGACAGTGAACATTTTTAAATTGGAGAAATGGCCACAAATTAGAAAGACCACAATGTTAGAGAAATGTGAGCAAATGAATGCAGCATTCTGAGGATTCTGTAACCCACCCTTCAAACCCACAGCGAGCTCTTTGATATCAAGGATCTGATAGCACTAATCATGGATTACCAGGCTGAGTCCTTAAAGAGTAGCATGTTCAAAGAAGGCAGCAGAAAACGGTAAAGTACAGGCATCAGTGAGCAGGGAGTGATGGTGTAGTAGGAGGGGAGGAGGAAGATGACAAAGCAAAAGGCCGTGAATAACATTGAAACCTATTTTATGTGTGCGTCTCAACTGCTCTTTGAATTAAGGCAAGTAAAAATCAGTACGTGCTTCAGCATGAAGGGAGGAAGTTGCTGCTGAGTACAAAGTCCCCCACAAACTGCATGTCAGGTAATTTCTCTATTCAATAAAGACACAGAATTTGTCAACTTTTCCCCCAGCTGGCAATTGTGTTGAACAAGACATGCTACCATGGAAAGCAAAAACAACTTAAAGCTCTTGAGGATCAACAGCCCGATACTCATATGGCATTCTGAGGGGAATTCTGCCAAGACATTGACCTCCGACAAAGCTAAGAGTGTGTGAATCAGTGATGTTCAGCATAATCCCCTCGTAAAAATCCGATGGTGAGTCACCAGTCGCAAAGAGCTTCCTGCTCGCTTTGCGAACAAGGAGGCAGCAGGAAAGGGCTGAATGAAGGAATGTATAAATGGGTTGTATATTTCTTTTCCCTGAAATGCTGGCGTTGAAGAGGACACAGACAGAGGGAAGACAGGAGCAGGAAGATTGCAGCAGTTGCACACAGATTTTACACATGGAAAAGGGTAAATGAAAGGCAAAGGAATATGGAAGAAACAACTAAGATGAGAAGCCAGTCTGAAAAAATAATGCTGATTCTCAGATGTATTTTCAAAATAAAAATTGCATGGATCATTCATAGACCTGAAAGAGTTATGATCATCTTGTATATTGTAAATACAATACTTTTACTGTCCTTCTGCCCCCACCAAGAAGGATACTTTAAAGTGTTGTACTGTGGATAGCACTGGGGAGAGAGAGAAAAGGAAGAAAAAAAAAAAAAAAAAGCCTTTCTTTTGTAATGATTCCAACTATTCTGATTTCCCAGACAAAAGTATTATTTTTTTTTTTTTTTTTTTTTTTCCCAGTTCATTGCTTAGTTAAGGATACCTAAATTAAATCAGGTCACGTTACATCCTTGGAGTCACCTTTTGATACCAGGATAGTGTCAGGACAAGTTCTGCACCTACAGACAGCAGTGTCAGCAGACACTTGTGATTACAGCAGTATCAGAATGGTTTTCATGAGGAAGACACTTCATTCAACATACCAGGCCTGCAAGGGCTTCAGCAAGTCCTTTAGATTTTTCCTATTTGACTTCTGGAAAGAAAGACCTGACCCCATATCAGGTCACGGAAATTGCATGAAGTACCTGGTTTAAACAGGCTGCAAGTGTATTCATTAAATCTCTGATCATTAAACTGGGATTCTAATTTTTTAAACAAGTACTTTAGTTTCTGAATAAAAGGTGGAAATTTAAAGTGGATTTCTAAATGCTTATTACTGCTTCCGGCTGTAAACGTCTTGATCAGTTCTGAAGCACTTAAAAGTAAATGGCTTGTGGCCAAAGAACACAGAAAAAGAAGAAAAAAAAAAACAATTTATCTCATTTTCCTTTCTCAATTGACAAAATGCAAGTTCTCTCTCATTTATCATTTTCTGGGATTGGCCAGTTTCGCTAATCACAGACGTCTATGGGAAGCTCATTTGGCTATTTAGAATTCCCTTGTGCTCCATAAAAGGCAATTAAAATAAAACTTTGTGTTAAGATGTCTTTATCTCATCAGAGGAGCGGATGATTCATTTCTGCTTTATTACTTTGATGTCTAACTGGAACAAACTAGCTTTAGGGTAGTAAAAAGGACTCAGGGAAACAATACAAAAGGGATAAGCAAAGGAGGAGACCCAAACTCTTTCATCTCAGAAGTACCTCAGAGAAGCATCTTCCCGGATGAAGCTATAGGAAGCCCTCGGGCCTCAAACAACCTTTGCCTCCCCACGGTTTTGCCAGGACACCACAGGGGAGACACCTCTGCTCTGGGGACAAGAGAAGCAATGAAGAGCAAAGCTGCTCTGCTCCACTCTGGCGCAGGATCCAGCCGTGCCTCTGGGCGCCTCTGCGCAATCACCACAATTAAAACTTTAGGAAGGGTCACAGTTAAGAATTGACAGAATAAAACTTGAGCAACAAAAATATTTATTTCACAATCAAAAACTATTTGCACTTAGGAAAAATGTTATTCAGCAAACCTATGTCTCTGCCTACCAAGGCAGAGAGGGGCACCAAAACAGCGATACTCCCCCAGAGGTATGCTCGTGTGATAGGACACAATTATGTTTTTAAAAATGTATCTATTAAAACAACTCCTCCTGAATCTCGAAGGTACATAAGCCTAAAAGTGCTTCTTATTTGCTGAAAGCATCCCACATACCTTGCTCAGTGCTGCACTGTCTGATTAGCATTTTTATTATTTTGCATTCAGCAATTTGCAAAAGAGCAATCAAACGCTGTGAATCAGTTTTCGCCCATTCTTGGAAACATCTAGGACCATCAATAATGTTTGAAAACTGAACACAGTTATCCGCAGTATGCAAGAACGAGGATTAAGCCATGCAAGCATAGGGTAACAGATGAAGCTTTCTGTATTCTTACAGTTCAATGCTGCATTTCATATCTATTTTATTTTGAATCATCTAGCATTGTAGAAAGCTAGATGACCATCTTTTCTTCTTTCTCCCTTTTTTTTTTTTTTTCCTCCAATTTGTTATATGTAATATATTTTTTTCTGCAGGGATTCATGCCAGTAGACTTGTTTCCATGCTACAACGTGAACAGGTTAATAAATAGGAAGAGAATCTAAATTTACCACAATTTTTCCAATTATTCTACTGACAGGCATACATCCAGCCACCCCACAAGCAGCACAGCTGATTCGTCAAACCTCTAAACATTTAAGAGGGACATTTTGTCAATATCCCATGCAACAGAAATGGAAATAACAGACCAAATTCAGAAAGCATTTCTCTTTTCCTTTATAAAAGGACTGCTGATTTCTTTGCACTTTCTGAACACCTTTAGGACCGAATCTCAGAAAGGCAAGGAGAAACAGACACTAACTCGCATCAAGTCCCATCACAAAAGGATTGCAGAGGATGGAGATAAGTGTTTCTCTCAGTCTGATGCCCAGTCCTTTGGACTGCACCAAACTGCCCTTTTATATTTTTTCACACTTATATTTCCTTCTCACTGTGCCTGCTACTGGGGCACAGAGTAACCACAAAGCAATCCAAAAGACCTTGCGACAACACACAGTGCAGCTTACACACAAAACACAGAAGCCCTAGGATTACTATGATTAATTGCTACTGTGCAGCTCAAAATTAGTACTTTTTTCAAAAAAATTACTCAGAAGAGAACAATGGTAGGAGCATAATGGGACAATTGTTAATGGAGAAAAAGCCCTATAACTCACCCCTTCCCATCCCGAGTGCTCAGATAAGTACACAAAAAGAAAAGATTCTCTTCATATAAAAGAATCTGGTTATCTCGGACCTGCAAGATTAATTTCACTCCAGGTTTATATTGGCCTTTGTTAACATAAACTGCGACGCAGGCCCGTCAGCTCTGGCAGGTAGCCACGCTGCTGCCGCGGTGGCACCCAGCGCCAACGCATGCCCAAAGAGGGATTTGTTTTGGTTTTGCAGCGCCGGCCCCCACCCCAAGCCCAGGACGTTGCGAGCCCAGGAGCCCCGTGTCGCACTGGGATGTCTGTCTGCCAGCCAAGGCACCTCTCCGAGGGCTTCATCTGTCTTGAGCAAGGTCAGAAAAAACGATAAAACATTTTTGCACAGCAGAAAGACGCATGCAATAGTCACCTAAATATTGCAAGGGTGAGGGGTGCTGTCTCCCCTCCGACACAA
>VZSV01000037.1:677861-734970 GCA_013398735.1 Nothocercus julius
TGTGCTGGTGCATATCTGAAATGGAACTTCTAGTTTAATTTTCTCTGAGAAGCTGCCAGTTCATGATCATCAAAAGTACGTACTGAACCAACATGCAATAAGTAGGGAATAAGTAAGGAATAGTGGGGAATTTGCTTACAAACCATATTGCTGATCAGAAACAAATATGTGCAGCCAGTGATAGATAAAAATGACTGAAATACTGAAGCATAACAGAAAGATTTTTTTCATTAAAAGACAGATGCTAAAACTAGGCAAGTAGCAATAGATTTTTTTCTTCTTCTTTAAAATGATTTATATAGAATAAAATTATTTATTTGCATTATTTACTTTCTTTTAGTTACATCTAAAGAATAACCAGATGACTGACTCTGTATTTATTGCCCTCTAACTGTAAATCACTTCTCTTTGTAGAAGAGAAGAAGTGAAAACACTGTGCAGTAAACCCTGCCACATGATTGTGTCTAATTCTGTGTCACAAGAAAAGGAATGGGATGATGAAGAGATCTTTTAAAGTTTCAAGTTCTCATTTAAGAGAAATGACATTCAATAATCATTAGGAATTCAGTTTTTATTTTATTCAAAATAAAATTTCTAAGTCTTCAAATGTGAAAACTTAGCTTTTAGGTTTGTAACTCTTATTAATTTTATTAGAGTTAGGTAAACAGAGTTTGCCTACTATCAAGGAAGCAGAGCATCTAAAAATTACTACTTAGCAATCCAATTAAGGAGGCAGGTATCTCAGATAGCTGTCCCTTAAGACAAAAGCAGAGGTGACCAAGCGTGAGGTCCAAGAAAGAGTCTCACGATCTACTGGGTTTTGATACTCCCGCATGGAAAACGTATCGAATGGCAGAGGTTTTTTTAGAGACAAGTTTGGCCCATCCTTTGAACTTGCTTCTATTACCTTTTTTTGATAAAAGTTAACAAGGCAAAATTAACCTGCTATAATTAACCTGCTATAATTACTGTTTCATTAAATTGATAAAATTGCAATTAGTGCTCAATTTGACAGTGTTTAACCAGAGCAGTGCACTCTTTCGTAAATCTCCAGAATGCCAATGTTTGCAACTCAATGATCTTTGCATCTCCTCTTTTGTTACTGAAAAATATTATAGCCTTCTTTCAGGATATAGGTCATGTAGAAATGTTAGGGTTCAGGTTTCACTGAGAATGGGTTTAACTCAGTACATGGAGGTAAAGTCTTCGAAAACAAATCATTTAGATTTGTCCAGGAGCATGAACAGTTGCAGCCCTTTCACTTCTTTTTCAAACATGATAATATTTATGATCCACTTGGTCTGAACCACAGTTTGGAAGAAAGCATTCAGAATTATCAGGTTATCTTGCTCTTTAAAATAATTCTATTAATTCAAGCAGCAGCAAAGCTAAACACTAAACATTATTACCACAGTACTTTACTATAGCAAGGATGTGAAAAATATGCCACATGTTAACAGCCTAATACTTAACATTCTTTTTAAAATAATATTTATTTTAAACATACAAGAGCCTCTTAAAAATAGTTCAGTAGAAATAAGAAAGTACTGCAGCTTTGAGCTAATTGATAGAATTGTATGACTCGTAGCATTTTTGTTTTTTTTTTCTTTTCTGTAAAATGATTCTGTCACCATTTGATGATCCATAGAACTTTAATTCTCTCTCAACTGGCACATAATATGGATCCTGCTATTCACCATACCTTAGTAACTACAGAAAAACCTTCCAAAAGGAAGTGCAAGTTCAAGTTCAGTTTTTCTTCTTCTGATAAGCATTAGTTACCATTTATAAAAGAGAAAATTTTTCAACATTGCACAACTTTAGAGATCAACTATGAAACAGTTGAATGAAAGACAGCAGAGGTATGAAATCCTCTACTGAACTCATTAGTTTTAAAATTATGTTAGATCAGTCATGACCTAAGTCTAGGTGAAACAAGTGTCACTGCAATTTTTAACTGAAGTATTTACAAGCCAAAACCAACATTCCAAATCACAGATGCCCAAAGCAACTGTAAGTTGCCCAAAGCAACTTTATTTTGAAGATACAGCCCCACACTACTATAGAACACAGCGCTAGTGGGATTGATTTAAGGGAAGCAATGCCCTACCTGATCTTAAATATCTTTTTTTTCTTAAGACAAATAGTTTAGTAGTTTTGGACCTCTTATTAATATTGCTCTGCACCTTTAATAAATGAAAAATTGCAACATTTGGCCTTCCCCACCAAATTATAAAAATTCCCTAAGCTGCATTTTAGGGAATGTAAACCACTAAGTAGCAGTCTTTACAGACACAGCCCTTAAAGAACAACAACAACTTCATCCTTTAAACCAATCCAGTTTCCACAATCTTTCCTATCCTTTCCTTGTACTTATTGTGAACTTAAGAAACCACTTTATGGTAGTGTTACAGTAAAAATATTTTTATTCTTTGTACAGAACATTATCCATCATTACTGGTCCCGTTTATACTCAGCCAACTTGCTTAATTAAGTGCTGAGCCATGCAGAAGGTAGAAAGCTAAAGAGATTCAGCAGAAACATATGAAAAATGCCATGCAGAACAGCAGTAAAGGAGCAGAAGTGATGTATAAGATGCTGATTGGCAAAAGGCTTTGGCATAAAAATATCTTTCCTTGCTAATGGTATAATTCAAATTAACTGACTGCATCGGAGAGAAGCAGCAGCTGGTGTCTGAAATGATGAAGCTACTGAAACCGTAAGAAAGGTTTACATTCATACAGAGAACCGTTAGACAGGGCCCTCACTACAGTCTCTGAAAAGACAGCCTTATGGTCCACCACCCTTTTTACAGCCTGACCTAAGACATTGAGATCTTCATAATATATACATTCTCACAAGATGAAAATGGACTACTACTATCGGCCATCCGCACATAGCAGGACAGCATCAATGTTTCACTGAGACAACAATTTGTAGGACGAAGGAGTCTTTGGGATGAGTAAGGTGTACATATCAGACTTCTATACTACCTTCAGGAAATTATCTTGATTTATCCTCTCTTTTCCTTCTAGTTGCTGTCAAGCTAGAATATATGGCTCTTGCTTACTCCTCAATACTGTGAAAGGATCTTTTCTTAATACCTCCTGCTTGTCTAGCCTATGTTTTGCCTCACAGTCAGAGGGTGCCCTTCATTCACTTCAATAACATCATGTGAAGGAGCAGCAGATTTCCTCTGTTCCCCCACACGGCCTAACCCCGACCAGCTTCAGACCCCAACACAACAGGAAATCCAGCCTGGGGATAATACTCCAGGTATGCTGCCAACCCGCAGTCTGACCTGCAGCCAGGAAGTGCACGGCCCCTCAGCTGACACCGGAGAAAGTGACCACGAGCCACCCTCTGCTGAAGCAAGTCCCGCTTGTGAGGGATACGCTGCTAGCTGCTGCGTGCAGACTGCCGCTTCACGGCACCACAGGGATGTGCCGTCGTACAGAAACATTTGCACATGGCTTAATCAGGCGGAGAGCTTTTCCAATACCTAAGCATCAGCTTACCGCGGAGATACATCCCGGGTGCGTTTCCCTGAACTGCATCTTGACACCTGGCAGCAACTTTTCTCAGTGGGAAAGACTAAAGCAAAATGTGAATGTTGCAAGGGGAAAGAAAGGCTTCCCAACTAAATTATAGCTAGAAGACAACTATGATTAAACCTGACATACAAAAAAGTTTGAAAGAACACACTTTGTGTGTGACAGGCCTAGGGTACCATAAATAAGTACAGGAGCACCAGGCTCCTGAAAGATTCAAACAAATCCAGAACTTTTTTGGTCTATTTTTCTAAGGAAGGCAGCCCAAAGCCACATAAAATACTAACTACATTTTTACTGTATTGTTGACCTTCTTGATGAAAATGGATTTTCACACTTGACTCTCGAGTCAGGTTTTACATTAGAAACCCATGATGAATACAATGTAAATATATTTTAAAAAATCATATGATGTCAAGAAAGTACCTTTATCCAGTCACATATAAATATATCCATTGGCTAAATGGTGTAACATGTAGAACCACATATTTGAATTTGCCTTGTCTGATACTAATAACTCTAATCTATCAGAATAGGAAATCTCATTTCATTCACAGTTCCTCAGCTGCCACGCATCAAAAAGATACATATTTTAGTGCAGGATTTGAAACAGATAGCTAAAATGTAAAAGAGGAAAACTAGGAAAGGTATAATCACTACTTTTTTTTTTTTTTTTTTGCTTGTTGGTTTTTTAAATTCTAAGCATGCACTATTGCATCTTTCAAAAGACTTACTGATCTAGTCAGCCATATTTTTAGCACAATTACTTTCTTTCTTCTAATAATAGGAAAAATACCCAGAACACTGTTTTGAACATTTAGATTCAGCTTTGGTTATTTCTCACAAAATAATAACTGGAACAGAAATACCCTGAACTGCACAGAAGTCCAAAGGTCCACATGGACTGAAACAGAAACATCCAAGAGATCAAAAGTGCACGGTACAGCCCAAGTCACTAATGCGAAGGTGGCAGTTTATCAATATTAGTGCAACACTAATTAGCGCGCTGAGAAGGAGCATTTAACTTGAGCAGAGCACCAACCTGACAAGGCTACACTCTTCGTTCAAGGTTAACTCCATTATAATTTCCCTGTGGCTGAGCGCTGTGCATACAGATGTACTACAAGGGTGGCAGAAAAGTTCTCACACAGGGAGGAGCAACAACAGTAATTTAGTTATCATCTGCCTTTGAGAAAGTCAGGTGTCAGCTCCTTTAGCTATATTCTGAACAGGTACCACAAACCTAAATTGCCTTTTCTTTGGTCCTGATGTTTAGAATCAAGGCAAACTATTCCCTCAATAAATATAAATACAGTATTTTCCTTTCTTGACATTTTCCAGAAGCAAGGGACACATTTGCAATGGCATACTGATCTATTCTGATATACTGCAATTCTTAAGAAGCAAATTCTGCCATCTGCAAGTAACTTCTCCAGGAGACCCAGCTGTCACTCTGAACATTGAAGGTTTTTAAGAACTAATCGATATTTTGCCACTGCTTTAGGCTGGTATTCACCACTCACCCCAAAGGGATCAGATAAACGGTGCTTTCAGGAGTACGGGCTCAATGTCAAATACTAATCTTTATTTAATGCTGTTCACTTGCCTCTTCTATTTAATGCGAGTTGCTTTGCATATACAAAATTTTCCAGTTATTTGAGTTATTTTGTCTGCAGGACTTGGGTCTGCGGAATCTGAATTGTGACTGGATTTTTCATTGGTTTTATATTATTTCTGAGTGATCAGGAACAAAGACATAGAAACAATGTTTTCTTTTTCTCCTTAAGATCACTGCCTGTTCAATAAGAAAATTATACTATACAATATTTTTCCTTCCTTGTTTTTCTCTTAAGTTTTGCTTTTGTGGATCTGAACAAAGCCACAGCTCCTGACAAGGCAGAGGTCTCAATTGACCCTTTATCCTTACTCTCAGAAAATTTATAACCAGCTTTAAATAATGTGCATGTCCATACAGTTAGTTCCTCATGAACTGTACTTTAGCGTAGTGCCAGGTGTTAAATAATAAAATTATAGAGTCAAATAATACATCAAAGCTGGTAAAAAATAAAGATGAAAGGCAAAGAAGAAATGTGCCTTTAAAACCGTGTATGAACAGAAATTTGATTAGAAAATTAAATTCATAAGGCACAGAATACAAATGAAATACTTTTTGGAAGGGAATTTTTTAACTTTTGGAAATATATGGTGTATTTGAATGACAAATAGTAATACGGTGCTAAGCCCAAAAAAACAGAGAAAAAAATAATTAAAGCAAAAAAGATCAACTTTTTCAGGCAGAAGAATTACGTCAGGATAAATGTCTATATGTTTGTGCTCCTCGGCAGATGGCAACTAAAATCTGGCAATTATATCCTGCATGTAGGAAATGGAAGTTTTTAACTCTTAAAGATACCTGGTGAGGAAGAAAACGCAGGCCACTCGCTCCTCTCTGTATCTTTAACTTAACGGACAGGCTAAGGTAGATGATTTCAAGCCATCTCACCAGCAATCAGCCATGGTGCTGACTAAAAAGCGTCTTGAAAGGAGTACGGGAACAGCATCTCAGCTCCTCTGCCAGCCAGCAGTTTTCACCAGTTTTCTTTCCAAAAACCAACGTTACACAGTATGTTGGGATGTGCTGATGAACAAGCTATGCAATGGCAGAAGATTCTTCTTTTCTTAAGGAAAATGACAGTGCATTAAAGCAAAGAACAGTTTTCATAACTGAGAAAGTGGAGCAAAACTGCCAAACCAATTTTGGAGGACAGCTTGCTCAGAGACCTCATATTTTTCAATATACTAATCAAAAAAATGAAGTAAAAAGTAAAAGCTACTTGCAGAAGAAAGTATAAATTTGGTAATTTGGTCAAATCTGGAAATAAATATAGCTGAGTTAAAAATTGTTGTTAAAATGTTTCTGGAAGAGAAAACCACCTGGAAATGTCCAACGGAACACGCAGGAGACTAAACATCACAGCATAAACATACCAAGCATCTCACATGCTACTCTGCACCTTTCTCACACTCACGTCCATTTTGTCATGTTTATGTGCCAACAAGATACTATTTGTGACCAGAGACAAGGGAAATAAGACACAACCCCACTCCATGTAGCCTTGTGGGTAACAAAAGCATGAATAAATAATTTGTGTGAAACATGGGCATCTTTTAAGGGAAAACACAGCAATGGTTAAATTAGCATCGTGTGGTTTTCTACTCCATTTATACTTTCAGAGTGTTAGAAAGAATGATTAGCTTGCTTTAGAAGAACATCTAAAATCAACACTTTCTAAAATAATTGTCTTGATAAAGAACATAAATAATGTTATTTCGGTCACTGTAGGCGAAGTATAACTTCAGGCTGAGTCTCTTAATGTACGATGTGCACAGAATAACAAACTGCAGATGATTAATTTGTCTACGTTCAGGCTCACAATTTCAACAAACACGGTGGTACTTCTGGCCTAAATCTACTTTCACATAGCTGTACACAGCAGAGTAACAGCCACAAATCAATAGATCCCTTATCATATTTAAGCCCAGCTTCACACATTGTGGCCACTTAAAGAATAGCACAGATTCATGAATTTAAGCCTTCACTGGACATTACATGCATCTGACTCTTACTGAGGATAACTCTTAGTAACATTAAACAGTCATTGCTGTTATTATATGTTTATATCATGTGCATTCTGACTTCGTTTATACGCCAAAAATACAAAGTTTGGGTTAGATAAAAGCAAACAATTTGCCCACGCGGTTTTTGGGGTGGGATGGGGCAGAGTGGGGTAAGGAGGTTGCGGAATAGGAGTAATTGTTGCCATTTTTGGCTGTGGTTATCACTTTCGGAATAAAAAACTGTGTCCGCTACAGCTGTCTGAAGGAATGTATCCACATGCTGCTGTCCAAATTTATATTACTCTAGTCTAAATAGTATGCTTCCCTTCCCTCCCTCCCTCTCCTCCCCCCCACCCAAGTCTTTAAGTTTTCTGGCAATCATTTGTCTTCAGTGATTTGGTACCTTTGCTCTAGGCATTATCCACTGATAATGCAGATTTTGCCACCACAAAAAAAGGGAGGGGGAAAAAAAAAAAAAAAAGAAGAAAAGAAAGAGATAATTAGGTAAGTGCCCCTGTGTAATTAGGGACAATATTCCTCCAGTATGAATTAGTCTGTGAGGCTTAGAGCAGGCCCCTTCATAAGGGAAGGGTATAAGATCAACCCAGCCAGTCCATTTCTTTCAGCAGCGCAAGCACGGGCCGGCTGCCCTGCCAGTGACACCTCTGGGACAGAGAAAACGGCAAAGCTGCACGGATGTTTGCGGAGAGGAGCTGCAAAGGAAGCTCCGAGGCGGCGGCTGTTCTGGCACAGCACGCGAGAGCAGGCCGGGAGCGGAGGGGCACGTGGGAGCCGGCGAGGGCGCCGGGCAGCCTGCGGGATGGGACGGGAAGGGGAACGCGCACCTCCACCGTGGAGACGAGAGACACCTGCCCCAAATCCCTGCTCCCCATGCCTGCACACCCAGAAACACACATCTTCCCCCCCCCCACACCCCGTCCTTCCCCTTAGCAAAAGGTGAAACAACAGGAACAGTATGATCTGGAGAAATTAAGAGCGCTGCCAACTGTAATCACCATTTAACAAAAACTAAAATTTCCTATAGCCCTGTAGTCATTGCACTATCCCAGGGAGGAAATACCTTTCAGGCAGAGGAAGGAACTGAGCCCAAGTTACAGAATTATTTTATAAAATAAGACAATTACTTCATCTGTGGCAGTTTTCTTAAAACATCCTTCCTTTTCTGTTGCTTTTTTTGTAACCATATCAAAAAGCCAGTCATTTGCATCAGTTTTGTAAAAGTGCTTCTAAAATAACAATGGTCTTCTTAAAGGGACCAGAGCTTGGCCAAAGGAGGGGGAGAGGGAATGGGTCACCTCTGGGACACACATCAGCCTCCCTTTAGTTAACATCTGAATAATCAACTGCCAACAACTATATCATAAAGTATTCCCCATGCTTCAATTAATGACCATAAAACTTATTTATTATAAGTAATGGGAAATAGTTCCTTAAAGTCACAGGTCACCCTTTAATTTTTCTTAGGCACAGTAAGTATCACAGTTATAGTTAACTTAGTTCTACAAGTCCATTTTTGATGAAAAGCAAAATCAACAAGGAAATAAACGACTGGAATCCTTTTTAATGCCCCTTTTTCAAATTATACCTTAATAAAAACTATAAGATTCACAATCACCTGTAGGGTCATCCACTTAGATTACTCTCCTGAAGATTTTGGTTCTTTGACAGAGAAATATTTTGTCACTGAGTGGCTTTCAATGTGTAAAAAATTATATAAATTACCTCTCAGGAATAACAAAAGGGTAAATTTGGGACATCACAATAATAACAATAATAAAAAAAAATGTTTAGTGGCTCGTCATAGAAGAAAATAAACTTCACAACTTTTGAATTGCATAGCCAGTCTGTGGCATTTACCAGGAAAATGACTCAAAGCCAACTCATTCTCCCAGAACCGCCTTCCCAAATCCACACTTTAAATGTGCCAGATAAAGAACAGCATAAGACGCACAGGATTCCAGTATCAGGAGATCAGTGGGAGAGGTGAACCGAGTGGAGCCAAATGGGAGATGCAAGAATGAACCTCCTTGATCAGATGCTGCCACCCAGGATAAAAGAGGCTTTTAGTACCTATAGCTCCGCACAGGTGTTGCTCCCTTTCAGTGTATTTTAACCGGAAAACAAGCAGTTTACACTACAAAACTGGAAGGTCTTCTCCCTTAGCAGCTGGCTAACCAGGACACATAGGAGTGGGAACCGGCAATCCTTATGTGCCTACGATATGTCACTTAACCTCTTTGCTCCTCCAATTCCTCCTCCGGTCGATATATCTCTGTCATGTGAATATTACTACAGTGATGATCACTGGCATTTGCACCAGGCTTGAACATTTTCAGAAATCTGCAATTACACTTCTCATCATTAAAAGCAGTAATTCTATAAACACATTTTAACAGTGAGAAAGCATCAGGATAATAGAGCTGTTTTGTTTTATGAGTTCAGATAACACAAGTAGTGCTTAATTGGTTCATAATAAATTTGTAAATCCACATGAATTGACAACACAAAAAACACTCTATAGTTGCCCAAGATGATGGCATTTATCAGCTTCATGGCAGTATATTAAGTACAATATTTTAAGATATATCAACATATCTACATTTTATAATTATACTACTATCTAAACCCAGAATAACAAGAAGAAACGTACAGAAAATGCTATGAATAATATGCTGTCTAAAAAGCAAAAACTACAAAAGCTTAGCATTATAGTATAAGGATTCAATCCAAATGCTAAATGCATAAACATGGGAAATCAGAAAAAGGCCCAGAAAAATTGTGTCTTTTCATGTATCTGAAGCATTACATAGCTGCAAAGTGGGATCACTTGTGCCTTTCTTCCCATTAAGCTGGCTCTTCATGTTTCCTTTTTACTTCAGATGATCTCAGGAATACTTAAGATAAATTTAAGGTGAAAAGACAAACTGCAGTGATGTGCTGAGCAAGCTTTTACACAGATTTTTCTGAGGTCTTTCTGCCTTGGCCTGCAATATCTCTGACACTCAAACCAGCTGAAGCAGAAAAGGACAATTATTCTGCATTATGCTTCATTGTGGGACAGAAATTCTAGAAGAAAGAATAACACTGCCAAAACTATTTCAGTTCTGCCTCATAACTGATGCAGATTTTCAACAGAAGGAAATTTAGTCCACGAATTTGCTCTGTCAGCAAAGCTTCCAAATGGTGGATTTTGATTTATTAAAAAGAACAATGACAAGGTGGTTAGACTTGCAAATACAAATAAGTATTTTATAGCTCAGACATAAGCAACAATATCTTGTGAATCAATGAAAAGCTATCAGAAAGAGGAAAGTGTTCTGTAAACCAGAATTTAATCTAGTTTATTGAATGATTATAGTACTTTGAAACAAGCATAAAGGAAAAGAAACAGCCTAGGAGGAATCCATACTAAACTATATAGAAAGTAAGAAGGAAGGGCATGAAGAGAACTACACATTCAAAGCTGACAAAAGAAACTGGGAATACATGGAAAGATACCATGATGCTCTCAAGGGCAGCAGAAACACAGGAAAGATACAGAGATGTCAGAAGAGCAGATCATGGGACAGCACATTCAAGAAATACTAAGAAAGGCTTTGTAAAAGTAATTAATATGTTGAATGGTAGGCTGGCTTCTTAGAAGAACACACTTCTAAAATGTTATGTGGCTAGTTAGTTAGAAAAATAAAAACTTTTTTTCTCAATTGAAATCTCACTCTGAATTATGCAAAAAAGCAAACCTTCATAAAAAGCAGCTTTCCTGTTCTTCCACACAATGTAAATATGAACTTTATTTAGTTAAGAAACCCAAAGATAAGACTGTGCATTTTATGAGTTAATGAAAGACAGGGGAAAAACTGTCATTTATATCTTTTCCCTGAAAATGTGTGAAATGGTCTACACAGAATACATTAAAATCATAAAACAGTCGCCTCTGTATATATGTGAAAGAGGACCAGGTTTTGAATACTTTTATCTTTGAGACTGTGATCTATTTTATGTCCAGTTTTCTTTAAATAGGATTTTGCACATCTTGGGTAATCTCAAGTTTTCAAAATAATGAGAATATTTAACATTCTCTCGCATGAGGGCAAAACTAATTCTACTTAAAAGGACTGAGTTTGNTGTATATATATATATAGATATATATACATATTTTAAGCAATCTTTTGATTGGGCTATTTCTCCAGGAGCTATATATCAGGTTACTAAGAAAGAACATGTTATCCAACATTCTTTTCAAAAGGGAAGAAAATTAAAACTAGTTTTTATAAAATATTAGTATTTTATAAAATAGCAATAGTCAAATGTCAAAGCACTAATATATATTTTATAGTGAAGTATAGCAATATATTTATTTAAGATTTATTTTCCTGGTACCATAGCTGGTAATAGAATATTACGTAGTATTTAAAATTAGTTACTTTTTATCAGCAAACTCATACTGTTAACATTTAAAGCTTTTTACAGGACCTGGCCAAGAAGTACTCTACCAATTGGACTGCTTATTAATTTAGAAACTCTCCAGGAAGACTGCAAGAAAGCGATGGTGCAAATATTTAACAAGATCAATGGGATAAACCAAAAAGTTATAAGTATTATGAATATGCCAGACAAATAATGGCAAATGAATCAAAGAGGTAATAGGAGTTAATATAATTCCTGTTTAATCAATGTGAGCTTTTGGAACATTATTTTTTTCAGATTTACTTTATGAGATTATAGATTTGGTTAAGTATATCATCGTTGTAACCCTGGTTTTATTAAGACCTGATACAAAATAGTATTTTCCTTAACAATCTAATACAATACATCATGCAGCACAACTTACACTCGACTGTTTAAAGACTTAAGTTCAGAAAGAGTTCATCTAACATGCTGCAATTGGTCTTAGAGGCATTCAGAAGTTGCCATATCTTCCTTTTTTCCTTTGCCAACTTACTCTGTCCTCTTAGGACACAAATAATAGTTTCTAAAGAACTTTTCTGATATAAAAAAGAAAAAAAAATGTGTATAAAGAGCATTTTTAAATGATTAGTTGAATCATGAATATTCATATTGGATAGGCTGGCCAAGAATTAACAGCCCGAACATTTCTCGAAGCAAGCAAACTTGAACACTGAGAGGACCTTCCACTTTCTGGGGAAGCTTACAAGGGGCTTCTGCAGCACTGGGTGTGAGGCTGAACCCAGCGAGACGGCCTTGCCTAGCACTGCCACGCGCACTGGCATGCGCGATATAAAGACGGCAAGGTAAATGCCAAGCCCTCTCGCTGTAGTTTAACCTCGCTATGTAAGACTCGTGTAGGAACATGAGCCTTGAAATTAGTCATTTTTATCTCAAAGGAAATTTAAAGATTATTTTACAACTTCCCAAAGCTCTACAACTGAGATCCAGCTATTGTTCATTCCATTGTTTTATTACTTATGCCCTCTTAAAAAGAGTTGTTAATGCAGTAAGAATCTCATTATTTTCTGTGGACGGGAGTAAAAAGCACGCAATACATGTTGGATTTAAAAAAAAAAGAAAAAAAAAAGTACGGGCTGATCACAACTGACAAAATGCAGAGCGCAAACTAAGACATCTGGTTCCTGAGACTGACCCACTCATTCAGATTAAAAATAAAGAGAAGATTATGAAAAATCTGGTCTCTGATTTAATAAAGTACTCAAGTATGTCTAGCTTTACATATTCAAGTTACCCTACCACAGCCAATAGAATTACTCACTTAAAAAATGATCTGAATGCACAGAGCCCATGCCAGAGGAAAGACTGAAGGGAACTTGCGGCAGAAAAGATGGGAAGCAGCATGGGGTGGCAAGGATGCACTTAACACGTGATGCCTTCCCAGGGCCCCGGCTCCAGAGGAGAAGCACATTTAATTTTCCTGCTGCCTGGTCCCCCTCCACCCCAGATATCTGTGTTTGCAGATAAGCACTGAACCCAATCAGTGAAATGATCATTTTTAAGCATCATCTAGCAAAACCTTAACACAGCCCAGCTGAGGGATAAACAACAGTAGAGGCTTGAAAAGGAGCAGCTGGAGAGGGGAGTTTGTTAAGTAACTCCAAGATTTATTCCCCTGGGAGGACCTACCAGTTGCAGACATTAGATTCCTGTATTTTTCAGGATATATTGAAGCCAAGATTTACAAACAATGGACACTGCTTTCAGTTTCCCCTCCTGCCCCCCCTCTTAGGAATAGTAAAACATGTGTGGTTGACTTCAAGGAGAATTAAGGTATTATCAGCTGCTAAAAGAAGAATAAAATCACTGATGAAACACGATAAAAGCAGGAAAGTAGAGTTATTAGAAAAGAAATTAGGTGGAAGCCACTACAAAGTTATTCAAGGTTGCAAAATAAATCCTTACTAGATCTCATGTAATAACCTTTCAGCAAATTGAAGAATTTTTATTAAAAAAAACCCAGTTCAAAAATATTTACACTTCTTGAAGTCCCTGATCAAAACAATATTGATATTATTGAAAGTAAAATGCTTCAGTTTGTTAAAAATGATAATTATGTTGAAAATCAACTGCTCAAATCAGTTGTTTTTAAATATTGACTAAAACATTAAGCTACATTCTGGTATGAAAAATGCAATTTGAAGTTGTTGAAATGAAGCTTAAGAAACAATCAAACATTTTCTTAAACTAATAAAAAATTTGGGGGTAGGTGTGTAGTCAAGAACTATTTTAAATTAGGTGAGGCAGACTAGAAGTAAATTTTCATAAACCTTATAGCCAAGTTAAAAACCAAAGTTCAAAAAAAATGCAGAAAAAGGCTATTAGGTTATATTGAGAGTATATATGTAGTAAAATTAACACTACAGGTAAGTCTTTGCAAGAAAAACATGGAGCTGTCTTTAAGCAATTTTCAAGCACTGAAATTAAATTAGCTGGAAACAAAAACATTTACTCATCAATCTGATGTTAAACAGGGCTATCACTTTAAATTTCCTTAACCTATTAAGAGACACTTGGTAATTCAACTTTTATAATTAGTCTGTTAATTCTTCTGTAAATTACAACAGATAGATCATATCAGCATAGAGAAACTTTCTTTGCTTATTCTACTTGTTCTAAATATTGCCTACTATTTTCTACTAAAACAAACTAATATTATATGTACTCACATAATATAAATTAAGTAATTTAATACGTCCCTGTTCTTGAACATTCTATTTTTTAATTATTTATAAAAGTATTAGAAAAGATTAACAAAAAGTCTGTTAGCAATCAAAATTGCTTATCCTGATAATTAAAGGCTTGGCAATCTCTCAGTAGCCAATTTCTGAGTAACCTAATTAGCAGTCTAAGATTAATGGGTGAAAATAGTCTTTTTCTTCAGTTTTGCACCTACTATATATGCATAGGAACTTTCATCCTGCTTAAAAGCTGTTTGTAAAGTATATAAATATTTTCTCTTTTTCTCAGTTCATCTTTAAAGAATGAACTTCTCTTTATGGTGATCACCAAAAAAAAAAAAAAAAAAAAATTGAAATGAAGTTAAAGCACTAAGTATTAAGAAGCAACAAGGATGGTGTCCCAGCCTTTCTGGTAAGTACTGAAATGACACAATTGGGTTGTTGCAGTCAAGAGTCATTCATTGACAGGAGGTAAAAAGAAAAGCTGTAAACACAATTATCAATCTTGCTACTGTCATCAGCTTTTATTTCACTGATTATATCCCCTAACCTCGCTTCCGCCGTCTTTTGGCCAGCTTGACTTCCCATGCCTAATTCCTCTGGAACCTAGTATAAGTGAATATTTAGTTTTGCTTTTATAGAAATTAAACAACATAAAAAGCTTTAAGGTGACAGAACTTGCCATTCTGATCTTCATTACCTGCTATCTCATTTGCTAATAAACTGGCCAACAGATTGAGTCAATAAACTTACAGTCATTGTATTCTGCAATCAAACATTAACCAAAAAACTCCACACTTCTTATACAACCTTGATGACAAGGCTGCTAGGTTTGGCAAAATTCAAGGTATGTTTTTGTGATGGACTTCCCAAACTGTAAGTTATGTCAAGTCTATGCAGGTTGCCTCTACTAATAACTGTCAATGATTCAAGTTTAAGAAGCCAAGAGGGAAAGAAAAACTTTAAAATAAGAAATTTGAAAGAATGCTCACTTAAACACAGATTTGTTATTGCTTTGAATCTCACGGCCTCCTATTTTGAGAGGTATAGAAATCTCCATTGGAAAAATGGAAAATGTTACTGGGAAAGATAAAAGTAATTGCCCAACTATACAGGAAGGTGTTGGAACACTTTTTTCCAAGTTACAGAAATCCCCTGACTCCACGCTGTGACATTTTAAATCTTGCACAAATTACTAAAATGACAACTTTTAGAAGTACTGTTGTTGATCATAGAGAGTTAATATTTACACCCTGCTTTCACATTTTATTTCAGACAAATAATATTTCTTGCTTGGCAGTGTACAGCACAGAGTCCCTCTGTTCACCTCACCAAGGCAGGGTGCAGAGCCCTCTCACACAGGTGGCATTTCAAAACAACTTAGTACCTTTAAATTTGCATTAAAACCTTTCAAGAGAATCTACTACAATCTTTTCTTTCCCTGAATATAGTAAATTACATTTTGCTATGAACGAATCCTGTTTATAATTGAGGCTTTAATGATGCTAAAAGTTCAAGAGATAAATGGATCCAGGAAAAAAAACACATATATATAATTCTGTATTAATAGAGCTTTCCACCTATAAACCCAGTATCAAAGTTCTGAGATTGTGTACTGGCTGAGAATACCAAATCCATATCCACTTATTACAGCAGCTTTCTGCAACTTAAATTTATCAGAGCAAAACACGTCAGTTTAACACAGAAAAGAGCCTATTGCTTTTGTATTTATTTTCTACTTTTCCTAGTAGAGATTTATTTCTTTGTTGAATTACTTCAAAAATTATTCTGTCTAGAAAATAAATCATGTTTCAAGTCACATGCATATCTTTTCCAGGGTCAAAGGATGGCTTTTTCTACCCCCTAATCTATCCCAACAGCAAGTGTAAGGCAAAAACAAGGTAAAATTAATAGCAGTTAAGGAAGTTTCATTCTAAACAATTCTGCAGAGTTTCTTAAGCTCCATTTTCACGTGTGTGTGCGTCATGTAATCCTACTAATATCATCAAATAGGCTTTTGTCACCTTTGAATTTAATAGGAGGATTCATTTCTAGTGTAATATTTTTCAGTTAATCTTGTTTTATATATTTTGACCAATTTTGTCTCTTAATGTCCCATAGTAAGACAACCTAGTTACATAACATTTACATGGCCATTGGAGATCTGTGAATAAAAGCAGATAACCAGACTAAGAGTTACTCACAGAATCACAGCATAGTTGGGGTTGGCAGGCACCGCTGGAGGTCATTTGGTCCAACCCTCTCCTCAAGCAGGGCCACTCAGAGCAGGGTGCCCAGGTCCACGTTCAGATGGGTTTTCAATATCTCCAAGGATGGTGATGCCACGACCTCTCCCTGCCACTGCTCAACAAGCAGCTCTATCTTACAAATTCCTGTTTCAGGTTGCCCTGTCACTGGGGCCAATGCAACGACTGACCTCGTCCTCTTTACACCCTCCCTTCAGACATCTATACATATTGATTGGACCTTCCTGAGCCTCCTTTTACCCCAGGCTGAACAGACCCAGCTCTTTCTGCCTCTCCTCGTATGTGAGATGCTCCCAACCCTTCATCAATTTTGTGCCTTCTAGGCTCACTCCAGTAGGTCCACGTTTCTCTTGCACTGGATAGATCAGAGCTGGACCTGGAACGCCAGCTGTGGCCTCACTGGGGCTGAGCAGGCAGGAAGCATCACACCCCTCTGCTCGCAGGCAAAGCTCTGCCTAATGCAGCTCAAGATGTTGTTCCCCTGTATTTAAACTCAGACTGGAATTTAGGATGTGAAAATTCCTCAGAGTAATCAAAAATAACCACTTGTCTGTATGATGAACCAAGCAGGTCTTGGAGAATGGCCTACTCTAATTACCTCCCCTTGCATTTCAATTAAGCAATGGTCCAATTAAATTCTGTGGAAAATTATATGCCAATGAGATAATTTCTAATGCTACTGGCCAATTGGAACTGTCCCTCATGTACAAACTGTACGTACATGGAGGAAGGGAGGGGTAATGAGAAAGTGCAACTTTCTAGCCTGGTGGCTAGATTAGTCACTTGGGAAATGAAACATCTGGTTCCAGTCGCTGCTCCAGGGAATGTTTAATTTTGCATGTAGAGCCGCGCAACAGACCTTACACAGAGCTCCTTCTAGCCTGTGCACTAGAACACTTTCTTAGGAGAGGAGAGCTGCATGTTCAAGTGCCCTTAGAGAGGGAAGGGACCTGCACTGGAGCCCATGACTTGTGTTGCCTTGCTTCATCACTGGGCCAGTAGTCGAGTTTGTCATTGAAAGGAGAAGGCAGCCACCCCATTCATCTCTCTGCTACTTTAATACTACATGTGAAGGAGGAAAAGCAAAAAAAAAAAAAAAAAAAACACCACAGAAGCTACACATTTTGCTTCATATGAATGCAGTTTTGGTTTTGGACTTCTTTTCCAGAAACAGTTTCAAAATATGACTTGCTCCAAATTGGGCATTTTTTGAAACTATTTCATTATATGACTTGTGTATTTAGTTATACTTTATGGGGAATTATCAGTGGACCTAAGGCAAAGCAGCACAAGGAGAAGAGAGCTGTCCTTCCTGAACACTTCTCTGCCTCGCTTGTGCACATGACAAACTCACCTTCCCCTGCAGCACTTCCCTATCGTGTCTGAAACCTTGTCCTGTTCTTTTTGCAAGGTTACGGTCATGCCCAGATATCAAAGCCTTTCTGCTAACAGTTTACACAGTTCACGAGGATGACCAGGAAAGCTAGCCTCCAAGCAATTTGCAGTTGTCTAGAATGTAAATATAAAGAAAACGGAATATAAAGAGCATAACGGAAGCATAGGTTGCTGTGTCAGAATATACATCTCTGATTAATGCTTCAGTATTATGAAGTAATACGTCAGTATTCAGTATCATACTTCAGGATACTTCATGAAGTATGAGGTACAAAAATAATATACCAAGACACTTGATAAAACTAAAAATGAAAATTGCATAACACACAGGCAGTATCTTTCAGAATTGTACAATTACATGTCTTGTATATGACAAATAGTTCCAGTCAAGCCTGATTCTTTCAGCCTCAAAAGCCAGAGCAATAAAAATCCACTTTTCTTCTATTGACAAGAAATTAGCATTTAGGGAAAGTCTATCACCAAGAAACATTCAAACACAGCTTAAAATTTTAAAAGTGCCCTAATAGATTCTGGCATCCAAATCCCATTAAAATTTGCAGGAATTTGCCACTTAACTCTGAAGTATGTCATTCACACATAAGTAGAGATGGCAATAATTGCATGCACAGAGAAATATTAGGAAACTAGATTCTAGCAGTGGAAGCTCTTACAGGTCTTCCTAGAAACTTTATGGCTGATGGCAGTCACACACACTATCTTCTTGAAAATTGTTTCACATAATCTACTGAGGAAAAGAAAAGTGGAAAGGATGACTTTCAGAGAATAATGCAAATTAAAGTCTAGGTAAACTGCCTAGCCTGATACTGAAATTGGCAATATGCAATGCCTCTAGGTAAAAAGAAAAACACTCTTGTGAAATAAGATGTACATTAACAGTTAGAAATTATCTTTTAGATAACAAAAAAATCTTCTAAAGTATTTTGGATGCAAATTCATTTTTAATGTTAACTGTTATTCCTTCATCAAGCTGTATTTTAAATTAACATACATTGCCTATCTCAAACAATGCTAGAATTAAAAGAAATGAGTTTATCATCAGTCCAGGCAGGGATCTATAACACCAACTAAAAGGTTGCTTAAGCCAAAGAGGAAATTTCTTCCTGCAGGAGAGATCCCTCCCCTTATTGTCAGGGAGAGCTGGTAGAGTTTGCAACAGCAAAAAAAAAAAAAAAAAAAAAAAAAAAAAAAAAAAAAAAAAAAAAACCACCACCAACAAAAAAACCTTGTTCTCCATGTGCATTACAGATTTTAACAGCTTCCCACTGAGAGAAACCTTTCCAGGCTCCCCAGGCAGGACTGACTTCTGCTTTCCTACTCGTCTGTTTTCTAGCACTATAAGACACTTCTTCCTTGTGTGTCTCCATGAAGATTTGGTATTTGGGGAGAAGCTGGAAAGCAACAGTGGCAAGTGCCCTGTTGGAAATAATGTTAAAATTAAACCCAATGGTATGCACATCAGGACTACAAGAACAGCCAGTATAATTTGGGGATGTTGCTGATAGCTACAGTTAAATGCGAGACACTGACAAACATTAAGCAGCACCACGAAACCTAACTTTGGTTAAAAGCAGCAACACACACACACACACACACACACACACACACACACACACACACCTTGATTAAAGGAAAACATACTCTAAAACCATCCCAGTGTGGGAGAAAAATGTAACATAATTACAGATGGTCAATAAAGAAAATAGTACGATTAAGTGAAGTAATGAAAAATGATTTTTTTTTTTTTTTAATTCCCTTGAAAAGACAAAATCACCAGCTAAGCTAAGAAGTGAAAGAAAGAAACTTTTGGTAAATGTATTTGGAAACACTCGATGGGAGATGCAACCCTTAGTCTGCAGTCCATTTCCTTTGTCCCCATAATAAGGAAAAATGAAGGAAAGAAATATGTACAATGTGTACATCTGTACAAACACATTCACTCAGATACATTGATAGTGCGCTTGAACTCATTCAACAACTCTGAAGAGAAAGCAACAAAATATTCCTACTTAATACTGTAACATAAACCATCAAATTCCTAGGGTAAGCTCTACTTTGAGACTGCGACATCTAAATTTAGGTCTCCAAAGGCACATTAGGCAAGATGGCTTTTTATAACTCGTCCCATTTAAGACTTGTTGCCAAACCACAGATGCCCAGGACTGGGGCATCCTAAGGTAAGGGTGATCACTGAGCGCCTCAGCTGACCTCGCTTGCCACATCGGACTAAACGCTGCGTGGCTCCACCACCTGCCAACTGTCTTTCTTCCAAAAGCCATGAAAACCTGTAATTCCAATGGGCCCCAGGACCAATCTGGTGCACCAAGGCCCCCCATGTCTCCTCCAGTGATGTCCCCAAGCTCTGGAGTCTATAGAAACTTGTGAAAAGAGAGGTAGATTCAACCTCAAAGAGGCTAATTTGTCTGCATTACTTTTTCAAAGTCTTCGACTCCAAAATCCTCTTCGTTTGTGTTTTTAATGTGCTGTGACTGATTTATCATAGTCTTTGAGTAATTTATCATTTAATGCAACTTACGCTTGTATAATAACAGTTACATTTGTCCAATTCAGAGCTTTTTGCAAGTATCATCTGATAAATGCATAACGGCTTTCTAGCTCGTTATAAATATTATCACCTTTTTGCCAAACAATAATAAATTCTGGAGTTCTGTTCTCAGTTAGAATTTCTAGTGGCAGAGAAACTACTTAGAGACATCAGGTAGTATCAATTTATATTTGAATTATGACTGTGTTGCTACTGACACATTACACAAATCATTTCAGCTCACCTTGATCAGAAATGACAAAACAATAGTATATTCCAACCAATTTCACATCAGCAGCAATGGTGCTCAGATAACTTATAAATTCCTAAAAAAAAGTCATTATTTCATCTATCCCCAGCTTTGTCAACTTGCGTCTTTCCCAGTTTCTTTCTCAATTTCACCTCAGTTGCTTGTGCAGAGAAAAAATAGGGACAATACTTTAGGCAAAACATAGCTACTCATTTATTTTATTGGTTGCTTTTTTTGTTGGTTTACATATTACCTGATTACTGAGGGATTTTGCATGAGTAGTCTCATGCAAAAAAATCTTCAACATGATAATGATAAATATGTCAAATATTCCATTTTTAATGAAGAGCCTTGAAATAAAGCAGAATGTTTCTTTTAAAAAATGGTTCACGCTGCTATAATACTTCTATAGTAATCAAAACAATCTAATACATCTAGCATGCTTTCAAATAAAGTAGATTAGAAAAGTTTAAATCAGATTCCTGTAATTTCTGAGTTTCGCTATGAGACTTGTTTATTGTTAGTTACCCATTGGCACACAGTGGGAGGCTCACTCTGAAGAGAAAAGAAAGGGACAGCATTGAAGTGCAAGCAAGCAGATAAGAAGAATCACTTACAAAACTGCAAGTTTATTCTTCTTGCACCCCCCACTGCCTCAGGAAGAAAATAAGGAAAACAAGCACAAAGGAAAGGAAAGGCATAAGCAAAACAACAGAAGCAAAAAGTTACATTTTCACTGTAATCTGCTAGATGGCATAGGGAAGTTTCTTTTCTTTCCCCCCCCCCTCTGTCAATTACTTAAAATTCACTTTTTTCACATCTACTTCACTGCCTTTCAAGAGCTTTAAATCAATCTTCAAGATTACAAGAAATTATTTGAAAACAGACAGTATGAGCACAAGATCTCAAAAACTATAGTACCGTGTCACACATTCCCAAAACGCAGAGATACTCGAGAAACCTGCCCCGTTTGGAAGGACACAACATCCTGCTAAATGCAGGAGCAACCTGAACCACAACACACTCCACAGGCACAACACAGCTGGCATTTCTGCTGCGTCCTATCCACAGTGTAAACAAAAATGTGAACATATAACACCACCGTTTATGTCCTGTTTGTGCCACCCTCCTTAAGCAAGAGTTTAAGAAAGAGCAAGAGATTCTGCAGACAGAAGAGCTCTACTGCTTACAGATATTTCCATTTACCAGAAAAAAATGGTAACCAGTGATCTTGTAAAATGCTTCCTTAGGCAGCTCAGAACTTCAATTCACGTTGAATCCGGTGGCAGCTCAAGAGGCTGAAGGCACGTCCTGATACCAGAGAGGTTTTGCTGCATGGTGTCCTGGGCAGGCGGGGACTGGGCTGCGCGCGACGGTAGCACCCCGGCGCTCCTGGGCCCGTGCTGACAGCTCCTAACGAATGGGAACTGTCTCAGGTTGAGCAACCAAAGGAGGTGATGTTTATAAAAGGAACGGGTCGCCCTGTGTTTTGTCAAACAGCTTTTAGCAAAAATGAGAAGAAAGAGGAAGAGCTTAACTCCAAATACTTAAATCAGGATACTTCAAATGAATCATATTAGACTCATCCTTACACCAAAGAAATGTGGGGTTTTTGCTTTTTTGGGGGGAGGCGGGGTGGCGAGGGGGCTGCAGAACAAATGAACAGAAGGAGCTAGGCCTCTGACTTGTCTAAGTTCATATTCTAGTGAAAATATTATGTAAAAGCAGCATTGTGATACTCCATGTTCACTCCACCTGGAGAACAGATGAAATTTGTTCCGTTGTCTAAGCTGAAATACTTCTTCCCTGCCTCGATCCTCCAATACATCAGTCCCACGAATCACCCTGAGACTGAAAATTCAGACTCAGTTTTTCCCTCAACTTATCTCTCACCACCAATAACAACGATATTGCAAGGACAAATCATTTATCCAGCTGCACCTCTTCATCTGGACCAAAGTCACATACTCACCAGCTTCCGAAAGAGCACATCGGTACAACACGGCAAACGTTTGTGTATGATTATACTGGCTTGCTTCATTTATTTCATTTTGTGAAGTTCATCTGTTGTTGCAGAATAGGAATATATTTAGAAAGGTTATTCAATACTGTTTGCAATAGCGTGGAGTTTTGAATATAATATTAAATATTTGCCCCTCCTCTAACTATAGGAACAAGGAGATAAGGCTGACTTTCATCTACTTCCTTTCTTAGATAGTCAGGTTGACGGTGCCCTAACAGAAACTTAATGTAACCACCTCCAAGCAAATATGCTTAAAAATATTAATGTCTTTCACTTTGCAGTGAGAAGGTAAATCATACTGTCATAAGATCCCTTAATTTATTTGTATAGCAGAATTGTAAATGCAGCAGAAAACAGCTTACTGTAATGTAAACAAAGCCTTGCATGCAGCGCTAACAGGACAAGTTTATTTAATATAACATATTACACTAACTCATCATTGCTACCTTTCAGTTTATACTTCTATGGTAACAAACTGTTAAAATAAACACAACCCTTGTGTTAAAATCCAATATGAAGTAGTAACACTGATCTTTCTCAAACCTAGCCTGCTGACCAGCTCCTTTCTCCTCACTTCCTAGTTTTGTTACCTTTCTTTTTTTTTTCCAAAAACTATTCAAAAACAAGTAATTGAAAGATTCAATGGCTGATTAGTAGTAAATTTAGTGAAATCTGACTACCACTACAGATTAAATAAAACAAAATAGAAAATCTATTCATGTAATTTCTATACAACAAAACCTAGAAAACAATAATGCTCATAGAGTGTTGAGGTATTCTAAAGGTAAGCCTAATTCTGCTTTAAATTTAAGCTACAAAGAAAATCTTTTTAAAAAAATTATGTTGGATTTTCAGACACATAAAACATTAAATTGCAAGTAAAATCAGTACTTAGTAAAGCCCTTGAAGAATATTCAGCACTTGAAGTACCTAAGTACCTAAGCATCTGAATTCTAGAAACTGTGGATATTTGTCATTTTGTGCTTCAAATTTGTATCCATAAATTTGGAATAATAGAGTCATGCTAGACTCTTTCTGAAGATAAACTGAAGCAATCTTCCAGCCTGCTGAAGCTCAATTTGAAATCCACTGAAAAAAAATAAACTGAATTTAAACATCAAATTAGTTAAATTCTCAGGTAAGATATGCAAGAAAGCTTATAATGATATAATTTAAGACTGGCTCCGAGAATTTAAGATATTTGAGTAGCTGGTATAATAATCAGTGCAGAGACTCAATGGTAATTTTTTTCTTTCCCTTCTCCATTTTTATTGAATATCAAATAATCTGGGACTCCAGAACTACTCAGCATTTGTGCTCTCTAAACACAGCTGAAGAGGTGATTTCTTTCTTCCCTCAAAACAAACTGCGTTATCATGACTCCTTAGGAACACCCTCCCATCACATATAAAGGTGAATGGGGCTGGGAAGGAGGGGAAAAGTCTTATAGGAGAAAAGGCTTAAGGACAAGCCATAGTTTGTTTCTGCTTTATTTGCTCCTGATCACCAGGGATAGAGAACAAGTGAGCAGAGAAAGGCTCCAACACCTTATTCTGTTGAACCATTTAGCCCACCCAGGAGCTGTGCTGAGGCCATGGCCCACTCCTCCTTACGTCACTCCATAGCATCTCCTCAGGAGAGAAGCCTCCAACATTGCCCAAGCTGAGGGAGCTCCGACTGCGACAAGCTCCTCAGTCACCCCTCCTTGACTTGGTGTGGACATGGGTTGGCCACAAGCCAACAAGGCCAAGCTTCTTGGAAGGATTCCCTACTGCCAAAGTGGCTGCCCAGGCTCTGAGAGCAGCTGCTGAAAATAAATAATATATTTTTTAAAATTGCTAACATTGTGCTTTGAGCCCTTAAACATGTAATTGAAGGGCTAGTGTTTTATAGGCTCACCCTTCTATAAAAAGGGACATTTCTGGCCCTCTGAGCTTGATTCTAACGCTGGGAAAATTACAGGTCATCAGATGAGCTGAAGACAACAAAGATAAACCAGAGGGAGGACTTCCTGCAATCCAGTATAAAACTGGGATTCCAGACTGCCTCCCTAATGGGACATGAGTTTGGCAGGCATTCCCGCTGCCACCAGGGAGGCCCAGCACGGGTCATCCCACCTGCAAGTCCTCCTCAGCTGGCAAGAGCCAGGCTACACCTGCCCACTCTGACCAACTAGATATATTCGGTATTGTTATTAGCAAATAATAATGAAAGCAGGAGTCCCCATGAGGGAGAAGTCCACAGACACCTGACCTCATTGGAAAGGCTGAGCCTAGGCTGAGCCCAAGGGAGCTGGGTGCCAGCCAAGACCTGGCCACACCAAGTCACTGGAGCGAGGGCGACGCAGGCTAGTGTCATGAAACAAAGAAATCGTTAGCCACCTGCTAGACCCATCCTGCTTAGTAAACACCTTACTGATCGTATGACATGAACAGTGCAGCTCTGTTCTTGTGGCCACCCCACCCGAGCTCCCCGTGACAACGGCTACAGATACGTGTATATTGACTGAGGTTTTGCCAAAGGGACAAGTTTCCACAGAATAAAGGGATGACTGTCACCATCCAACAGACTGCATGAGACTGAAAATACCCAAGCAGCCCTTCAACTCAAGCCAATAAAACCTTTCTCTAGCTTATTACTAGCCTTGGAAAGCACGAACAAGAGGCATGAGACGAGGCTGTAACTTGCGTTTAGATATCCCCCTCTCTACCACCCACTGCCCATTACGCCTTACAGACAGGCCCTGGACTTTCCCCACCACACATATTTCATCTCAGTCTACTTCACATGCGATTGCAAAAAGCAATCCCAAAAGCACCTCTCCCCATACCCCGGCACTCTGTGGTGCTTTGCACCACAGGCAGAGGCCAAAAACTACAGCTGGACTCTCCTAGGGCTTTCAAATGAAACCAAAGCTTTCTCTCTCCACTGTTAACATCTTTCTTTCAGCTTCATGAGGACATAGTTTTAAGTGTGCAGCAGCATCCTCCTTAAGTATTATTTCACAACTAGCTCAAGAGAGTTATTTCCTTGTTTATATTTGTTTTGTGTTTCTAAAATTACTTTCAGATTTAATTGTCAATCAGTGATAGCCTTCTTAACAACAGGCAATTCTTTTCAGGTCAAGCAAATACATGGCTCATGCATATACAGATATTGCCTGTAGTCTGGTTTCTACGTCTTCTTCCTTAAGGTCAAACAGTGTTGTTTTTTCATTGAATTTCAATGAGTTTTTCATTATTAGTTTTGCCTGATAATACTTCTTCAGAAAGAAAAGCAAAACCGTGGACAAAGATCACAACAAAATAGCAAGTTGATAAAGATCTTCGTCTCTTAAACAGAAAGCTTACTTATCTCCCCTAATTTTATGTTGAACATTTAAGGGAAGTGCAGATGAGAAACACAAAGATGGCTGTGATAGCAACCCAATTTCTCCTCATTGTATGGCATGTACCAGATAGGTAGGTTTGTGTTTTCTTGGGTAGCAGCCCCACAGCACCCAACCTTTCTCAGTGCAGATCTCTCTCTGCCTTTAAAGGCAGTATTATTGAAATCAGTGCAAAGAAAAAGCAGAGGTGGAGGAAGAATTTACCTCAAGTGTAAATGTGGGCCTCGGACTTTCTGAAAGTTGGACTAGTGCTATTGAGCTTCATAAGAAACATATATAAATCTCTAAGCTCTTCTGCAAAACTTTGAACCAAAAAAGCTGGAAATCTCACCAACTTCTATGGAGAAATCTATGGACAGCAGTTGTTTTGGTACGACTGCAGCTTTAAGTATTCATAACATTACACAATACTGGTCACCAGCACTCCCTGCCTTTAGTCCAGAAGGAGTTTGTGAAGAAGAGCCAGGTTGCTTGTCCCATCGCCTTCTGCGTTAATGAGATTAGTATTGCTGGAGAGCAGAGAAGAGCCAGAAACTAGCAGCAACCCTCCACTTTTTCAAACTTCCCAGAACTGGGAGAAGTTCAGTTACGCCCAGACAGGACATGGTTTTAGAAAGAGGAATGAAAATTACCAATATTAAAAGGCAACAGAACAACTGAACAGTAACCATCTCAGGTGTAAACTCTACCAGTGCCCTCAAAACACTGCACCACTTGTTAAGAATAATCTGCTGATTATAAGTAAGAGTCATTTTAAAAGTTACTGCTTTCCAGTGTATTTCACAGTACCACAATACAAATTTTATTTGGGGTTTGGGTGTTTGTTTCTGTTTTTTTGTTTGTTTGTTTGGCATTTTTTTGTGTGTGTCTTTATACAAGGAGCAACCAATTGGTATTGCACCTTTATGACTGGGAGCAAAAACTAGAAAAATAAAACTTCATAGAAGTCTAACATTCCCCTGTTGCCAGTGAATAACAGAACTGCTTCTAGGGCCGCACATTGAAGATCGTTAGACCAAAAGGTCAAAGCTTCAAGAGTGACTGGGAAAAGAAGGAACTCAAACACAAACTAACAGCCCACGACAGGGTAAATTAGATCATGAGCCTGCAGCATGTTAATGGCAAAGTGCATGCCCTTATTCTTTAGTAAACACAGGCATTGTAGGATTTTTTTTTTTTGGGGGGTAGGACGAGAAACCCTAAATACCTTTCTGCCATGGAAAAGCAAGTATATTTTACCCATATCTGTAGAGTAACCAAATACATTTGGACTCTGTTGACTCTTTAACCTTTCTAGACAAGAGGCATAGTATTTGCTGTTTTTATTATATTTTCAAGATTTGAGTGTTAAAAAGGAAGCACATAAATTTTACTCCTGCTTTAAAATCATAGTGCTAAGCAGGCAAGTTTATTGCAACAAGAGCCCTGGCAAATCTTTCATAAAAGAAATCTGCTAAAAGGACACTTATCAAAAATAAAAAAATCTTTTGCATTCTCCTTCTTTGCTTGCTTACCTGCCAACAATTTTTATCCACTTGTCACACAACAATTTTTTGAGTAGGACCTAATTTCTGGACATAGACCTAAACCACCAGGTATTTGCCAAAGTCCCCAGAACATTTTACAGATGTGGCAGTAAATCATTTCTGACACAGAGTTTAAAATCAGGATACACTAGCCTAAAAACCAGCCCAGAACAGTAATAAAGGAGTTAGTTGCTTTGGCAAAAAAAAAAAAAAATTGCTTCCTGTTAAAACAGCCTCTGGAAGAGGCATCTTTGCCCCTCCACTAGCATTATAAAAGTCTTAAATTTTCCATAAACACTTATTTTTGTGCTAAATGTTAATGATTCACGCTGCATGATAGCAAGCGGCTAAAATACCACGTTCCAAAGGACTCGTTGCCACAGAGGGGACGAGGTGCCCTCCTTCCTGCCAGCAACGCGAGGGCAGCAGAGCTCTGAGCACAGGGAAACGCAGACCTCAGCACGTCCTTTCCTCCGCCACTACGCTCCTTCCCCTCCTCTCCTGAAAGGCCAAAGCTGCCCTTCAACAAGCCTCGGAAAAGCAGCACTGTGAAGCCACCAGAGCACCAGGTGGGCCAGCTTTGCAAGCGTGCAATAGTCCAGGAGAGAGTCTACAGGTGATCTGCCCTGCTCTGACACACAAATCTTGCCCTGAAAACGCATTTCTGGACAGGCTGTATCCACTTTGTGCTTGGCCCACCTCCAGTGCTGTCCTGCAGTGAGCACAGGGAGCCCTCTCTCTGCTGCCCTCAAGCCCTTCCTGCCCCTGTGCTCAACTTCTATTTAGTCTGCTTAGAATTAAATAAGCCCTGTGCTAGAACAGCTTCTCCACATCTTTATTAAAATTTTGTCCAGTAGAATTGCCAATTATTCAAAAACTATACTCAAAAAATCAACAGGACCATGCAAGATCAGATGATCTTCATGATCAGTTCTCAGCTTTTAATCCTAAATAATACAGGAACACAGAATAGAAGTTAAAACTATAGCAAATATATCAAGTATTCTGATAAAAGTTAACCACCCACATGTACCTCAGAGACCATTAGTATGGCTTTCCAGGGTGTCAGTGATTTCCCTTTATCAACACTGTGCCAATACATATTTTGTTTAAACAGTCATTAATATCACCACACAGTTATCTCAGTGAAACAAGGCAATCACATCAGTTAGTCACATAAGCTGTTCTGAAGAGGTCTTAATTGCAAGCTTTGTTTCTAAAGGCCCTCAAAACGTATGCGCCTTGACACTGTTTCAAACACATAGAAAAACACAGCCAGGATGTAAAAGGTAAAACCCTGGTCCTCAAGGGAAGCAGCAAGATTCCTACTGGCCACAATTGGATCCTATTTATCTTACCTACTAGGTACAAAGCAAGGCAGGCTGTTATTGGAAATAACATGTACCGTAAGAGGAAAACACAGTCTTAACTGGATAAAAAGCAATACCTTAGAGCTTAATTTTAAGATCTTATTAACTTTGTGTTTTCTGCTCTTCTTTCTTCTGTGGTCACAATACTAGAGGAAAGACTCCTGTGCTATATTAGATTAAAGCACTGACTTGAGAACGATCATTCCCAAATTGTAGTTCCAGCTCTGCTACTCACATTCTGCAGCAGGGCAATTCAATTAACCTTTCTCTCTATTTGCTTACCTTCCTGTGTAATGGGGATAATATCTGCAGAGAAGGGCTCTATAAAGCTTAATCTTTATAAAGCTTCTGAGATGAAATGGAAATGTGCCATCCAAAATAAAATGCGCATAAATAAAATGTGCATAAATAAGCCACTTTATACTAAAAGTAGTTGGGAAAAGCTGCAACTGAACAATTTTCCACCAGAGAATGCTGTTTTATTGAAAGTGCTTTAAAAAAAAAAAAAAAAAAGTACTACCATTTCAAAAGATTTTTGACTTTTTTTTTTTTGGAAAAATGTCACTTGTATCTGCATTCATTTGTATTTAGACTGAAAAAAATATATAAATATTCTATAAAGCAGTATTTAATTTCAGTAGTTTTATATTAAAAATGTTCATCTGGGTTAACTATATGCATTATAAACTTTGGAAATTTTATGTCAGTATTAGCAGCTTTGTCTTAAAACTCAACTATACTATTATCTTCTCCCTAGAAAATTTGAATAGTTATTTCAAATCTGAATATCACAAATTCAAACTTCAGTTTCAGAGAGTTGTTAACAAAATAATTTTCAATTGCATACAGCTGTTATATATATATCTCTTGTGAAATCAAGCTGTAGCTTTACATTTAATAGAGCTATTCTTAGGCTTTCAAATAATTAAAATTTTTTATACTTAAGGAATTATTCATTAAATGTAACATGTTAATGTTAATCCTGAAACTTTATGATGAATTAAGCCCCAAGGCTTAGGGATTTATTCTTCTTCTATGGATTTTAATAATAGTATATAACCTGAATTCATTCACCTGAATATCACATTTCTGGTCCTGTAGAACTTTATATATTCACTCTTTATACACTCACTGAATAGAAAAACTTAAAAAAAGAAAAAAAAATCCCTTAGAAAAATCAAATTGCTATAGTAAGTCATACTGATCTTTTTTTCTGTTAATTCTATCTGCAGTAACTGAATAAACTGGGAGTAAAGTGAAGAGACTGTGCAGGCCTAAGAAGTCCTTAACAATTTACACACAGTGATTACCTCAAATTTCTGCAACTCATCATAATTTTTTACTGAAACAGGCATGATCATCTCACCCCGAAGCGCACTTATAAAAGTGTCATGATATAATGCTTTGCGCTACAGCTCCTACCCGGGGGACAGCAAGGCACTTAAAATGCTAATTTTTCCTGTGGTTCGCGGGCAGATTTTAATGCATGATCTTCTAAGGCCTAGATCAACATGTGGACCAGGACAAAGTCAGATAGGTTGAAAACAGCAGTCTTCAAACATTCTAAGTCCCCCGCAATCTTTAGATTTTCACAAGGCAACTTCCTTAGCTACCAAAACTCTGTATCTACACAGGCTTTCCAGTCCCACACCTGTCAAAACAGGAACATACTCAGGCCAAACTCAGCATAGATCCTCTAAGCTACCATTATACTGAACTCTCCCTCTGGAGAGACTTAATTTAAATAAAAAGAAAGAAGGTGAAGAGATGGAGGGTGCTGCCCCATCCACTGACCTTTATACAGCAGCGCCCTTGTTAGAACCGCACAGGGCCACTTTGGAAGGCTCCGCTTCTCAGACACATGAGTCCACTCCCTGGCTTAATCAAGTGACTGTCTATTCCCACTATAGAAGTTTTGCTCTCAAACTTTTTTTTTTTCCCTGTTACCTAAAAAATTAGGAGGCAAATATCTTGATACTACCCAGGTCCAGTCTCTACCTGTAACATAATATAGAGAAGAACTACCCACCTATTTTCAACTGTCCAGCTCTTGCTTACATGCTATAAATATAGGACTTCTCAACATATGACTGCTGAATCATTTTTACTGAAGATACTATTTACAACTGTTCATAATTTCACCAGTGGGAACACTTGCACACACCCATCTGCCTAAAGTTCACTCATTTAAGATTATATTTAGTCTAACAGGATGCATTTTAAGCTGTAGAAAGATGCATTTAAATAGGAGTTTCCTTACAGGTATGAGCAGGTTTTTCAAACTATTTAAATTAAATAGACCAAGGTTTATTTTATAATGAATCCAGATTGGTGGCACAGGGGATCAACACACTCTTCAGGGCAGAAGCACTCTCTGCAGCAGGGTTGAAAAAACATTATTAGTTGCAGCCAGAATTGGTTGGACATCAATTCTAAAAGATCTCAGGAACAAATCTGGCTCCTTGTAGCTCACTCATGTGTGGTCTGTCAGTTAATCTGCAGTAACCAACCAGGTACATACTTTCAACCCCTTGCAAATTCAAGGAAGAGAATGAATCTCAGTTGAAATACGTTGAATCATTTAGATACAGTACTAAAGCCAAATGGTTTGGGCCTACAAAGAAATTATAGCAGTTTATGAATGCAGAATCATCTTATTTATTCATATTATTTTGTCATCTACTCAAGTAGATCACAAGGGCAACAAGAAATAAAGTACCTTGTTTTGGCCAAAAAGGGAGATGGAATGACCAACATTAATGAATTAATCCATGTTATTCAAAGTATGTTTTAAATCAATAATAAATACCTAGCTGATGTTTTTTAACAGAACAAGCCAGTGCAGTAGAAAAAGAGAGAATATTCAAAACAACATACACAAGTAAAAATTAAAAATTCAGTACAATCAGATGAAGTACACAGTCTTCCAAAATTCCTCTGAATGGCTGACATTACTTTTAAGACAGTATTCTAACACGTATCCAAATACTCCTCTCTAAAACATTCAAATAGACCTTGCTATTGTATCTCTGAAGAACTGGATTGGATCACTCTATGAATCACCAACAATCAAACATCTGGCTTCTCTAGCGTAGACGGTTATCTACCCAGAAACATGCACTCAAGGGTCTTTTTCCTAAGGAATTTTTGATTTTGTGATCCTCTGGAAAGTAGGAAAGTTGTGTGCAATGCATGCACATGCACCCAAAAGAGAGCAACCTTCCCAGAACTCCTACTATTACTATGTAAAAACTGAGGTCAAAACATTTTATTTCCCTTTCCTTTAGAGAGGCTAAAATAAGACCCATACTCAGAACTCTGAGTTATCGCCAATAAGATATAATAAATGATCAAGCAGTAATATAAAACATCTGGATTTTTAAAATAAATTTTAGTTTCCATAGCTGGAAAGAAAATTTTGAAATAACAAATATTTAATGTGAATGCAGATCAGGACCCTGCTCTGAAAAACTTGCTAAGAAGCCGCCAAGAGAAAACTATGATGGATTGCTATTTTCTCCTGTTGTCAAAACGCCCAGATGAAGAGCTCCCTTGAGCGAGGGAGGCACTCCTAGGGACATAGCACCACCAGTTCCTACCCCCTCGCCTGCTGCACGCACTCTGAGAAATTCCGGCTATTGTTCGGGCTGGGGCTTTTTTGGAAAGCCAACAACAAGCGAATCCGTTTTCTCCCCCTCATACCCTACAACCCAGGGGGAGAACTGAGTAAACCAGCTGAAAAGAAACTGATTAATGCTCCATTCCTGTGCTGACTTCCACTACAGAGTTTAGGTATATTAAAAGCCAGTATTTTCTACGTTATTTTGGAAGAGTGGACAGAATTTGCAATTTGCACTTTGCTCTCTTCCCAGGTAACATAAATGAGAATTCGCAGAGGTCTGCGGATGTAGAAAAGTTTCCAGTCCTCTAGCAAAAGAGGAAGTCAGCTCAAGCTGACAGCAACGCAGCTGTACCTCAGCCTGGGGGTTATACACACCTGGTTTAAGACTCTGCAAGTATATTCACAGCTTGGCACCTTACACCCAGAAGCCTCATACAGTATTTCTAGCAAGTGGCAATAGAGACCACCACCAACATTCACCGTAATGAAACTTTAATACACTTGTCAACCTGCACGTATTTAAAGATGGAGCTGGAGACTGTGGAGCGAAATGGGTCATTTCTCTGCTAAACTGTGGAGAAACCAGTCCCAGCAGCCTCGCAGCTGCAGCAAGGGGTAACAGCGACCATGCCCACGAAGGTGACCCTACACTTGCTCTCTAGAGTGCCCTGATTGAGGGCAGTTAAGAGCATGGTATCAGTTACGTTCTCATTTCACCATTTCATGCAACGAAAGCAGATTTCTGCTCCTCTCCTATCTGTCCTTTGGACTTCCAAGGGACCCAAATCTGCATTGCTCAGCTCTACCTTTTCCTAAGACTGATACACTGGCTCTTTTGTTGGGGCTGGCTGTTTTCTTCCTCAGATATTCACACGTCTTTCCTCAGAGGAGGAGCTGATGATGTTTCACATTTTTCAGCTTGTCTACACTTTTACCCTCCATCACCTTTTTAAGGTTCAAAATTGCTGGCTTTTGAAATGTCCATCTTCTGGCATTGTATCTGTATGACTTGTAGCTAAGAAGGTTTAACTTGTGATCTTCATTGATGGTCCATTTTCTATGCTATTTTTCTTTGCAGTACATCTTAGACTCTGCAAAACTCTTTCTTTAGTGTGATTCTTTTTACGTTTTATTTACGTTTATATACAATTAGATTTTACCTTCACGTGCTTCAACTATTTAATAAATCATGTATCAGTGTCAAAGAGATAAGCAGCAACACCCATGTTTCATCAGGTTAAAATATTCCAGCTAGGGGATGTAGTAGTTTATTAAACAAATCATTTCATTTAGCAGGATATGTATACTTTTGTTTCTTTTTTTAGGTACATCATGTTCTTTTCTGCTGAGTTTTGTGAGAAACAAAACCATTCAGCAAGCCCAGCATCTCTGTCCAAATAGAAAACACTGTCTATGCCAGTGTGTGTGCCTCTGCCACAGGTTTCACACTGCTCCTTGCAGGCAAACTGTTTGCATTTTACACATTCCTCTAAAGACTTTTTCCTTTGCCTTGCTTGTTTCCTTAGATTGAAGGCAATGAATGCTTTGGATTGAAACGGTCTGCCGTGGTTGCATCTGCAACCTAGAATAGGCCTCCTTCCTTTCTCCCCTCCCCCAGTTGGGATTTCCTTTTCTCACATTGTGGTTCTCTCAACCACCATCATGGCCAAGCAGCACTTCAAAGGCTGCACTCATCCTTCACGATCCTGCTTTTCCCTCACACCTTCAAGAAATTTCACAATCGCCTCTTTGAGATTCTATATGAAGCTAATAGCACAAGTCAAACTCAGAGAGCTGAATTGCTCATATTTCATATTTCTATAATGAACTGTGATGTCCTACTCTTCTTTGCCTAAACGTACACTAACAAAGAGTTACTGGATTGACATCATACAAATTGCTACCTTTTGGCTGATCTGCCCCATCAGTAGGTCTACTTGTCTTTAAGCAGCAGCTACATTCTTGCTTATACCAAAAAACACCAACCAAGTAAGGAAAGCTAAAACTTCACAAGTTTTAACTAAAAATCTATTACTAATCTGTTCCTAGATCCAGCTTCTATTTCCACAGCACTTCTGTTAATATAAAATCATTAATATAGCAAGTAGCCTATGAGAGGTGCTTGAAAAGTGCTGGCACCAAAACGCATAATGTACATAGGCAGAACCAATTCACAGAGTATTACAATTTTAGCTATAGATGCCCACCCCAACATTATTCTGCTATATAATGGATCAGGAGGATTTGATCTTTTATAGCTCTCTCCCCCACTTATGGCAACAGAGAAATTAACAGGCAAAACGAATGGAACATGAACTCCCAAAGGTGTCCACAGGTAACAGCTAGTACATAATTTTCTGACATTTCTGTGCCACCAGCAATAAAATTATTTGTATTACCACATGTCAATGGCAGGTCCTAAATTGCATTGCTATGCCTCTTCAGTTACATACTTGTTTCTAAGGCAGAAGTGTCCTGCTGAAGTAGTTAGATGTTAACCGAATATAACTGAATATGCCGAAAGGATTATGAGGACAAAGTGTGATAAATGGCTGAGACTTGAACCTGGTTTCAAAGACTCATTGAAATGATTGAGTGTAATATCAGTTAAAGACACACAAAACGCTAGTTACATCAACATTAAAAATGAGACTAGAGGCTTGGGTCAAGAACGGACACACGGTCCCCTGGCCTCCAGCCCATTCTACCTTCCATTCACTAAATGGCTCTTCTGTACAATGAGAGTTGCCTCTCCTCCCCACTTTGTTTTTGAAAGAAAGTATATCACAGTAAATAAATGATGTAACTAAGCAAAAAATAATCGTTGAACCTACTACAAAATAAGGAAGTGATGGCAAGGACTACCTACTGCAGGTACTTAATAAAATTGGGGCGAGGCGGGGAGGGAGGCAGTCAGTCAGTGGTAGCTACAGCTGTCCACAGATGTAAAGAATTTGAAGTCAAAAATACTTAGGCTTACAAAGAAATCCTACCGTGTCTTAGCAGGGTTTTAAGTAGTTCACTGGAGAGGTAAATATTTTGGAGGAGTGAGGCATTTTTAACTAAATCTCACTAAACTTCTAAAGGATTTTTTGTAGTCTTAAAGGAGTGGGAATCTTTCTTGAACAAAACTTCCTTAAATGAATATAAGTTATTTAAGCCCTATGAAATTAGGCTTACATATGCATATAACCTACCAATTAATCATATGCAATAACCTACCAATTAATCACAGTTATTTGGAAGAAAATTTTAAATTAATCCTCTTCAGTATATTAGCACAAAGGTGAAAGAACAATTCCTATGGAGTTTGCCAAAAGCAAAGGGCATGCTGGAGCTAATATAGTTTTATACAATCTTCAATTCTTCTTTTGAACCATGGAAATAAGGGTTTAGAGTCTTGATTTGATGCTCCTTTACATTAGCTCCAACAAGGAAACAAATGAGAGAGACATTTCTTCAACAAAATTTGTTAAAGGGTTTGTGTGGCCGGGGGCGGGGGGGAACACAGATTTGGTAACATGTATTTTATCAGTATCAAATTTCAGGAAAAAAATGTTTCCCCAATTCAAAAAAACATTTGCTAGATTTCAATTCAGGTCAAAATTGTTACAAAGTATATATGTACACACACACACACACACACACACACACACACACACACACTATTTGAAGAAATACACTTCCATTAACAAGCGGTACTCAAAAACTTATGCCAATATTTGAAGAAACACCAGTAGTGATATATTGATAAAAATGTAAGAAGGGACACGTAGACACTACAGTGACACAAAAATGAGAACTTGCTCTTTCTGACAAGTTCCAAAATTATTCCAAAAATAGGAGAATTTTTTAAGGATCGTTGTCAGAGAGAATGCCAAGGCAAAGATGCCACAAAATTTTCCACTTCTCACTCTAAACACCAGGTGAAGAGCATCCATTAAGTGCCTCTTATTTTGCAGTAGAAGTAGGAAATGTGATAACCTTAAGAACTTTAAGAAACAATTTATAAAGAGGACACATTCAGAAAGTATGTGGTCTGTGATTGATAATCAGATTGGTACTTGAGGCACTTAAAGATGACACTAATCACCAATGTAAGCATCAACATATCATAAAACAACTATATTTTAATCAAAACCTCCTATTTAGCAGGTTGTTAAACCTCTTCTGTATGTATAAAAATTATAGCCATATTAACTGAATATAGTCAAGAATGTTCCTTTGAGTTTCAAGAAGGTTTATCAGACTCAAGGACAAAAGATACTGCATCTTCATGCGTAGATTCTTTTTTTTTTTTTTTTTTTTTTTTTTTTTTTTCTCTCTCCTCTCCCTTCTGATATCCTATGTGTTGCAAACCATCCCGTCTCATCCTTTCACCCTCACACTGAAATCCGTTAGTGATATTTTGCTAAAGCAAACGTACCAGAAGGCCACCAACATATGATGAGAGAAAGTCAAAGGCTGGAAAACCATCACAAATTCTAATAATTTGTCCTTCCTGATGCTAAAATCTGAACATCTCTTTCCATCATCCCACACTTGCTTGTAATGCTAGAGCTAAAAATCCTTAATACTCTTCATTTTGTTTTGAAAATAGCTCTGCACTATAGTTGTTTTCATTTTCAGTATTTGATCTAGTGAGCCAATTGAGCTCTACATTCCCTAATTTTTTTTTTCAGAATTAGGTTTTCAGAGGAATGTCCTCTAACTCCTTGTTAATTCGTTTGCAGTCCCTCCTTTTTAGTGTAAATACTAAAAATGTACACTGTTCATATTAAGCCTCACCAACTCACATCAGTTTATATTCAAAATATTTTAATGCAAAAGTAACATTAGTGTTTTCTTCTACAGTACCATCTAGGGGATTCGGACTCAGTCAGTGGCCCTTTCAAAATGCAAATGTTTTAGACCAAACACCAATACACCAACAGAGGCAGGGAGAGCCTCCATTTCTTGATTTTAGAACTAGACTGCTTCAAATCAGAGTTAGAACTTACCAAGCAATTTTCACAACTCCTTTGACTTCACTATCATAGTTATTTACTACTTGGGTAAAATGTATAGACAGCATAATTGTCAACAACTTCATCTTTATTTCTAGACCATTTCTAGACCATTAGCAGAAGTTATTTCAAGCTTTTAGCAGATCGATACTTTTTAAACAGCTACTTTTTGAGAGGGCAGCCTATTCTTAATCCATTTAGCATATGCTTTATAGATAATATAATTAATGTAATGAAACGATGAGCATATTTTCAGCTTCCATTCCTTGCTTTTGGGACTGCTTATACACTTTATGTTAGAAGTCACTAGAAATAATGCATAAGCTGCTCTGGAAGCAAGAAACCACAGATACTCTTTCCTCTGAGCAGTGTTACACAGACTGTAGATACATTCACCAAAAGAAGTTAAGAACACTTCACTTTTGCAAAATAAGTGTAAAATATTTTGCAAAATAAGTGCAAAATAAAGATATATTTCCCTATTAGGGGACTTCAATCTCTAAGAAAGTCAGAATACAACACTTCCTAACAACTGCCACACATTACAGAGACGAAGTCTAGTATGGGAGGCAAAATAGCAATTCTCATAATACATAATTACTCAGGCAGATTAAAATGTCAGTGTGAACTAAGTGAACCTCATTTCATTCATTTCAGTTTCCCTGGTGAACCATTTCAGAGTTTCAACAAAATTTCAGAGAAACTTATTTATGCAAAAGAGATGTATTTATGATAGAATTGTTATGGTTAGAAAAGACCTTCAAAATCATCAAGTCCAACCATAAACACTTTAACACCTTGCCTGCAAATTTCAAACCAAGAACACTGACTAGTCTTATTTTAGACTATGAACACAACTGGAGAAATTACAAAACAAGCAAAATACACAAATATCTCCTTTTCCTAGTATCTAATAAATAAAAAATCCGTTTTTTTTTTTAAATCATTCATATATTAGAAGCTGTTTCAAAGTAATAATTTCAGTCAAACTAAACTTCAACAAAATAGTTTCAAATACTAACTAAATGCTGGGCTAAATGAACCCACCATCTTTTAATATCAACACTTTAGAGGTATTACTAGATGTCACCTATAGTCTCAATTAGTTGAAAGTATAGATTCTAATCAATATCTTCAAGTTTTTCCATAAATATCTGAAATGGGCATAACCATTTCTTATTTCACAAGAACTTCATACAGTAAATTAAAAGAATGAATTTCTAAGCAATGAAATAAGTTTAAATAGCTTTTCCAGATGTATTTTCCCCAAAACATATAAAACACCCTTGCTTTTCAACTTACTCCACTCTACCTAACAAGCATTATTTTCATTTCTATTGCATTCTTTATGCATTTTAAGGAAAATAAGTGGTTCTGAGCCAACCTGATTTTCCACAAAACACTGAAAATGAGCAGTAAAGTAACATTCTGTTTCAAGACATATATGCATATGTGGGCATACATGCAAATATTAGTATGAAAAACTTTTACTAAAATAAAAAAATAGCATATTATAACCAAAAATGAAAGGCAAGAGTAGTCATGTCAAGTAAAAATATTTTCTGGCAGAACAATTATGAATACAACTATACAGTAACACCACAAACCAGGATCTGTAGGGGTGAAATAGGTGAGGAAAGATCTCTAGCTCTTTCCTAACATGTATTAACTGGTGACAACATCTCTCCAAAGCAATTTTTAACTATCCTTAAAAGAGAAAAAGATATATGAAAGTTTGATTGCTTTACAAGATGAGCCTTTCAAACCATTGCAAAGTGTGCCTAGTAATATACCTGCAGAGTATAAATATGCAAAATATTATTGTACAATAAAAATAAGCAAGATACGCAAAGTGATGCACCTTGAGCAGCAAAATAACTCTTCTTAACTCTCTTAAACAATTCTCTTGAATTCTATCTCAGTCTTTGCTCAGATACTACAAACTTGAAAGTCTTTACAGTTGGAGCTGCAGTAACAATTTTAAATTACAGACAGGCAGAATATTGTCTTGACCTTGTTACCTCTCATATACCTGGGTAGTAAAAGTCCACCAGCTTCTCTTAGACTTCTCTAAATAAAGATATCAGGAAGAGAATTTAATCCAACTTAATTTCAGTTCCAATTTATTGGAATCTATTCCTACAGAGTTTCTATTTGCTTTGACACAGGAAGGACTAAACACTTATCTTGCTTACACGCTCAGAGGGAAGGACCAGGCACAACATTCAAACCAATTCCAGCTTCATTCATCTCAGTTAAACATATGATGATCAAAAGGATGTTCAATTTATTTTTCATATATCTACACAGAAAAGGCTATTCAGTATCCAAAGTGACAAATCAGCATCATTATGAGCTCCATATGATTGTTTTAAAACTCTCCAATCACCCATACCCATAACTCTACTTGGCTATTATTTCTGTGGCAAAGTAGCACAAAAAATTTGGCAATCAATTGCAGGCATCGCATGTTCAGACAAATGCAGATCAAAAATTGGTGTTGAGAAGAGGCATGCCAGTGTTCATAGTTAAAAATCTATATTGGCAGCCAACATCCCACAATATTTGTAAAAAATAAACAAATAAATAAAAGGATACTCTGCTAACATAACAGCACCTAAAAAAAACATTTTGGTCAGGCCACACTTTTTCAAGATTCTATACAGACAAAGCAGCTAGAAAAGACCAAAAGGCAGGTGAAGGAAAAATGCAACAAGCTACAGTGTAAGTTACATGTAACATGTAACTTCTAACATGCAAGTTACTTGTGCCAGGCAAGTACAAAATGCAAGTACCATCTTGCGTGGGAAGCTACAACTTTAGGCTAAATGCTTTTCTCCTTGATTCCCACCAGAGAAACCAACAGAGACTATGCATGGTAAAAGTCTCCAGCTGCTCAGTCTTCTCAGACTAGGATTTGCCCCATCCTGATACCTCAGACAAACACTGACAGTGTTTTGCAATCAGCATTCATGTCCAAAAGAAGCTATGAAGACACAGTAAAGTCTTACAAAAGAAGTTTATAACCCCAAAATTGAACTTCAACTTGAAAGCTGTTTCGGTTTACATTTCAACTCTTTGTTTCACCCATGAAAGTTTCCACTTGTTGCTTAAAATAGCGAAGAAAGAACATTTTTGTTTACTTCCACACGAGAACAAAATTCCCTGAGATATCAGGCAAGGCAGAATACATCTGCATGACAGACTAGAACAGCTTCTGTGGTCTAATCATATCTATGTAGAAGTAGTTATAGCTAGATAAGCTTTTTCTTTTTTGTTGTTGTTTTTTGGTTTTGTTTGGTTGGTTTTTAACTATTGGAAGACAGTAACGAGTAGGATATTAATGAATGTTGCTCTCATTCTTGCATAGACTGGAAAAAGCCTTATTTTTTTTTTTAAAAAAAAGACAAAAAGACAAAAAGAAAAGAAAATAGGATAGTGATCCAAGAAATTTAGCTACTCTAGCTATATTCACCTGTGTCTTACTACACGTATATGCCTGGACCTCTTGACTCATTCCATCATTCCTAAATACGATTATGTAGGAGTCCATGAAGAGCTCTTTTCTTCCTACTCCGGATCACTGCAGGAAGGTTGTCATCACCTCTGAGCAAAAACGTCTACCATAGCGTGAAACGTGGAAGATGAGGAAGGAGTTACAACCTCAAGATCACAAACTACATCTGGACATATGTAATTAAAACCAAAGAGAATAACGGTCACCTGTTATGAAATTTCTGACACATATATGTAATCCTAGAACCAGAAGTAGGTGCTGCAAAACTGTACTTACATACATGCATATTTACTTATTTATTCATTCATTCCCCTTAAAAGAAGGTATCGGAACTCAAACAGTTCCCAGGAATATAGTCTCTACTTACATGTCAAGTGTTTTGTTTTTTAATTTTGTTATGATTTCATCAGCAAAGAATTGAATTTGCTTTATGTCTTGAAGTGACTCAACTTTTAATCCTCTCACTTTGTTTCTTACATAAACATAGAAAAAAACTCTGAGGTAATCTTGTTTTAAATAAAACTGAAGCCAACTATTTTTTTTAAAAAAAACTTTTTTGGTTCAACCTGAATTATTATTGCTCAAGTTTTTCTGACATAACAGAGACCAAACCAAACTATCTTCCATTAAAATCCAAAAAACAAACAAACAACCCCCCCACACACAAGAGGCATGAAAAGAAAAAATGTTTGCGAGAAAATCCTGTGCTCAGGAGTTACAGTTGTCCCACAGGTTAGACACGATCCCTCAGAGTCAGGACGGGAACTAAACGTGTGGGTTCAAGTGCGCATTTCTGACTTCCCGAGAATATTTCAGAGTTTAAGACCTTAATGTTTTCCCTGGCAGTGCTCTTTGCAGAAGGCTGGGAGTGATGAACAACTTGGCGCGAGGCTGTCAGGTGCAGCTGTACTCCTTCCTCTGCTGCACCGACAGCTGAGCTACTCGCGAGGTAGCTCCAGGATTTCCGCGTTTTGAGTCGAAATGCTTTCAGGCAGAGCGCCCCTGAAACACCAGGAGACAGCCTGACGCCTGGAGAGCTGCTTGGCCACCGCAGCACACATGCACCCTGCCGCGCAGGTGAACGCGAGCGGAGCAGTTGTGTTTCCCGGATCTTGCCCACCCAGTCACCCACCCGCGCGGAGCGCCGCCTCAGCGCAGTACCTGCCCCGAGAACCACTGCACCCTCCTGCTGAAGCTGCTCTGCGTGGTGTGAAACCCAGGGGGAGGGAGAACATCCAGCTTGTTCTCAGCTAGAAAGAGGGATGTGACATCAAGAGCACAGTCCGCAACCACGCAGGTGCTAGCTGGACGTATATCTTGCACAACCTGCAAGCGCTACAGACCAGCATAACCCGATGTCTGAGATGGTCTCCTGGGAAATGAGTAACACTGTGTTCAGCACTACCTTGTATGGCAAATACATGATCCACCTTAAGCTAGTGACTTTGCCCTTCTTATCTAGCGATGCTCCTTCTGTTCCTCCCATTGTCAGTTTTGGGCTACTTGGGCATGAGGCTAAGCTTCTGCTAAGCACTTCTGTGAGAAGTCTCCTCTTGACAGCTCCTGCTCATGCACATGCTTTTACACTGATCGACTCACCTCTCGACCTTTTGCCCAGCCCTGGGGCTGAAAAGCTCTGGCAAATCTAACCACTCCAAAGAATTTTTGTCACTTGACTTACTGTGGAAGCAAAACAGCTCTAACTTATCTTTTCTGTTTCCTTTTCATATTTGCTGCAACTTGACTACAGTTAAAAGTAATTGTAGCAGAAACTCTTCCATTTACCCCAAAGGGGGATTAGGACTTCTTGGAAACATTTTTTTAAATAAACAGTTCCCTTACCCTGTTTAAACAACGACTGTTTAAGCCACAGAGTCAAAATGACTCAGAGGAGTTTTACTTGTCATTGTACAATATTCAGCATGATCTACAATGCGGCTAGACAGCTATGACCTGTATTAATCACGGGCCAAAGTATAATTAAGGTAAAATTAATGGACTGTGACGGCCTGGCAGATCACGTCCATGTTCTCACTCTTTCTGCTAGCTTGCTAGACTACCGTGCTCCTGGTGGAGAAGGGGTCTGCAGTGGAGGCTAGGCAGAGGGATCCCTTCAGCTAAGAACAGGCTCCCAAACGGAGAAGAAATTGGATTAGTGGGAATAAAGGCAGCAATTCTGTCCACCCTGACTGCAGCAACAGCAACTGTGCAGAAAAGCGCTGGCCTAATTGAGAACTGTTCTGTCCTTGTGATTACTGTGATCTAAAAAAACTCCCCGCTGTCACATCACTCTTGACTGTGAGGGAGAAAAAAAATGACTTCTGATCTGTTAAGTGATTTAAAATATTATCTTTGTATACATGATCTTCCAATATTAACCCTGATTCTCCTTTTCTCCCCCAAAAGCCTTAGTCCACACAAACCTACTCAAACTCATTCTTCCCAGCATACACAATTCTCTGCTCTCCAGTGACATACTTAACCATATTCAGTATGGTCTGTGTAGTAAAATGCTCCCTCCAGCATAACTGATTTGAATTTGTCATTAAACACTTCGTCAGTAACCCTACTTGGGCCAAAGCTTTGATTAATATGAAAACACAGCTGAGTGGGAAAAACACTACAACTGCAGGAATTACCCACAGATCAAGAAAATGTCTTCAACAGAGGGCTGAAAGATTGAGAAACCCACTCCTGGACTATTTCCTAGAGGAAGTAGGATGCTATAACAGAATAGACAGTAGCCAGAAAAAGCTGGCTGCACCAGCCTCATGGCCCCATGCAATTAATCACTAGAAAATTCAGCAAATTCCTTAAACTCACTCACACACACAGTTTTAATGGGAACCGAGCCATTTTTCAGAGGGCAGAACTGAACACCTTCCCTCTCCTCCCTGCTCTGCATAAATGACTTGTTAGTACCCAGCAGTTTACAAGCTTAATAATGTATTAATGTGTATCTGTGTCCCACAATGATGGAATCTTATTAATATTATGTAAAAAGACTTCCGAAAGCCTCATTTTGATATTTCTCTCTCATGGAGAGGTGCCTGCGTGAAAACTTAGGAGTATCCAAGTCAGAGGCAGGAATACCTATTTCAACAGCATTTGCCATTATCTTGTGTACGTGATTGTCTCCCAGCTGTTACTCCCTCATAAACAAACTCCATTTCATGGAAACTTAAAATCCAGATTTTCAAGCCATTATGATAATGTTGAAGCTTTAAAGCATAGCCCTATCAAGTCCATGACTATCTGGAACTTAAGTTTCCCACTTCCTCCACATTGACAAGATTTATTATCAGCTTTTAACTCTCCCAGACTGGCTAGCCTGTCCCCATGATCAGCTAACTCTTCTCCTATGCTTTCTCAAATTGAGAGAAACTAGAACAGTAAAGCAGAAATCCAGTAGTACTAATAAAATAATAATAATGATAAAAAAACAGTACTGTGTCCATCTATTGCCGAAGCTAATGAGTTAGAATTCTTTGAGATTAAAATATGGCTGGAACTGCATGAGATCTCCTTGTCAGAAAAATCATTTACGTTTCTTTGATTGCAACTGCTTGGATAATTAATTTTAAGGATGTCCTCAGAAGGGCACAAATTCCTCAGTCCAGAGTTATTTCTCTCAGATTTCTGTACTGAAGCAATAAGGTTGCTTTGTAGCATATATGAAGTTTTCTACATTTAAGCCCAACTATTACTACAACATTATCAAAGAACTCCTGAACTACTGGATCGACTGTCAGAACTTACAAATACCAACATGGGGCTTCTCAATTCAGGGAAAATTAATTAAAACAGAGGAGAATAATTGCAATACGCAGTTTCTTTTCCAAGAAGAGAAATGCAATACTCAGCTGACATTTCTGGGATAATTTGTTTCACATGATCAAGAAGCAATATAGAAGGCAGAAGTGCAGGACACCAGTGGTGTGCAAATGGGGCTGTGCTGGTACACAGCCCACTTCTGTCATGCCTTTTCACATATTTTTCCCCCAAGGTGCCTAAAACAGCTTCAGCTAGAGCTATCTGAAATTCTCAGAGTCAGTAAAACATGAGCACACATACCGGATATGCTGTGCAAGATTGAAAAAGAACTTAGAGGAGCTCCAAACTGACGTAAGTAAATGAGAGCTAATAGGATGGGGCCAATTCATATGCACTAAAGATACATTTCTTTGTATTAAGCTTTTCAACATAAAATGTTAACAATGTGTAACTTTCTGTAACTATCTCACCATTTGCACATAGTATTTGCACTTACATACAAAGACAAATTGTAGCCCTTCAGTCAAACAGACTCCGCACATCCAACTTTGTATCTTCCAGCAACCATGCAGATTCTTGAATATTTTTAGTTTTGTATTTTACAGAGCTTTTTATTTCACCTGAATCACAACTTTTAGCTAAACTTTCCATTGCTATCAATTTAATTACTTCTCCACTGGTTAACAAACACTCAATATCTATTGCACTATATGTAGCTGACCATGCAAAACCTTTAACTTGTAGCAATTTATCCATTCAAAAGCACTCTGAGGTACCTTCCTGCTGAAGCCATTTCCACATATTTATGCAATGTCCCAGTTACAGTGTAACAGGTCAACTACTGAGGAGTGCACAAAATGCAGACAGGAGGTACCTACCTGGCTACTAGGCACTGTAATCTAGCGGCCTACTAATTTCATCGAAACACTGAGTTTAAGTTGCTAGAGAATGCTTAGCAGGCAAAAGAGTCATAAAATTAATGGAAAAAAGTTCATCTTTTTTTCTGTATATTATTCTACTTTCAGTCAGTATTTTCTCATTGTGAATTTTAATCAAAAATAAAATGCTAAGACATCACAAATACATTAATCAATCCCATTTCTGTTATAGGAATTCTTGAAAGGGACATTTTATTCTTGCAAGCTGATTCAGAACAAGATTTCCTTAGCTTCAAATGTACAATACAAACGAGGTTTATTCTGTAGTATCTCACATCTATTCCCTGCATGCCACTTTACTCAAGTTCCCCCAATGACCTGTCTTCACATTTACTTTTTGGTAACTCTCAAACACAAAACAATTTCCTCACCTGAAGCTCTGAATAACAACTTCTGTTCTTATGATTTTACGCTTAATTAGCTCATTTGAACATTTGTACCAGTTCCACAATTCTCGCAAGAATTCTCCAAATTTCTTCATATATATGGCTCACAACTTCAGACACAAAACTTGTACATAGCATACAAACATGAACACTTGAATGAATTACAAAGCCAATTAGGACAAAATAGAATGGAATTTTAGAAAGGAAATTAATGATTTTCAAATGAAAGGCTCTGGCCTGGTTGCTACTCTGAGCTCAGATCAGAGAAAAAATATTGCTTAAGCTTATCTTCACATGAAGATAGCTACACATCTTATAGATTTAATCTCATTTAAATTAATAAAATTTAACTGCTGCAAATAGTTTGGGGATATTTATTTCAATTTATTTTGCTTAAGTTGATTAGGATGAGCCTTGAAGTATATTTTGTACGCGTACACTCTACACATCTCACTGGCCTCAAGGAGACTGGACAGCCATGTATTTCTAGAGTTCACATAAAACACTGCTGTTGGAAAACACCAAATAATGCTATAACAAAAATCTCTAAGTAAAACTGAGTAGGGACAGAAAAAACATGTATCATTCATTGGCTTCACTATTCACTGGCCAGGTTTGAAAGGGAAAGTGAAATGCAGGCTGACATGAAATCTCAATTTGCCCAAATACAAAGCAAAAATATCTTTCATCTCAATGGTACTAGATTTCACCCTACAACTTTGTGAATGTTTTCAGTACCGTTAAAATAGATAAATTTATGAGCATTTCTGTAATGCTGTTGGGTCTTNTTTTTTTTTTTTTTTTTTTTTTTTTTTTTTTTTTTTTTTTTTTTTTTAAGTTTAACTTTCTGAATATGGGCTAATAGGGGACAATAGTGAAGATCTCTGTAAAGGATTTAGATCAATGAACAGATGCAATCTCATATAGTGCTAGGAGAGGGGAAAAGGAGGCACTATATTTTTCCAGTTTACAAATTAAGGCCCAGACAAAACTTCTCATCTTAACCACTTGAACTCTCAATTATCTTGCAGAAATGTTTTTGACAGAAGCCCAAAACAGAATTATCAGAGAACCCATTTCCTTCCTTCCCAAAACCACAGACACTAACTTGAGACTGACTGTGCATGAGAAGTAATATTTCTCATGATACCCACAGTGATTAAGGAGGCTCAGCTTTAGTTTGTATAGAGTCAATGAACAGTAAGAAGGCTTGACCCAGTCATCAACTAATCCTCTTTTTTTAATTGATATCAGAATCAGCAGCATTATCAAGTAAAAGACACAATGAGAATTTAATCAAGAATTACTTTTGTGTAGTAACCAATCAAAGAATAAAAAAGGAAAATAAAAGGAAAAGAACTGAAAAAAATGCATTTCAAACATATAGGATATAGCAAAAAGTCTGCATAGTCAAAAGGAACAACCTTGAAATTCAGTCTAACATTACTAGGAAACATTATCCTTATAACCTCTCAGCACATGACTCCAACTGCAGCAGAAAACTCAGGACCAAAGTCATGCGAGTCACACTGCTGCACCAGAGGCAATGACAAAAGCGTTCTCAGCGTTCAAGTGTTTCTGTCATATAAATTAATAGACAATGCAAAAAAAAAAAAAAAGAAAAAAAGCACTTTTTATGGCTGTTAAGGAGATCAAAGGTTAAGTCTAAAGCAATTTAAGAAAAGGAAAGAAAGCTAAATGGTATGGCTCTTGTAAAATATTATTGAAAAGTGCCATGAGTGGACAATGTCCTTGGCAGCTTGCTCAGGCCAGCCCTGCAGCAGTTGGACCTGATGATCAAGAGGTGTGACACTGAGTCCATGAAACAAAGGTAGGTATTGCTTACCTAGCAATAAATTTCTGTGAATCTGAAGCACCACTACATAAACAACCAAACAAACAAAAAATCCAACACACTGAACCCTACCCTACCATATCAAGTGAAGTAAGCTGATGAGAGCTGACGTGGAGGGAGACAGCAGCCTCCTGTGAGTCACTGCATCACAGAAAGCTACAAACTGATGCAACAAGGATAATGCCTGTGTACGCTAACACTGCCAGGTTGCTGGATATAAGATATGCAGCTACATTAAAAAGTACTCATTGTGCCACACATTGTTTCACAAAAGTTCAGTTCCAATATTTCCTTTCTTGGAGACAGAAAGCATTAGCTATTGCTCTTTGAAGCTCCTTTCCCTTGACCTGCGCCTATGACAGTAAGTCAGATTTATGTATGTGGACAAACTTTGTGGAAGAGATTATACATGTTGGTATAATATTTTCTTTTAAATGAAGCCCTGTTAAGACTATCTGCTTTCTTATGTCCCATCATCTGCAGAAACACCCTGAATCTTGATGGATCTCCTTACTGTTGCTGTCAGACTAAAAGAGTCATATAAGTCCCATTCTGCTATTTTAAGAAGTTAAAAGTTAGACTCGACCATACACATAATTCAAGAGCGGCTCAAGTTGCTCCTGGCAGCTAACATCAGTTGCAGATTTGCTCAATAGTGCCTTGAAAAGCACCAGTATGTAATTCTTTACAAAGCTTTCACACTCAAAATACATATTTATCGCATTGCATTTCTGGATGACACTCAGCATATGCTCTTTAAATGAGTGCCTGTGTGTCCTACGCCTATTGTACTTTTAATCCTAATTGATGAAAGTGTTTATTACAAATCCATAAAGCTAAATCCATGCTTGCTTAGCCTTCCTAAAGGAAAAGGCTTTCAACTCATAAATTAACATTTTATTTGAAGGAAGCAAACTAATAGACTGTATTAAAAAAAAAAAAAAAAAAAAAAAAAAAAACCTTACTATCTATTCAGCTTCAACATTTTATTCATGAATGGCAATACTTTCTATTAAATGTAGAAATGAATACGACAAATGACATTTTTCTTTCCAAAACTGGACAAATATCTTTAACCCTGTTTTCTTTATGGCTTGTAAGAGGTTTTTTTTTGTTTGTTTGTTTGTTTTTTTAAATAAAAGGAGCTTATATAAAGTTTACCCTTTGTATTCATAATAATAGAAATTGGTATTGAATTAAAATTTTACCAGTCGTTAGCCTTTAAAAATAAGTGTATTATATCTTTGATTTCTGGGTATGAGTCTAAGACTTTAAAATCATCACTCACCTGTTCCTAAAGCAGTTGGAGTCCTTAAAGGAAATAATATTTTTTTCCCCAAAATTCATATAAATTGGTATTGTAAACCCAAAAGAACTAAGTTACACTAAGTGTAAGAGAAATCTAGCTATTGACTCTTCCATCTATGAGAATTTAGCTCTATATAGAGGTGCCCACACTAAGAGAGCAGAAATTCCTAGGCCTGCTGGAGCAGAAAACAAACATGTGTTAGGCACTCAATCTTTAGAGACGTTGACTGAAGATGTTCTACATATCAAAGCCACTTTACATATTTTTTCTTTCCAATATGAAAAAGCTTATTATTTTTATAAAACCCTTTTCAATCTTGCCTGCCCACTTTTGCCTCTTTAACATTGCCTTTAGCAAACAAGCACAGCTTTCATCTAGTTGAGTGAGAAGGAAAATTACTGACTTAGTAGTGAACAGTATAAACACCGTCTGCTTCTTCTGAAAAGCACAGTTCATCTTTGCAAGCATCTGCATCTCCATGCATTTGTTGTCACAAAACACAATCAAACTTTTTGGATGGAAGCACAGAATGGGAGGAAAAGTAACTGTCACTGTCTGCATTTGGAAGTCCTAAAGGGCATTTATGCTTTTTTAGTGTAACTTCTGTACATGACTGAAAAGGAAAAATCTGACAGTCAGAGCTGTTTACCTAAGAAGGTCTATTGATAGCCAAGTCAGACGTTATCTCCACTTTTGGTGATGCCTGCCCCTATCACACTGCCCTCTAAGGCTGAGGAAAAGAAGAATCAATACCTCTGCCAATGAAGTAATCACTAGCCACTGACTACAGAACAGCAGTTTCAGGAAACATAGCTACAAATTATGCCCATTGCTTTACTATTAATATTAGTCCCCTTTGCACTGTGCATCATTCTTTTTAGCATCTATTTTCTACAACACAAAGCTATTCCCCTAATGTTTCTTTCCTGTGTCTCTTCCACACCCATTTAAACATTAGTCCATTCAACTTTCTGCTTCAGCATAGACTTTTTCCTTTTCCTTCAAAAGCATTCTGTTAACTTTATAGATTTTACTTTACCCAGACGGAAGATCATCTTTTTCTACCTTCCAAAGACAACCAATACCAGATTCCTTTCCTTAAAGGGTGAAGTTTTTCATCTCTTTCCAAAGGAAATCCAAAAACCAAGAGAACAGTAGAAAAAGAATTGAAAAGACATCAAGACATCAACATATATGAATACCTCCACCAAGCCTCCTTAGTAGATTTAGATCTCCCTGAATCTCACCTCAGTGGCTCCAGGTGCAAAATGGGACACCAACTCTTAATTTTTCAGTGCTCCTCAAGAGTTCATTTTAACATTTCTCTTTCTTACAAGATACTTCCCATAACTGGCATTTTAGCAAAGATATTTGCACAACAAAACTCCAGAGATCCACTGCCTTCTTGCAGGTAAAAGACTCTCAGCACTTTTTCCACTATAGCCTTTTGTAATGCTCCCCTAGTTTTAATTACAGATTACAAATTTTCTTTAGGATTTTTCACTTAAAATCAGATTTCTGCACTAATGAAAGAGAAATAACTCAGTGATACTACCCAAAACTTTCAAACTTTGACCGCTTGAAGAGGGTCACTCTGACATTATGCAGTAGACTCCACAAGAAGAGTTACTCTTTGATACACGAGTAAGCTCCAAAGATGTGGACTTCCAAAAAAATGCTTTTAAGACCTGTTAACAGGTCTGTCCAGGAAAACCAGAAAATGTGTTTTGGGGTAGATGGGTGGAGTTAAACCTAGAAAATATATCTTAACTCTACAGCAGAGTCAATCTTCTCATTCACTGAAGGAACATTATGAACAAGCCACCAACTGCATGAGCTGAAGTGAGAGCCCATCCAGAAAACCTCCTCCCACAAAGCCTACCACATTCTTCCCAGGATCTCTCCTATAGGCATCTTCTTCCCTCATTACCCAGGAGCCTCCTGTTCTGCATTCCTGAGTGGCCTCCCATCCTTCTTTTTCCTATCCTATAAATATAGGCACATGAGTCACAGCCTCCAGCGATAGACCCTCCAGGCTTCCTATTAGCACTAGGTCTCTCATGGCTCTCCCCACCATTTCCTCAATTCATAGTTTTCCTGTTGTAAGCCTGCTCTGTCCTCACACTCTTTCCACACACAGCCTTCTCCAATTCCAATCAGTGTCCCAAAAAACCCTATCCTCCCCCAAAACATATAAATCTTTCACTATCCCCAAACCTGTCACAGATCCTGGTAACAGCCACAGACTGGCAGTCCAAGAGAGCTCCTTTTCTTCACTGCTCCACAGATATTTGGTCTCTTCACACACCCCTTATGCCACCTGCTATAGGCCCCCATGTACAACTTGCCTTGTCTGTCCATTAAGAGCCCTGACAAGGTGAAATGCAAATAGTGATCCTCTTCACTTAGATAAGACAGAAAGGGATGCTTTAGCTGTCCAGAAAGAAGAGATAAAAACATACCTAATTCTGACCTCAGAAATTGGGATCGTTTAATACCCAGCTATTCCTGAAGCCTATTTAAGGTTTGCTGCACATCCCCTGTCAAGTCTGAAGGAGAGTCATCCTCTGAGAGGAGATACAGACTTAACAAAACAGACATTATTGATGAAACAGTCATTATTTCAGGCAGAGATTTGAAGATTATTCCACAGGGTGTTGTATCTTACCTTTGAGGAGAGAACTGTATGCTATAATTACTTCGGATAGGACAAGTATGCACCTTTGTACAGCAGTTAGGAATGCTTAATAACAGACAATTTTGAAAGTGCTCAAGTTCTGGACTTCCATGAGAGCCTTGAGTGTCTGTGTTCCTCCTCCTTTCTGTGAGAGGGGGGAGAGAGAAGGGGGAAATAAAAAAAAAAAAAAAAAAAAAAAAAGCTCCTCAGTCCTCCGAGTAGTTTTGAGTATTGTGCTTGTGTACAATGAGGTGGAATTTTTCTACTAATTGTCTGCCTAGTGAATTTAGGAAGGATTTGTTGCTATAGCAATATTTTGTGTTCATCCAAAAATTAATAATAAAAGAAGCAGCAATTAGTACTATTAACCTCTTTCCTAAAGACATCAGAGAGGGCTGAAAGGTTTCTGGTCAAAAGACATAGCAAGATTTTGTACAAGTGACTACTATAGAACTTGCAAAAAAGCTGCAAAAGCAATCTTTTGGCATCAGCAAATTTCATATGCATTTAATGCTTCTACATGTTCAAATTTGCTGCCTCAAGACCTCAAAACAGGGTTGCAGAAAGTCCTACAAGGAGATGGGGATGCATACACTTTCATACCTAATGGCATCCTGTGGGATAAAACTGCTTTAGATAAGCATATGGAAGGGAAATTTAATACTTTTCTCTATGGAGTTGACATTGAAATAACAATGTTTCACTTTTTTTAAATAAATAAACAAACAAGTAAAGCAACGTTGCTTCGGGATATTAACCTAATGCCACAAAGCGGATAAATGTTTTCCAGGTTTCAGGAAACCAAAGGATTAATTAGCATTCTATACTGAAATTGCTATTATCAAATAATTTATTTTTTGCCATAGTCCAGTACTCTCTCCAAGGTCTTTAAAGTTTTAGAGAGGTATTTATCTTAGGCTTGATTTATTATTTCAGCTTTATAAAGAATAGCAGTTATTATTTACAATGCAAGACTAAGGGAGCACCATACTTTGCTTTTTCACTAAATACTTGGTAAGATTTCTTAGTAGTACTATTTTACTGTGTTAACAAATGTATTTTCTGTGCCTGGGATAACTACTGAATGCAGTATATTTCCTTATTTTGCAAGAACATGGTGTAATTGTAAACTAGTGCCTCATAGAGATAGCACATGTAGTGAAGCCTCTGCAGAGCTGACCTGCAGCGAGGATCCTCCAGAGGAGCTCCCGTGGGGCTCCAAGGCCAGGACAGAGTCCCCTCCTACCGGCCTCTTTATACACACGTGTCAAGGGAGGAGCGGGAAGCAGGACGGTACAGGCAAACATTGCTACAGACGAACAGACAAACATGGCAATACACAAAACGCCACATGCCTTGAGATTAGATCATCTTCTTTACCAGGAAAGAGGTGCCTCAATAGAGTAGCAGAGCAAAAGCTCCACTTTTTTTTTTTTTTTTTTTCCCCCTGCCAGAAATCTTCCCTCCTCTATTGATTTATACAGGAACAAGTGAGTCTCCTTCTTTGCATTCTAGCCTTCTGCATTTTTTTTTTCCCATGTGGTTATTCTGGGAACACAGGATGACACATTATCAATTAAACAGACCAGGAGATTATCCTTAAGTACCATGATACTGCTCTCTCATTCAGGATAGGGAAGAAAAAAAAAAAAAAGAAAGAAAAAAAATCAGAAGTACTATCAGTTGTGTGTTAAATGTGGCTGGACCCTACGGTTTCACTGCATCGACATAAACTTGCTACGAAGCAGCAAGGCAGCCACAACACCCTGGCAACTGACACCAGACGTAAAGCCCTCATCAAAAATTGGGCAAATTAGCAGGTGGTTGGTGTGTGTAGAGATCTCCAGTACCATGGCTACACTGATACATTGCATCTGCTACACAAAAAAATCACTGTGCTTGCTTGCATAAAAGTTGTGCAGAACCGGTTGCATTTTAGTTTTACTCCAACTGTAGAAAGCAAGCATAGAAAGCAGACACTGACAAGTGGTTGCATTTGCCAATCACACACAGCAAAAGGCGCTCCTGTAAACCGTAGTACAGCCAAACAAATGTTTATCTCCAGTACAAGTAATGCAAAGAAGTGCCAAACTGCCTCTATAACTACTCAGTTATTGAAATGAGAGCTAATTTGTATTAAATTCTCTTTTTTTCTATTGTTGCAGGATAAAAAAAAAAAAAAAAAAAAAAAAAAAAAAACACATCTTTAGTTTGCAAACATATTATGAGAAAGTTTGCTTCAACTTACCTTCCTTTACACTATTTGATACCCTGACAATGAAATCACACAGTCTGAATGGGTGAGGAGGTTAATCTTCCATCCTCTCCTACTTTCACGGACAGTAATTTCATCAGTTTATACTTAAGAGAACGGTCTTTCCCTACCCTCACTGAATCTCCTGGCTGGGCTCATGTTCAGAAGGCTGCGTTCCTGTGGCACTCCACCAAGCCACAAGGAGCAGAAAGTGTTGCTGCCTGTATTTATCCTCTCTTAAACAACAAGAAAACATAAACAACTCCAGGAGCATGAATTCCCAATCTAAATACGGTATGCAAGCTTACACTGAAAACACTCATTCCAGTGCACCCACAGTACTGTCAGCAACATATTCCAGTTTATATTCTGCAGTACTATTTATTTGATGAACTGTGAGTCACACACGTTTCTGTTTGTCTACAACTCCAGTCAATACATAACTCTACTAGAAGCTCTAATAATGAACTGAGTTTCACACATTTTACAGCAACCACTTAGTCTGGGAGAACTAAGTTCCCCTATTGAGGGCAAAATCACAGAGAATGCAGTAAAACTGTTGAAAGAATTTGCAAAACAAGCTACTTCCAGTGTTAGGAAGCTCTTAATTGTTTTTCCAGCTTAGAATTAAGATATGTGCACTTCTTATACACTCACAAACTAAGGTACTTAAATATGGAATGCCATCACTACAGAAACCCTCAGCTTTATCTTCCCTCACATATTCTTATCCCTATTGCTCCTTATTTTAAAGCCTGTTTTTTATGTTTTCATTAAATGAAAAACTGGCCCTACAGTGAAGGATACAAACAGCATCAAACTGCTCTATCATATTATGCCTGAATCCAGCACCCATGCATTACACATACCCAGCAGAGCTTTCACGTACCTCGCAGATATTTCGCCTCATGCTCAGAGCACCGCACCTCCTCCGAGCACAGTCTCATCTTACTGGCAAATACGCCACTATTTCCTAATGATCAAATTTACTTAAGGTCATGCAAATCACTTCAAACTTTCTTCTAGCGTCAGCCACCTTTTGCATCAGCTCCCCTTCCTTTTTCAGCAGCGTAATATTGTGTAAGCACAGTAATTGCCAACACAGAAAGTATGCGCTTAAGCTTTCTGTCTGCTAAAATAAAGGCTGAGGGAGGGAAAGCACAAACACGAGAACCATAATGTTGTAGTATCTAGGTAGGAGAAATTTCCACCGTAGTCATCAGAAGATTTTCCTTAAGCATTTCAGGACTTGGTCCCAAAGACACACATAGCACTAACACACTAAACCCAGATATTAAGGCAATGAAAGACAGCTAGGATGATTCTAAAGCCACAGTTACTGCCTTAATACTAAATGTATGAAAGCATACATGAAAATTTCTTTTTTAACCAGCTTACAAATTAACATAGATGTCCAAATACTTAACACTAATACATAAACCTGAAATTTAAGTCACTCTTGCGTTTGCAATGGTTCACATGGTCACAGTTGGTTTGCACCATGAACACCTACTTGGGAGATATTGCATGCAAACTTTATTGCCAAGAATAAGATGAAATTTAAATTTCTTTCAGTAATAGAAATAGATTGAACCTGACGTTATGCAGATATATGATACAAAGTATGTAATTCAGGTCCTTCCAGAAAAGCAACTAGTCATCAATGTAAAAAATGACATGAATATGCAATTTCAGTAATAAATTAGGTTGTATTTCTTCCGAATGACACATGAAAACTGAATTTCTGTGTTTGGTGGAAGAGCTCAGCTGGTAAAAGAGATGAAGAAAAGCTGAAACCTCTTTTGATATAACTGGCAGCAAATCAGATGATTTTTGTACTAGATTATCCCTGGAGTATTCCATTGCCTTGCTTCTATCATCCAGCAAAACAGTCATACTCAAAACAGTCCCAGAGAATGGGTTTCAGCGTTTCGCTTCAAGTCAACCAATCCTTCACTGAAGTTGAAGTCATTCCATCTAACAGGCACATGGCACTAAAGGAGAAATATCTGACTTTGAGACTGAAAACTAGGAAACGTAGCTTTCATATTGCTCTTGAGGGCAAAAGAAAGAAAGAAAAAGAAAAAAAATTCTATGCGCCTCTCACAACTAAAGGGCTATTTTCCCAAAAGGGAAAAATAGCTAAATGAGAGAAAATGAGAGGGGAGAAAGGGAGAAGCAGATGCCTCCGTACAGCAGAAAGCTGTGACGCTGCTTTCACGCCAGGTTGCTCTGTGCGAGCACCCGCAACCGAAAGGGGCTCTGATCCGCAAAGGGCAACGTTACCTACTGCAAATCCGCTCCAACACGAGTGGGCAGGCTGAGCACTGGGATTCAGCACGTGTAAAGCAGAACCAGCACAGCCTTCACCAAGTTCGAGGCAGTAGCAAAAAGATAAAAAAAGCCTGACCGGCTCCGCTGACGCCAGGCACAGGCACACGGACGCCCGGCAAAACATCTTCAGGACGTGTCTGTCACCACCACCTTGCCGGCTTTTCTTTGCCTTTTTCTTTTAAAGTTTCTCGCGGAGTGTCGGCAGCGGGACCCGGACTCCCCTCCGGCGCCCGGGGACGACTTCTATATAAGGGCACCCAGGGGTGGACAGGGGCTCGCGCTGCCCCGAGCCCCCCGGCCGGGAAGCGGCCGCCGCG